>FNXX01000010.1:7050000-7398753 GCA_900108845.1 Iljinskaea planisiliqua | reverse complement strand
CATTCTTGACTAGGGACAGTTTTAGAGAGGTAAAAATTACCTCAAATCTAAGTCGAGGCATTTGGTTTTAGCTCGGTGACTAGGAAACCGAGTTATCCATAGAAACGGGGACAAGCTCATTTGCATTCTTGCACTAGGGACAGTTTAGAGAGGTAATTAAAGTTACCTCAAATCTAAGACGAGGCTTTGGTTTATAGCTCAAGGTGACTAGGAAACCAGTTATCCATAGAACCGGGACAAGCTTATTTACATTCTTGCACTAGGGACAGTTTTAGAAGAGGTAATTAAAATTACCTCAAATCTAAGATCGGGGCATTTGGTTTATAGCTCGGTGACTAGGAAACCGAGTTATCCATAGAAACGGGACCAAGGTCATTTGCATTCTTGCATTAGGGGACAGTTTAGAGAGGTAATTAAAATTACCTTCAAATCTAAAGTCGAGGCATTTGGTTTTAGCTCGGTGACTAGGAAACCGAGTTATCCATAGAAACGGGACAAGCTCATTTGCATTCTTGCACTAGGACAGTTTAGAGAGGTAATTAAATTACCTCAAATCTAAGACGAGGCATTTGGTTATAGCTCGGTGACTAGGAAACCGAGTTATCCATAGAAACGGACAAGCTCATTTGCATTCTTGCACTAGGGACAGTTTAGAGAGGTAATTAAAATTACCTCAAATCTAAGACGAGGCATTTGGTTATAGCTCGGTGACTAGGAAACCGAGTTATCCATAGAAACGGGACAAACTCATTTGCATTCTTGCACTAGGGACAGTTTAGAGAGGTACATTAAAATTACCTTAAATCTAAGTCGAGGCATTTGGTTTTAGCTCGTGACTAGGAAACCGAGTTATCCATAGAAACGGACAAGCTCATTTGCATTCTTGCACTAGGGACAGTTTAGAGAGGTAATTAAAATTACCTCAAATCTAAGACGAGGCATTTGGTTATAGCTCGGTGACTAGGAAACCGAGTTATCCATAGAACCGAGACAAGCTCATTTACATTCTTGCACTAGGGACAGTTTAGAGAGGTAATTAAAATTACCTCATATCTAAGTCGAGGCATTTGGTTATAGCTCGGTGACTAGGAAACCAAGTTATCCATAGAACCGGGACAAGCTTATTTACATTCTTGCACTAGGGACTGTTTAGAGAGGTAATTAAAATTACCTCAAATCTAAGTCGAGGCATTTGGTTTTAGCTCGGTGACTAGGAAACCGAGTTATCCATAGAAACGGGGCAAGCTCATTTGCATTTTTGCACTAGGGACAGTTTAGAGAGGTAATTAAAATTACCTCAAATCTAAGTCGTGGCATTTGGTTTTAGCTCGGTGACTAGGAAACAGAGTTATCCATAGAAACGGGACAAGCTCATTTGCATTCTTGCACTAGGGACAGTTTAGAGAGGAAATTAAAATTACCTCAAATCTAAGACGGGGCATTTGGTTATAGCTCGGTGACTAGGAAACCGAGTTATCCATAGAACCGGGACAAGCTCATTTGCATTCTTGCATAGGGACAGTTTAGAGAGGTAATTAAAATTACCTCAAATCTAAGTCGAGGCATTTGGTTTTAGCTCGGTGACTAGGAAACCGAGTTATCCATAGAAACGGGACAAACTCATTTGCATTCTTGCGCTAGGAACAGTTTAGAGAGGTAATTAAAATTACCTCAAATCTAAGTCGAGGCATTTGGTTATGGCTCGGTGACTAGGAAACCGAGTTATCCATAGAAACGGAGCAAGCTCATTTGCATTCTTGCACTAGGGACAGTTTAGAGAGGTAATTAAAATTACCTCAAATCTAAGTCGAGGCATTTGGTTTTAACTCGGTGACTAGGAAACCGAGTTATCCATAGAACCAGGATAAGCTCATTTGCATTCTTACAATAGGGACAGTTTAGAAATTACCTCAAATTTAAGTCGAGGCATTTGGTTATAGCTCAGTGACTAGGAAACCGAGTTATCCATAGAAACGGGACAATCTCATTTGCATTCTTGCACTAGGGACAGTTTAGAGAGGTAATTAAAATTACCTTAAATCTAAGTCGAGGCATTTGGTTATAGCTCGGTGACTAGGAAATTGAGTTATCCATAGAACCGGGACAAGCTTATTTACATTCTTGCACTAGGAACAGTTTAGAGAGGTAAAATTACCTCAAATTTAAGTCGAGGCATTTGGTTTTAGCTCGGTGACTAGGAAACCGAGTTATCCATAGAAACGGGACAAGCTCATTTGCATTCTTGCACTAGGGACAGTTTAGAGAGGTAATTAAAGTTACCTCAAATCTAAGACGAGGCGTTTGGTTATAGCTCGGTGACTAGGAAACTAAGTTATCCATAGAACCGGGACAAGCTTATTTGCATTCTTGCACTAGGGACAGTTTAGAGAGGTAATTAAAATTACCTTAAATCTAAGTCGAGGCATTTGGTTATAGCTCGGTGACTAGGAAACCAAGTTATCCATAGAACCGGGACAAGCTTATTTACATTCTTGCACTAGGGACTGTTTAGAGAGGTAATTAAAATTACCTCAAATCTAAGTCGAGACATTTGGTTTTAGCTCGATGACTAGGAAACCGAGTTATCCATAGAAACGGGGCAAGGTCATTTGCATTCTTGCATCAGGGACAATTTAGAGAGGTAATTAAAATTACCTCAAATCTAAGTCGAGGCATTTGGTTTTAGCTCGGTGACTACGAAACAGAGTTATCCATAGAAACGGGACAAACTCATTTGCATTCTTGCACTAGGGACAGTTTAGAGAGGAAATTAAAATTACCTCAAATCTAAGACGGGACATTTGGTTATAGCTCGGTGACTAGAAAACCGAGTTATCCATAGAACCGGGACAAGCTCATTTGCATTCTTGCATTAGGGACAGTTTAGAGAGGTAATTAAAATTACCTCAAATCTAAGTCGAGGCATTTGGTTTTAGCTCGGTGACTAGGAAACCGAGTTATCCATAGAAACGGGGCAAACTCATTTGCATTCTTGCACTAGGAACAGTTTAGAGAGGTAATTAAAATTACCTTAAATCTAAGTCGAGGCATTTGGTTATAGCTCGGTGACTAGGAAACCGAGTTATCCATAGAAACGGAGCAAGCTCATTTGCATTCTTGCACTAGGGACAGTTTAGAGAGGTAATTAAAATTACCTCAAATCTAAGTCAAGGCATTTGGTTATAGCTCGGTTACTAGGAAACCGAGTTATCCATAGAACCGGGACGCTTATTTACATTCTTGCACTAAGGACAGTTTAGAGAGGTAATTAAAATTACCTCAAATCTAAGTCGAGGCATTTAGTTTTAGCTCGGTTACTAGGAAACCGAGTTATCCATAGAACCGGGACGCTTATTTACATTCTTGCACTAAGGACAGTTTAGAGAGGTAATTAAAATTACCTCAAATCTAAGTCGAGGCATTTAGTTTTAGCTCGGTGAATAGGAAACCGAGTTATCCATAGAAACGGGACAAGCTCATTTGCATTCTTGCACTAGGGACAGTTTAGAGAGGTAATTAAAATTACCTCAAATCTAAGACGAAGCATTTGGTTATAGCTCGGTGACTAGGAAACCGAGTTATCCATAGAACCAGGACAAGCTTATTTCCATTCTTGCACTAGGGACAGTTTAGAGAGGTAATTAAAATTACCTCAAATCTAAGACGAGGCATTTGGTTATAACTCGGTGACTAGAAAACCAAGTTATCCATAGCAACGGGACAAGCTCATTTGCATTTTTACACTAGGGACAATTTAAAGAGGTAATTAAAATTACCTCAAATTTAAGACGAGGCATTTGGTTATAGCTCGGTGACTAAGAAACCGAGTTATCCATAGAAACGGGACAAACTCATTTGCATTCTTGCACTAGGGACAGTTTAGAGAGGTAATTAAAATTACCTCAAATCTAAGTCGAGGCATTTGGTTATAGCTCAGTGACTAGGAAACCGAGTTATCTATAGAACCGGGACAAGCTTATTTACATTCTTGCACTAGGGACAGTTCAGAGAGGTAATTAAGATTACCTCATTTTGAGGCATTTGATCATAGCTCCGAAACTAGTAAACCAATTTATTCAAAGAGTCGGGACAACCTCATTTGTGTTCTGTCATCAAGGATTTTCCAGTATAGCTCGGTGACTAGTCTCAGAGGTCATTTGCAATTTTGCATCAGGGACAATTCAGAGAGGTAATTAAAATTACTTTGATTCTAGGAAACCAAGAAACCCGCAGTACAAGCTCATTTACCATCGGGGACATTTCAGAGAGGTAATTTAGATTACCTCGTTTGTATTTCAGAGATTAATATGGACGATAATAATAGGACATCTATGTACGAAGATATCAAAACGGTTTTGAAAATGTATGTAGAAACAACATCATGTGCGTGAAATTTTTTTTCTTACAAATGTTCTTAAAAGAATGACGACAACAAATGAAATCACACAAAAAGCAAAGACACAAGAGTAAAAGTTTTAAGAAAATCAACACAAAAGACATAAATAAAACGGAGAACAAGAAATAAAAGACAATCGAAAGATAAGAAACTGAGTTGATAAAAATCTCTACAAGAAAACCGTAGATAAAATAAGAGAGACCTATCAAAAACGAGAGAGGGAGGTGGAGAATGAAGAGACGAAGTATAAATAGCAATCCACCACAAAAAGAAAGTAAACTGAATTAATAAATCCAGTGGCAGCATGAGACCTATGTACCAAAATCAAGATCAAGGGTATGAAAAAAAAAAAAAAAAAAAACAGATGGTTTTGATTTGACCTGATTTAAAAGCATACAATAGGATCACGAAACTCCTTGACAGTTATCTGGTATGCTTTCGTATCAAAGTAGACTCCACATTTCCAAAGCATAATCCCTTGCAGCCATGTTACAAACATAATCCTCAAAACGTTTTCTAGTTTGCTGTCAAATAGCATCTTAACTACTCCCACGAGAACATTCGTGTCACAAAATCTGTATCAGATATTAACACTCATTTACATCAAAGACCCTTTCCACGAGACTAACTAGACTCACTTATGCATAACTCACACAAGAAAAAGCGAACCAGCTAAAAAGATCTTGTCTAAAAACTCACTTGGTCGGTGACATGAATTACTTACCAAATGCAGAGAGAATAAGAGAATCAATTCGTTGTTTTGAACAAGTATGAGAATTCATAAGACAAGTAAAAAAAATGAAACTTATCATAGTTGAGTTCTTGCAAGAGTCGATCATCAATCACAACCCTAAAATAAATTTCATGCTAACATCTGTAATCAAAATTCCAAAACCAGTTCGATTATATTTTTTGTGGCTTGTGTATACAACACTATGGAGTATGAACCACTCACTTGTAACGGATAATACGAATACAAAAGAACGAGAAACAGACAAATTTGAAACCCTAAAAACAGAATCAAGATTCGACGAAAAACAAAACGACTTAAAGAGAGAAGGTGATTATCAGACTTACAGATCAATAACAAAACTTATCATAGTTGAGTTCTTGCAAGAATCATCATCAATCACTACCCTAAAATCAAATTTATGCTAACATCTGTAATCTAAATCTCAAAACCAGTTCGATTATATTTTTTTGTGGCTTGTGTACAGAAAACTATGGAGTATGAACCACGCGCTTGTAACGGATAATGCGAACACAAAAGAAAGAGAAACAGACAAATCTGAAACCCTAAAAACAGAATCAAGATTCAACGAAAAACAAATCGACTAAAATCAAAAGTAATGAAAGACGAATAAACGAATAAGACTTACAGAGAGAAGGTGGTTTCTTGGGATGATTGTCCGCCTCTGTAGATCGAAGATGCACCAAAAGATGAAGCGATAGCAGAACGATTAACGGAAAACAAAAGAAATCGAAAAACCCCTACAAAAATCAAAATCGAAATACGAAGGAGAACGAAAGGGATGAAGTCAGAGGCAGCAGGTCTAAGGAATAGAGCAGAAACCCAGAAACAGCGAATTTAGTTAAGATAGAGACGACGATCTCGTGATCGCCAAAGAAAAATGAAAAAGGGTAAAGAGGAATCATAATGTTTTGACCTTAGACAATGCGGAGTATTAATATAAGGTGTCATTTAAACGACGCCGTTTAGTGAACTAGGGAATATAAACCCTACGCTTGTTTTTTTTCTTTTTTTTTTTGTTTTCTTTTTTTCTTTAAAATATTATCTAATTTTTATATTTAGATAACAGTTATTATTACATGTTTTATGTATTATTTTCATCAATATTATTATATTGATTCTTTTCTATGATAGTCATATTTATTTACTTTTTTTATAAGTTTTCCATATTTTTCTTTTTAGCGGATATTTATCAAAGTCTGTGACTTTTGTAAAAATATCTTTGTAAACGCTATTTTTAAAATACGTACCAAAATATTTTCATAATATCTTTATATTTACATAATATCTACTATTACATGTCATTTTTTTTGTTGGTAAAATATTACATGTCATTTTGTCTTCTTCTTCCCCGCTGTTACTTTTTTTTGCATTGTTCTCCGAACCTGCAGGAAGTTAAAATATTATATGTTAAACATTCTTGATGGTAATTGTTTGTTATATTGTTTTTTAAGTGGTTTATTTCCTTTTTAGTTTTCATTTCATCTGTTTCCTTGTAGTTCTTTTTCATGTTGGTTTTGTGCTTTGAGATAGAAACTACAGTTGTCTAATGTCTACTTGACTATTGTGGGATGAGAATCATGAGATATTGGCATATGTATGGTTGTTACCGTTATATTTTTGGTGTCGTCCTTACGTATTTTCTTCCTCACTCGAGTTCTCTTATCATATAATCAAGGCTCATCTTCTTGACCTGCTAGCACTTTCAAGTTTCTTAGATTTCTTGTCTCTTCTGTGCAAGGTAAGAAGAGTGAAATCAAATGGAGTAGCAAGACAAATTTGGAAGATGAAGAGATGGTGGGAGTTTGGTGAGGTATGTGTGGTGGGAGGGTATTTATTTATAGATCAGGAATTGGAAACGAATAGAATAAGGTGTAGAATGGTGGCAGGATGTAATCAGCAAAGTGATTGAATCAGCTGCTGGAGATATATGTAAACAATACGGTGGCTCGACAGAGAAAGAGGTGGAGGAAACATATGGAGCTATTGGGGTATAGATATTGGGATGCTTGATATATTGAGCTTACTGGGTTGTAGACAAATAAAGAAAATGTGTGTTTTTATCCTAAAGTTATGGGTTTTTTTTTTAAGAGAAGTGTAGAATGACAGGTGTTGAAAATTTCCTGATGACGTAGCATTCTATATGGAAAGAAAACTCTTCTTTTATAAAGTAAACTATAATGGTCAATAGTTTGTACAGCTAGCTCTATATATGAAGAAAACTCTTCTTTTATAAAGTAAATTATAACGGTCAATAGTTTGTACAACTGACTTTTAACGTGAAGCACCAAAACGACACTGTATATATATTATATTACAACGGCTAATTTTGTTTTTGAAAATTTCTTAGATATGCATGCTAGAAACGATGTGAATCAGTTCAATTTATTGCTAGATTTTGTTGGGACAATGGTTTTACTAAGAATCAGTACTATACATGTTTTACCATTTTAATAAAGTAGATAGATTTTGTTATGATGCTTGAGCTGTTGTTTAATTATGAAGATTATGCATGTGCTGTAAAGAAACTAGGCATTTGGGTATTCAGGTCGATTTTGGGTTCTATCCGATCAGTTTGGGATCTTTCGGATATAACATTTTTTACCCAATAGATATCTAAATGTTTTTCGAGTCAGATTTGGTTCGGGTCTTATCAGTTTCGGGTCAGCTCGGATCTCAAATCTGAGAACGTATTAAACCCAAAAGGTTTCAGGTATACAATGATTTTGGTTCAGTTCGGGTATTTTTATCTGAAAATCAAAAAATTATCCGAAATTATGTTAAAATAACTTGAAAACCCAAGTTTTTTGTTTTTTATTTGTTTTGAAATATCCAAAATACTAAGAATATATCCAAAACTCCAAAATAATTTAAAAATATATATCCATAATACCAAAAAACTATATCTATAATACCCGAAAAATAATTAATATATGTAATATTTTTAAATATATAATTATAATTCAGATTATTCAGGTATCGGTTCAGTTTCAGATATTACCCGATACCCACAAGTATTCATAAAAAATAACTACCCGGTATTTTGTCTATAACCGAACATGATCCGAACCAGTCATTTTGGGTCAGTTCTAGTTTGGATTTTTTGGTCCGGTTTTTTCACAGGCTTAAAAAGAAACTATAAAAAGGCTAATATGACAGAGGTTGGAACATATTTTAATTAACGTCATTTATAATCTCAACAAACTTGAGGATATTCATGAAGAAATTAGGATTTGTTATATTGAGTCAATGAGTTCAGTCACATTCTGATCTTAACATTGATCAAGAAGAGCAGTTATCTGTTTTACATGACACATTTATAGACAGATGTGTTAGCACAAAAATCAATGATTAAGAACATGCAAAGGACACTCCAACTAGTTGTTCAAATGCCTCTAAAATGCAGAGTCAGAGGAAGCTGAGAAAGTACCCCAAGACCTGGAAATTTAAGTTTGACGACGAGTTAAAGGAGAAGAGTGTGGATACAAAAGATCAAGAAGTAAATAACAATCTCATTCTAATGGCTTCTTTGATGCTTTTACGATCTGAGATTGGCATTGATATTTTGAGGAATCAGAAAGTGGACAGAATGCACGTTTTACATGCCAAGGAAATGGTTGAGCAGTGGGAGAAATCAAGGATCAAGAGAAAGAAAGTCTTGTGCACCCATGTTCTTGATGCAATGCTCTTGAAATGAAGAAGAAAAAAGCAACAAAGCAAACTTCCCAAGTCATAGAAACTCAAATATGCATCTTTCTTTTGTCTTTTCTCTATTAATGGAATAAGACAAAAATGATATTTTTTTTCGGAGAACATCTTCTTGTTTTTCGTTCAATAGTTTTATTACATATATATAGATCTAAGAGAATACGTCGCTTTTCTACCTTTTGTATTTGCTGGTCACATTGTGGAACATGCCCGACACGTTCTATTAGCTTGTTATTGTAGGTATGGATCTGTAGATTCTGTACGTAAGGCATTCAAAGGCCAAGACACTCCGATCTGGACAATGATCCAAGAGTTGATGAGAAGCCTATTATTTAAAAGGTCAGGTATTAATATGTTATTCTGATGAGGATTTGGAAATACAATTATAGGTCAAGAGAACAGAGTTCTTTATCAGTTGACAATAAACTTTTCTTTTCACAAAGCATCTCACTCTTATAGAATTAACTGGGTTTATGTATTAAGTAATGTTTTTTCATAATCGTACTTAAGAACGTGAAAACGCTTGCGATAAACTCACCAAATTTACAACGCTACATCTGCAGGAATTGAGGTAAAGCACTGTAACCAGACTACTAGTAATAACCTCGCCAATAATTCAAAGGTCGTTGTGTACTCTCTACTTTTCCTACTTATATTGTCTTAAACTACACATAAAGTAATCTCCAGAAAACCTCAATAACAAGACAATAACAACTAAATGTTTTTAAATGATATAAGTCAATGTAATGTGCTATTTATAGTTCTTTATAACCAAACTAGCCTTGTAGACGTTTTTAACAACTAATTGTTTCTATGCATTAACATATTAGTACAGAGTATTCTATTGTAAGATCTTCCATTACGCACACAAACATGATTATTTTTTGGCATTTAACTTAAATACTGAACATAGTAATGATGATTATTATAGACGAAAAAAATAAAAGAGAGAGATAACATTGCTCCTCTGTTTCAATAACTCAGTAATCTAATGAAATCACATGTAATAAACAAGATCTATAATTCATCATATAACTTAAGCCCTCCATACATAATATCCTCACAATGCTTAACAAAAGGAAAAATCTTCCCTGAGTTTTTCCCCCAGTCAGCTTCACATCCATGATCAGGAGGAGTAAGGTAACAAGGCTCCATCGACGTGGATCGAACACAGGGCGGATCAGGAGTTATGAGATCCGTTGGCTGATAAAGCAGCCATGGCTTTAAACCTCCAATACTATAAGCAACGTATCCAAATGTAGACCTTGCACTTGTGACAATGTTATCAGTTAAACTCAGAAGATATATCTCAGCAAGTGCCTTTTGGTCGTGAAGCTTCTTGTCTGTTTGTTGAACTCTCTCTCCACTTGGTTGGTTAACTTCAATAATCTCTCCTGTGGAACTTGGTCGCTCCCAAAACATGTTCTTTAAGTTGTCAGAGTACTCTGGATATAGAGATGTGACAAGAACAGCTTTAAGCTTGGGGATGTTCGATACGTTGACTTGTGACTCTTCTTGTGTAGCCAGTTCAGGCAACAGTTTCTCTCTTTGTGTACAACCTACGATCTGGTTCATGACGTGTTGAAAATATCCAGCGTCTCTTCTGAAAACCCTTATTTGAATCCCAAGTCTCTCGTCTGCTTTCGATAAGTGAGCATGGTAGTGCCTAGTGATCATACCCCAAACTTGGTTCGTCGGGTGAAAGAGATAACGAGCCAGATGGTGAAAGACAGTATCTTTCTGCGGGAACAGCTTGACAAGTTCGGTTCGAAAAGTTGGATTGAACCATAGAGATGGAACAAAGTAGACATTGGCTTGAACAATCAACCAAGGGACTTTGTTGATCAAACTTTGATCCTTCTCGCAGAAGAACATCTTATCTTCATCCCTTGAATCATGGAGGTTATGAAGATACAGATGCTGCGGGATTGAAGTGGAGTTGATGGCTTCGTTGTTCACCATTGTTCCATAACAACGAGAGTACTCCTTGTTGTACCGATAAGAAGAGTTCATCAATGGAAAGTCAAGAGGAAGCAACCATGAAGTACCTGGAAACGGTTCGCATAAGATATCACTAACGTCCTTACGGTTGTCAACAAGAATGATTCTCTCTGTCAAGAGAGCGTAGAGGAACACAGAAGCAAGAGTAAGCATTCTGTTTCCAAGACCGTAACCTGCAAGCCACACAATGTATCTACATTCACCAACAGATTCGCTTGCATAATTCTCATCACGAACAAGATTCTCTATTGCTTCCTTGTAAGATTTTGTGTCTGGACCACAACGCTTGTGAAGCACCTCGTAGCTTCTTAGCTTAGAGACGAGATACTCAGAAGGTGTGTATGGTGAAGGCTTGCGGTACAAGAAAGATTTGTGATATCTACTTAAGCAAGAACCTTCATCGAAATCCGCCGTTAAAAGCCCACCTATCAGTTTATCTCTCGGTGTTTCGAAAGCCTTTGAATCTATTACAAGAAAATGAAAATGTAAAGTCAAAATGTGGATTCTTTTGAGTTAAGAGTAAAACACAAGAAAAATGGATAAGTTTCTTACCGTTGGTTATAGAATCAAGAAGTTGGTTCTTGAAGTTGTTTGAGGTTGATAGTAACATTAAAGACAAAATTAGTAAGAAACTGAAGACGAGTGTTATCAGAATCTTCATCTTCAAACGCAAAGCAAAAACTTTGCCGGAGATCTGAAATTTGTGATACATGTTGACTTTAGTTTGATCGCTTATAATTGGGAGATGATACAAAAAGAGTTATATATGTAGCGTCATTACAACTCATGGTGTGATTTGAAGTTGAAGAAACTTTTTGTTTCTTTTATTTATAAACAAGACTTTGTGACTATCAACTCATGAATATTCTAATGGCGTGATTGTCGAGTTGTGACTATCAACGAAGTCGGGACTCGGGAACGTGACTCCACTTTTGTTTAATGCAAAAAAAAGTCTGGAACTCCGAATTATTTTGTTGTATTAGTCTGTATAAAAACTTAAGTTTTTCATTTAACTTATAGAATGTTAAGAAAAAAAAGAAGAAAAAAAAACTGAAATAGAGTCAATAAAATGTGTAACGATGAAACCTATAGTTTTTTAACATTAAATATTCAGTTAGTGAAACCGTGTGGAGAAAAAAATACAGAGGAATGTGATATTTCTACACAAATTAAAAATGTCTCAATAAATAAGATGTTTTAGAGAATTTTTCTTCTTCTTCCCATTTGATACGATGGTTTCTAATTTAAATGAAAACTATAAATTTATTTGAGATTTTATGATAGTTTTTGATATACAGTTTTCCAGTTTTAATATATGCGTTTTTAAAACATCTTTTTTTAAATGGATAAAATAAAATAAAAGAAAATTCATTTCATTCAAAATCAAAATTTTAAAGTTTGAGATAACAGAGAATGAAACAGATCAAAATAAATACAAAACCAAGCAAAAAAAAAAAAAAACATTATACAGCTCCAATTTGTTATTTCTGAGTCAAGCTCTGTAACCATCTTGGAGAGTTTGTGGCACTAGCAACGTATGAGTGTCTGTGATCTTCTTTCGTTACCCTTGTTACGTAATTAAACTCTCTTCTTTATTTATTTGTGACCAGGACTTTTGTTTCAGTTTTCCATTAATTGTTTGGACTAATCAATTTTCAAAATTAGTAGTTATCCAGAAATAATCAATACCCATGAACACAAGTTATATTATATGGTGAGTCAGAGTCCTATCAAATACAAGAGTAGACCATCTTTTTGTTTTCCAACCATATATAACACCTAAAATACGTTTGGGTATTCGGGTTCGGATCGGATTTTTCGGATTTTCGAGTTTTCGGATTTAATTTCATAGGATCTATTCGGGTTTTTATAAATTTTCGGATCGGGTGTGGTTAATAATTTTTCGGGTTCAGGTCTATTTTGTAATACCATATAAATCTCATTTTATATCCAAACTCAATTCGGATTCAGATAATATTTTCGGGTCCGGATACCTATTTTAAAAATAACATATTTTAATTAAAACACACATAAAACTAAACAATAAAACTAATAAAATTTTCTTAAACATTATAAAAATATATCCGAACTCATTCATCTTAAACATACAAATAAAAATAAGTTATAGATTTGAATTTTCAAAATATTTGAAAATTAGCAAATTATACAAAACTAAGTATTGGTTAATTTTAGATTTTTTGGGATACTCGTTCGGATTTCGGTTCGGTTCGAGTATTATCCAAAACGTGAAATACCTTACTTTAAGTCCTATTTGGAAATTTTTCTAGATCCGGTTTGAATTGAATTCATATATTTTAAATCGGATCCGGATATGGATTCGGGTCTCGGGTATTATGCGCAGACCTAGTTTATAGCACCTAAAATAGCGAAATTGTTTGCAGTCTGGTCTAGTAGTCTCATGAAACGGATTCACACCGGATCGGACAAACACAGGCCCAAAAGCCTGCTGTCAAAAATATTAATGGGCTAGGCCCAAAGGCCTAACTTCAAGCACTGCTCTATTTTATATCTTTAAAACCCTAAAACGTTCGAGCTTCGTCAATCAGAAAGCAACGAGCTTTGAGATGGACACTGGTGCTACTTACCAGAGATTCCCAAAGGTGAAGATCCGTGAGCTTAAAGATGACTACGCCAAGTTCGAGCTTCGTGAGACCGATGTATCAATGGCCAACGCTATCCGTCGCGTTATGATCTCCGAAGTCCCCACCGTCGCAATCGATCTCGTCGAAATCGAGGTTAATTCCTCTGTTCTCAACGATGAGTTCATTGCTCATCGGTTAGGTCTCATCCCTCTCACTAGCGAAAGGGCTATGAGCATGCGCTTCTCTCGAGACTGCGATGCTTGTGATGGAGATGGACAGTGCGAGTTCTGCTCTGTTGAGTTTCGTCTTAGCGCTAAGTGCGTCACTGACCAAACCCTTGATGTTACTAGTAGGGATTTGTACAGTGCTGATCCTACTGTTACTCCTGTTGATTTCGGCATTGATTCATCTGGAGCTGATTCAAGCGAGCAAAGGTACCTCCTTTTCCATCATTTTCAAGTTGTTAAGTGCAGGAATGTTATAAGATTGAGGCACTGCTAAGACAAGGTTTGAGGTTACTGTCTTAAAGATTTAGTCTCATTACCCTGATAGAGAGAAAAAGACATCTTTTTGTTGGCTTTCTGACAATTTCAGAGCAATCGAGTGATGAAAGTTACTTCCTTTATGATTTTTTTATGCCTTTCTGCATGACTCCTCTTGCTCTTGGTTGTTTAGATCTTTTCATTTGGTAGTTTGGTGTGATTTTTCTGCTTACTCGTTTGTTTTTGACTATTGAATGTGATAATCGTTCCCCTGTATCTCCTTTCCATCACTGATTCTAGTTGTTAGATGAGGAATGTGATAATCTTTTTTGTCTTGATGACACGTTTGAAATGCTAAGTTTAGAGATTAGGGCAGTGCAAAAACAAGTTTTGAGATTGATTTACGAGGGTTACCGTCTTAAAGAATGAAAGAGCAAGCTTTTTTGCTGGTTTTCTGAAAACGTTAAAGAGTAATCCAGGGATGAAAAATACTTCCTTAATGAATTTTGATGACTCTTCTTGCTCTTGGTTGTTTTATATATTAATTTGGTAGTTTGGTGACATTTTTCCTCTGGTTTCAGGGGAATTATCATAGTGAAACTGCGCCGTGGACAAGAACTGAAGCTTAGGGCGATAGCAAGGAAAGGAATCGGGAAAGATCACGCAAAATGGTCTCCTGCAGCTACTGTTACGTTTATGTATGAGCCTGACATTACTATCAATGAAGATATGATGGACACTCTGACAGACGAGGAAAAGATCGACTTGATTGAGAGCAGCCCGACCAAAGTTTTTGGCTTTGATCAAGACACTAGACAGGTTAGTTTAAACATTGTGAAAGAATCACTTCTTTACAAGTATATAGATTTGATAATTCAATATGATCTTTTCGCTACTTTATTCTCTACCATGCTCTGAAGCATATGAGTGTATTAATTTTCTCTAGGTGTTTAGTTCGTTTAGCTAATTTCGGCAGTCATCTATCTGTTTGAGCACTTAAGTATCAAGTTATCCCTTAATTTAGTTGTGATCTTGTCAGGATAATCACTTTAGGCAGCCGAGTGAATCAAAACAATTGCTAGACTTTTAAATTGAAACATCTCTCTATGTTGGTGGTTCAGTGTTAGCATTGATTTTTGTATTCTTCATCATAAGGACTTGCCAGCATTAAAGTAACTATCTTTGACTTCGAGAGAACATTACATGTGATTGTAGCAGTTTACAGTAATTTGATGGTGGAATTTGTTATGCCATTTCTTTTGCAGTCTATTGATTGAATTGTCCACGAGTACATTATAGCCTATCACCATTACTATTGTTGGTAATGATACTTTGCTTCTTTAGGTTGTGGTGGTTGATCCGGAAGCATACACTTACGACGAAGAAGTGATCAAGAAAGCAGAAGCAATGGGGAAACCGGGGCTCATTGAGATCCGTCCAAAAGATGACAGTTTCATATTCACTGTTGAGTCCACAGGTGCAGTGAAGGCTTCGCAGCTTGTACTGAACGCCATAGATATCTTGAAGCAGAAGCTTGATGCAGTCCGTCTCTCAGACGACACTGTTGAAGCTGATGATCAGTTTGGTGAACTCGGTGCTCATATGCGTGGAGGATGAGTAAATTTGAGCTCCATTGTTTTGCCCGTTTGTTTCGGGTTTGAGTTTATTTTTGGACCAGGGCAAATATATTAACTGTAGGAGTACACTCTTGCTAGATAACAACAACTTGTGAAACAGTGGTCTTCTGTTTGTTCCTGACATGTGATCATTTTGTTCTTTAATCTTGTTATTATGTGAATTAAGACTAAAATCTATTCTTGGACATGAGCTGGCTATAGATCCTGTGTGCTATTATAAGAAAGCAAGAAGTTACTAAGTACTATACAGTATACACTGAAGCTTCGTGTGACAATGGCAATTTTTGGCCTACTGCTTTTTCTTAATCTTACTATGCCAGATCAGGCCTTGTTTATATAATTGAATACATCAAACTTGCCACGACGTTTTAATAATGCACTCGTTTCATAAATTCAAAGTGATCTTAATGTTCATGTTCTAAAGAAGCCTTCAATACGAAAAGTGATATTTTGCTTGTTCCATGTTTAATGGCGCTCCACTTAACACCTTTGGATAACCCTCCTAATATGTGTTGTTAAAATTCATGTGATTCAGTCTCTGACAATTTACATTCCAAAGATATTAGCTTTAGATTTAAAATTTGATACATAAAGAAAGTGAACTTGTTAATATTTGAAATAGAGACGTTAAAATGGGTATACTTGGCTTATTTAAATCCGTTACAAGAACCTATTCTATTTAAACTTCAAATCCATTTAAATTCAATTAAATTTATTATGTATTTACCCGCGAAAAAACTATACATATTTATATCCATTTAATGTTATTGTTCATTTTGAAAAAAAAAATTAAATGGATTTATAGAAACCCCATTTAATAAATATGTTTTAACTTTCTCCCATTAAATCATTTAAACCAAATAGATTTAAACGAACATTTATTTAAATTTAAAAACCCATTTAAATTCCATTTAACATTCTCTATCTTGAAACAAACTAATATATCATCCACATCAAGAGTTCAGAATTGTATATACCTAACACGAATATGATAAACTCATTTGTAACATCAGATCTAATTTGCGTTTTGTTTTTTTTGTTTTTTTTTTGGTCAAAAATTTGCGTTTTATTATGTTATAGAACTTTTAAGTCATTTTTTTCTCTGTATCACACCGCCAAAATGATGTCAACTCTTGTAGACCCAAGACAAAATAATAAATCATCACAACTCGAAGGAAACCTAGCGGGCCCATACACGGCCCATAATACAAATAATTCTACACTCGCGAGCACATACTATATACAGTGCACCCTCACCGTCACCGACACGGCGACACCTATCTCTTTAGTCGCTTACGCACGTTAACATACGCTTACTCGTCACGTGAAGCACGTGAGAATAATTGGCTTGAGACGCGACTAAAGCCTAGCCTTTAAGAACTGAGACCTGTCCTCGAGCCTCGAGCCACAACGAATCCCCAAATTATTCCTGCAGAAGGTTCTTCGGTTCTTATCCGCACGCGCTTCCATGATCCCAATAATTTAGCGCGTAGTCTACAAGTTAGTTCAGAAGCGCGTCTACGTCACACCAGCTTGAAAGAAACCCGTTTTTGGTATTCATTAAAACTTGTACAAATAAATTGGGTATTTTAAAGGAAAACAAATAAATAAATTTGTGTAGCAAGATGGTTAAGGTTTTATGTTGAGATCGATAAATGGGAAGTGTAATTGTTGAGGTCGATTTTGCATGTATCAATTAAAGGAAGATATGTCGTTGGAGAAGTTCTAACTAGAAGTCATTAAAGACATGTCTCGTGGCAGTAGGAAGTCCTGCAGGCAAGACGAGAGGAATCCATAAACAGTACGAGAGTGCGGTTGCCTCAAAACCCAAAAAAAAAAAAGTTAAAATTAAGGATATTTTATCAAATATATTTTTTTTCTTCTGTAAAATGAGAAAATGTTTCCATTGAAAAAAAGAATGGAGAATTGGTGAAATAATAAAAAAAAAACAAAAAAAATTTTTTTAGACTAATGGTAAAGAGAGATAAGAAGAGAAAAAAAGAAAGAGAAGATAGTTTTGGTTTTTTTGTTAAGTTAGTATTACGATATATATTTGATATATCGTATATATGGTTTACGTATTTATTTTTGTAGATATTTTTTTATATTCTAGATGCTTTCCTTTTCCTATTAGGTTTAGAATGAGCATACGATTGTATAAATATTTGGGTCTTTAGAACCTTAATACACAAGTTGATATTCAGCAACTCATAATTTGTCATGGTATCAGAGATCCAATTATTTTCATTCTTTTATTGACCTTGATCAAATCTTCTTTTTCATTCAAGAAAACAGAGCTGCTCCTTCCTCAACTACGACCGCCGCCTCTGTTCTTTCTCACGAAAACGGAGCTGCTGTTGTACATCTCTATTTCTATACTTAAAAACAGAGCATCTTACATCTACATATTTTTCTCTTCGAATCTTTCTGCACACGATGTCTATCACGGACGCAACTGCAAAACTCATAGACGAACTATCTCGCCCTATGACCTAACATCTGGTGACAATCTGGGTGCAGTAATTTCATCCATATTGCTGAACGGTACGAATTATGATGAATAGGCAGTCAACTTGGGTATGGCTCTCAGCTCACACAAGAAATTTGGTTTTATTGATGGGAGTATTCCGAAACCTACAACTGATTCCTCGACTCTTGAAGATTGGATTGCTAACAATCATCTCTTGGTAGGATGGATAAAACAAACCATTGAACCTAAGATTCGATCATCAATTTCAACTCGTGAAGTGGCTAAGGAACTGTGGGATATAATCAAGAAAAGATTCTTGATAAAAAGTGGAGCTCGTCTTCAACAGCTTCGCAACTCCCTGGCTACCTGCAAACAAAACAGGTATACAGTTGATGATTATTTTGGCCGTTTGACCAAGATCTGGGATGGCATTAGGGAGTGTATGAATTCAAAACAATGAAATTGTGGAAAGTGTGAGTGTGACCTAAACACAGCCCACAAACAAGAGCGTGAGATTTTGCGAGTTCACGACTTTCTCTCTGGTCTTGATGACTCTGCCCATGGGGTAATTCGTTCTCAATTCTGTGCTATAACTCCTCTTCCGGATTTTGATAGCGTTTATCAGACCGTGGTTCAGAATGAGACTATTCGGTCCAATGTTGTTCAAGAGACTTCAGTAATGAGTTTTGCTTCCCAACTCACATCATCTTCGTACAATCGTCAATCCGTTTCGGTGCCTCGCCAAAGCTTTTCTCAGACTGCAAGTTCCGGGCTGCATCCTACTAATCGTGATCCATCTCGTAAGTGCAGTGCGTGTGGTCGAATGGGTCATAAAGCAAGCACCTGTTTTAAAGTAGTGGGTTACCCTGAATGGTATGGTCGTGGTCGTGGATCTTCTGGTCGTGGTTGTGGCGTAACTCCTCGTGCCAACAGTACACAGATCATAGGAGCAAACTCAGCATCTCTTCCTGCACATGTGGTTCTTACGGACGATGATCGACAAGGTCTTAGTGGGATTTCAGATGAGCAGTGGAAGATTATTCAACGTATGGTGGGTACACCAAAGACAGAGGCTTTAAGCACTAAGATCAATGACATTGAGTGGATCTTAGATACGGGTGCAACACACCATATGACTGGACGGGCTGACTTATTGAAGGACGTCCGTTCTGCTTTTCCTGTTTATGTCAAATTGCCTGACGGGTCTCTTGTTTCTTCTGCTAAGAAAGGGACAGTCCGTTTGAATTCACGCTTGGTTCTCCATAATGTTTATCTCTTTGATGGATTTGACATCAACTTAATTTCTTTTGGAAAATTAGTCACTGATAATTATTTGGTGGGACAGATTACAGATAAACTTTTGGTGTTACAGGACCGCACTACGAGGACGCTGATTGGAACGGGTGAACGAGAGAGAGAGGGACTATCGATTTTGCGGTGTTGAGACTGTGAAGTCGCTGCATGCAAGTGTTCATGAAGGTTCTGTTTTGTGGCACCGTCGTTTGGGTCATCCGTCTTCTCGGATTGTTAGTTTACTTTCTGGTGTTAGTAGTGGTACTGAGTCTTTTAAGAATTATGATGTTTGCTTCCGCGCTAAAAAAACACATCTATGTTTTCCGGATATTTCTACTAATGTTAATTGAATTTTTGATTTAATTCACTGCGATTTATGGGGTCTGTATCGTACTACATCATTTTGTGGATCACGCTATTTCTTAACCATTGTTGATGAGTTTTCCCGAGCAGTCTGGGTGTATCTTTTACCAGATAAAACGAGTGTATCACGTCATATCCAAGATTTTTTGGCATTAGTCAATACACAGTTTAACAAGAAGGTTAAGACGCTACAGAGTGATAATGGTACAGAGTTCGTATGTCTTTCACGATTTTTTCAACAACACGGGATTCATCATGAGACTTCCTGTGTTTATACTCCGCAACAGAATGGCAAAATCGAACGCAAGCACAGACACATATTGAATGTGGCACGGGTTCTGCGTTTTCAAGCTCATCTCCCCATTGAGTATTGGAGTGAATGTGTAATTGCTGCAGTCTACCTTATGAATCAAACTCCTTCTCAAGTCTTACATGGTAAAACACCTTTTGAAAAATTATATGGTCGTGTTCCATCTTTCAACCATCTTCGTGTGTTTGGCTGTTTAGCATATGCACACAATATAAATCATCAAGGTGATAAGTTTGCTACTAGGAGCAGAAGGTGTGTGTTTTTGGGATATCCTTTAGAAAAGAAAGGATGGTTGTTATATGATCTCGAGAAGGAAGTCGTGTTTACGTCTCGGGATGTCGTCTTTTGTGAAGATCAATTTCAATTTGCTTCTTCCTCTTCTATAGCACCGGCTGCTGTTCCTACTTCTCCACCGGAGTTACTTGACGGCTCTTTTGATATAGATGAATCTGACTTAGAGGTTGGTGATACTGTGGCTCCATCTCTCACGATTGAACCTAACATTGTTCACGTTGAGGACACCTCTATTGCATCTTCCTCCGCTAGCGATGATGATTCACCTGCCTCACCAGTGATCGAGTCTCTTATTCCATCTGTGGTTGACGCTACAGTTCCATTAGCCGTTGCGTCTACAGTTCCGCCTGTTGTTGAAGAGCAGTTGGGGCGGGGCCATCATCCAAAAGCTCAGTCATCTCGGCTTCGTGATTACATGGTGAATACAGTCGTGGTTGATAGTTCTCTCTCTCTCTCCCCTCCACTTCACCTCTTCCTCAGCAGTCCTCAGGTTCGGTGTATCCTATCTCTGATTATTTATCATGTGATAAATTTTCTGTTAAGCATCGCAGTTTCTTGGCGTCAATCACCTCCCATAATATACCTCGTACAATTTTAGAGGCTATGCTTGATGAGAATTTTAAAGAGGCAATGGGAACAGAAGTTCATGCTCTTGAAAGTCAACATACGCCACCCAATAAGAAGGCTCTTAACAGTAAATGGGTTTACACAATAAAATATCGATCAGATGGCACCATTGAACGTTATATAGCACGGTTGGTTTTTTGCGGAAATAAACAGAAAGCAGGCGTAGACTACACTGATACATTCTCTCCAGTTGCCAAGATGACGACTGTCCGTGTATTTCTGGATTATGCTGCTAAACATAATTATGAGGTTCATCAGATGGATGTTCATAATGCTTTCCTCCATGGTGACCTTCATGAGGAAGTATACATGAAGATTCTGCAAGGGTTTGCGGCACCTAATGAAACCCGGGTATGTCGTCTTCGGAAATCATTATATGGCTTAAAACAAGCTCCTCGATGTTGGTTTGCTAAGCTCACAAAGTCACTTCTCAAGTATGGTTTTTCCCAATCTCGGTCTGATTACTCTCTCTTTGTTTACTCTAAGTGTGGCATTTCGCTTCGGCTCTTAACGTATGTGGATGATCTGATTATCTCAGGTAGTTCTCCTGAAGCGATTCAATCACTAAAGAATTATCTTTCTACATGCTTTCACATGAAGGATCTTGGGTTTCTTAAATATTTTTTGGGGATTGAGGTTGCTCGGAGTCCTACAGGTTTCTACTTATGTCAGCGTAAGTACACTACTGATATTGTTACTGAAGCTGGTCTCCTTGGGTGTAAACCTGCTGGCTCTCCTATTGATCAAAATCATCGTTTGGGTCTTGCTAGTGGTCCCGTCATTTCAGATCCTGAGCGGTATCGACGTCTCGTTGGAAGACTCATTTACCTTCTTGCTACTCGACCTGACCTCACGTACGCTGTGCATATTTTATCTCAGTTTATGAAAGCATCGAAAGAGGATCATTGGCTTGCTGCATTAAAGGTGGTTCGGTATCTGAAAGGAACACTTGGACAAGGTATTCTCCTACGTGTGGCTTCTTCATTCCATTTGACTGGCTGGTGTGATTCTGATTGGGCTGTGTGTCCTCTAACTCGCCGCTCACTCACTGGTTGAATTGTTCAGCTTGGTTCCTCTCCAATTTCATGGAAGACTAAGAAACAAAATACTGTTTCTTGTTCTTCTGCCGAAGCAGAATATCGTGTTATGGCTGCTATTACTAAGGAGCTTCTATGGCTAAAATCATTGCTGATAGAAATGGGAGTCGGGCACCATGAACCGACGACGCTTCGCTATGATAGTCAACCTGCAATCCATATTAGTTCCAATCCCGTGTTTCATGAAAGGACGAAACATATCGAGCTCGAATGTCACTTCATTAGAGACAAGATTGTCAAAGGAGTTCTCAAACTGTTTCATGTTTCGACTAAGGATCAACTTGCAGACATTCTTACTAAAGCTTTGGGAAGTAAAAAGTTTGATACTTTTCTTTTCAAGTTGGGCATTCAAAACTTACATGCTCCAACTTGAGGGGAGGTATTACGATATATTTGATATATCGTATATATGGTTTACGTATATATCTTTGTAGATACTTTCCTATATTATAGATGCTTTTGTTTTCTATTAGGTTTAGAATGAGCCTACGATTGTATAAATACTTGGGTCTTTAGAACCTTAATACACAAGTTGATATTCAGCAACTCATAATTTGTCTGTTGGGTTTTTCTTTTTTTGGTTATAGGGTGCAAATTCCCAAAAAGTGGTTCTTTGGTGGGGAGAGGGAAATGAGATAAATCAATCCACACTTTTTTTTAAGAGATTTTTATATCGGAATTTTTACAATATATATTTTTCAATCCGAACTTTTTTAAAATTCAAATTTCATATCTAAACTAAAACAAGTTTATGATATTCATTTATGAAATTTAATATTGACTTTGACGATGTTAGTTAAACATCAAATTCTGATGAAAGTATGATCGACGTGGTACAAGTTAAATAATGTGATGTTGTTTTGATTGAATAAAAATAAAAAGATGGAATAATACAAAGCTTCGAACTCGCAATTTCAAAGTTAAATAGTTAAAGATTCAATATTTAGTTTTGATATCGCGGGTTTGAAACCTGATATTATTATTATTTTTTTTTAGTTTTATTCAATTAAAACGATATCACATTGCTCAGTGACGACACAGTCAAAATAAATTTGACAATTGACTAACACCGTCAAAGTCACTCTTGGATTTCACATATTTGTTTTAGTTTATGTATAAAATTTGAATTTTTTTAAAACTCGAATTGAAAATTACATATTGTAAAATTTCGAGTATGAAAACATTCGTTGAAAAAGATTGGTTTGACTTTCCCCATTTTCTCTTTTTTTAAGACTTACAC
Source organism: Iljinskaea planisiliqua (assembly GCA_900108845.1). NCBI lineage: Eukaryota > Viridiplantae > Streptophyta > Magnoliopsida > Brassicales > Brassicaceae > Iljinskaea > Iljinskaea planisiliqua. The sequence goes on along the minus strand of FNXX01000010.1, from coordinate 7,375,481 downwards.
CAAATGAGCAGGAAGTAGAAATCTTTTCTCTTATGTACATACAAAATGATATAAAATTAGAGTTTCACCCTTATTTTTTTTGTCATTCTATAGCCAATTGTTTTTTTTTGTATCAAAATGATTTTTTTTTTAAAAAAAATTAAATAACTAAAATACAAGAAAATTACTATTAAAAAACATATAAGAATACGTCATAACACTTAATTTTAGTATAGAAAACTATAAAAACATATAAAATTCACTTATATTAATAGATCAGGAAGAAAGACATCAATTTCGAAAATACTTATAAAATTAAATATCTTTTCCATTTTTAGTTATTATCTTACTGATATTATTTAAATAGAGAACCAAATTGAAATCTGAAATTTAATAATTTTAAATCTTGTAGTTTGCACACCTGTAATTAGTATTTATCCAGATTTATCCTAAAAATTTGAAATCCAAATGACTTTGAACCAAACCGAATTGATATAAATATAGTTTTAGTTTGGTAAATGTTTTTTTACTGTACAATCTGAACCTCAAACAAACCGATCCAAATCCCGAACTAAACATTAAATGCTGTAAAAATTGAATTTTTTTTGAAAAAAGACAAATTCAATCTAATTATTATTGAGAATTTGCAACTAATGTTAATGGTTAACCAAAAATTTTTTTTTCCCCCAAATACTCTATTTTCTCTTTATCTCTCTAACCTCTCTCTAAAAAATTATTTTTTTGTCAACCATTACCATTAGTTAAAATCATTCATTTTTCTTCACTAAAAGTTTTATGGCAAAATGACTTAACTTTATAATTTTAGCATTTATACCAAAGAAAAAAAGAAGTAAAAGAAATAAAAGACTACATGCCAATTTTTTGTTGCAACATTATGTACATAGTTGTTTTCAAGATAATTGCAAATGGCCTAAAACGTATATTACCCAAATTTGTTGGGTTTAATCAATCTAGCCTTCGTAAAAAAGTGATTACTTATGATACTTTTTCTACTAGCCACATAAATAACTAAAGATTTTGTTCTAAAACGTGGACATGAAAACTGTTTAAATGTCTAAAAGTGTTTGATGGTATGAAACTTTTGCGATTTCATCAAAACTGGATCAAGACTTTGAAAACTTCAAAAAAAATCATTTTTGTTCGTTGAGAAACTGATATCAAGTCTATTATGTTAGATGTACAATATTAGAGTATAATATATAACCAAAACAATGTAAGAAAATACTATAAAACAGAAAAAAATTTGGTGGCAACCATAGATTAAGATTGTAGAATTTGCAGAGGAAAAATGATAAAATTTAAAAGACCCTTGTATCCTTCATCAAAACTAAAATAAAAGAAATAAATCTTTTAAAATCTCACATTAAATGTGGTATTTTATATTTATAATAATAGAATACAAAATATAGAAAATCATAAAAAATGCTGTAAAAAGTGAAAAAAATTGATGAAACCCATAAATTAAGGTTGTAGAGTTCATAAAAAAAAAGATAAAATTGAAAATACTATATTACCCTTCATTAAAACTAAAACTTAAGAATCTCTTAAATAGTCCATATCATATTCAAACCTAAAAACAAAAAAAAAACAAAAATATAATAATCCAAACCATTACACCCAACCAATATTTTTATTTTATCTTAAATTTTATATTATATAAACAATGTAAATAAATAAAAGCTCTAAACTAATCTTCGAATTAACCTCCATTGATTGTTGATTTCTTGTTAACCCAATAAATCCGAATTAACCGCATGCATTACGTTTATCACAATGTCCAACTAGCTATAATTTACCATAAAGTTATGTCTTCCATATTAAAATTTTGTGGATCTATCACCAATTAATGGTATTCAATTCTTTTTACATATCCAAAAAACATAAATGGAGCTCAACTCTATTTGTTCGGGTATTTTATTTTAAAATCGAAAACTACTTAGTTGTAAAGGATGAAAAGATTAATAAGTTTGATAGTTTTGTATAAACTAAAGTTAAAAGAAATGGAAAGTACTCTATATGGTAAAGCGCTGGAAAGGAGTAGCCACATTGCGAGATAAGTCCCGCTTTCTCAGGGCCTTCTGTCACCACCGACACATTTTTAGAGAATTTTATAAGAGTTTTTTTTTGCAATCTGAAGAGGGTAGCAAAAAAAGAAAAATGAACGTTTTCCACGTTAAACCATAGGTTCTTAGAGAAAAAGGAAAATAAAATCAAGACTAACATTTAAAGGTAATTAAAACAATGTTAATATTTCAAAATTGGTCTACTACACTCAAAATTGTACTCCCAACTAAAATTCCAATTGATAATTTAAAGCTATTTTTTTATCACAATTTTTTTTTTTTTTTATGCTTTCATCAATATAGTTGACATTTGTTTTTTGGAATTTGGATACATCATTGTACTCCAAAGGTTTCAAGTGTAACCGTCTCCCAAAATTAAAACAAACGAAAAAGACTAAAACGACAATAAAAAGAAAAACCCTCAAAGCTAAAATTAATTACAAAAGAGCCACCAAAGTCACTTTCAGTCATCGTCAACACCGACCTCTTCATCGCCACCACTTAACGGCGTAAATGGCTCCGACAATCTCGTGGAATTCCGACAAAACCCATTCCCCTGTTTCTCCCCTTTCTCCGCCGCAACAACAAAATGCCCTAAATCTCCGACGACCTCAACCAGATTTTCCTCACATAGAAACTCCTCACTGTAAACTCTCTCAAGCTTTCTCCCAAACTCATGTACAAAAACATCCGTCGTCTTCTTCACCTTCCGTGAATCTTTACTCTTCGCCAAAACCGCCGAAGTAAAAATCGGAGCCATCCTCCCCGGCGAGTCTCCGGCGTACCCACGAGGCCCGTCAATCAAAATCACATCCCAATCGATCTCGTATACGAAATTGGGCAAATCGTTGATCCCAAGCTTACAATCCGAGAACAAAAGATTCTGAACGGGTCGACATTCGGGTCGGGTTTTGTAATAACCCAAAAGCTTACCGGCTTGAGAGACTTTAGTGGAGAAAACGACGTCGTAAGCCTCAACTCCGGGATTACTCTGCTCGAATTTAGAAACGGCGTAAGGGTTTTCATCCACGAAGACAGTACGGCCTTTGAGGTTTAAAGATCTCCAGAGGAGAAATTCGTGGGAAAGTCCGAAGACGAGGAGGTTACAGGTGGGGGATTTGGAGGTAATGATGGTGGAGATGGCGGAGAGTTCGGAGAAGGACATTGAGGTGTTTGGTGGTGATGAGGAAGTGTAGTGGAGGAGTGCGGCGAGGATCGGTGGTGAGAGGGAGGAGGACGGTGAAGATGAGGAGTAAGAGTTGGAGGTTGTTGTGGTGGAGTGGAGTGAGGATGAGAAGAGAGAGAAAGAGAAGACGAGAGTGAAGAAAGAGATGAAGAAGATGAATAAGAGACGGTGGTGATTCACGGCGGCGGCGGAAGCTGATTTTGAGGTTAGAGGAGTGTGGTGGTGGTGGTGGTGGAAGAGGATCAAATTAGTGTTTGTGTTGCTCTTCATTTTTCTTCTTTTGATTAAAACAAAAACAAAAAGAGAAAGGAAGAAGAGGAAGTCTGTTTGGTCTTTCTCTTTGAGAAAACGCTTTATAAAACCACAAAGAATAATAAATTTGTTTGGTTTTCTTTTCTCCGGTTATTATTTCCTGAACCGGTAGTTTCGAAAGACCCGAAAGGGATGTCGTTGTCCGCTTACATAGTAATTGCTAAGGTCCCACATAACTATACTTTTGTTTTATTAATTATCAGAATTCGAAATTTTGAAATTGGGTGTTAAATCAAACATTTAATCATGTTTTAAAAGTATTGGCACAAAAGACAGATTTTTCAATCACACCAAAATCTTATTTCACTAGAACCTATTATTACAAAATAGATAGATTTTTAACTGTTTTTAAGTTCGAAGTGGTGAATTTTAAACGCTATTTAAATTATATCAAATTTATAATGAATTTTGATTTCTTAAATTAGCTAAACTAATTTAAATATAGTTATTTAGTCTATTTTAGATAAACGTTGCTTTGTCTTACATCTGAATTTGATATATTATTTTCCTACTTTGAAAGTTTGATTTATTATGTAAATAGACTACAAACCTTATTAGTTCTCCAATTTATATCATCTACAATGACTTATCTTAAATATGTTTCTTAATTTGCTCATTCTCTCGATAGAATGGTGAAAATAATATAAAGTTTCATATGAGGAATTTGTTAGTGATGATCTCCCTCCACGAATGAATGTCATAATAACTTCGATTCACCAACCTCTAATGGGCCATCATTGGGCTAGACATGGTAAAGAAGAGATTTGGGTCGAAATCTATCAAGCCCAAATACGGATGACTACTTAAACTGGAAAAGTCAACTTCGTCTTCAACCTAAGAAAAGGAGAGTGTGACGAAAACAAACACAGAAAGCAAAAGAGATTCAGAGATTATGAAGAGATAGGAGAGAGTTTACCAAATCGTTTTTGCTTTCTCTATATTCTTCGGTAGATAACTCTTTGATTGAGTTGTTCTCGTAAGGTGTTTTTCTTGTAATTTTCTCGGATGCTACCAGTTGCGTAGTATGTGCATCTTTCGATATCTAGTGGAGTTTGGGTGGAGAATCACCCACGAGATGTAGCAACTCGAGGGTCGTGAACTCGTTAAAGTTCTGGTGTTGTTCGATTACTTGTCCTGCAATCATCAAGAGCAAAGTACTTGATTAGTTCAATTGAATATTGGGTTTATTAACAAGTGGTATCAGAACATCAGGTTATTGCTTTGATTGAAAGAAAGGAATATAGAGGAACTTATCTGTTCTTGGAGATATTTGAAAGTCAGTATCTCAATCTTCGAGCATCATCTTCGGTTTCAAGATGGAACCCACTCAAGAAAGATTTGAGATGGACGAGTTATGTCAAAGGAGATTTCAGAATGTGAAAGTACAAACTTATTGGGCAGTTGGAGATACATGGCTTGGCCTTGGTTCTTGATGAAGAATTAACCCTGTACAAAGATTCAACAAAGTTAGAAGGAGTTGAACCAGTACTTGATCCAATGAAAGTAGCTAAGGACACAAGAGTCAAGAATCTGCTTGGCACATGTCTCACTGATTTGATTCTGCGAAAGGTGATGCACGAGACTCCTGCGTATGGTATGTGGAAAGCTCTGGAGCGTGACTATCAGACTAAGTCCCTACCAAATATGATTTATCTCAAACAATAACTCGCAAGCTACAAAATTGAAGAAGGAAAAACTATTGAAGAAAACCTGGACAGATTTCTGAAATTGGTAGCAGACCTTGTAAGCTTGAACATAAATGTGAGCGATGAGGACCAAGCCATTCAAATTCTCATAGCTTTGCCATCACAATATGAACCACTGTTTCATACTCTTAAGTATGGCACGACAAAGGAAACTTTGACAGTTCGAGATGTTATACCATCTGCTTACTCTAAGGAGATAGAGTTAAGGCATAAGGGTATCTTAAAAAATTCTCGTCAAAACTCAGAAAGTCTGTATGTTGAGTCTAGACGAAGATCAAATGATAGATCTGATAGAGGAAATAGTCGAAATGGAAAAAGAAGGTCCAAGTCACAAACAGATGAATCAGATGATGAATTTATAGAACCGAATGTTAATGCCCAATCTTTGGATGAATACATGCTTGCTAGGGATAGAAACAAAAGACAAAATGTTAGGCCTCCTTCTAGATATGAAGACGCAAACCTAGTGGCCTATGCTCAATCAGTTGCAGATGACATAGAAGTTAATGAACCTAAGTCCTATACAGAAGCTATGAGATGCAAAAAACAAAAGTACTGGGAAAATGCAGCAAATGCCATCTCTTAAGAAGAATGGGACATGGGTTCTGATCGATAAGCCAGGAAACCAAAAACTAGTAGGATGCAAGTAGATCTTTAAATTGAAATCGGGAATCCCAGGAGTTGAAAAACAGTGATACAAGGCAAGGCTAGTAGATAAGGGCTTCTCATAGAAAGAGGGAATTGACTACAACAAAGTGTTTTCACCAGTGGTAAAACATGTTTCAATTCGGATTATGTTGGCTATGGTTGTAAACAAGGATTATGAGCTAGAGCAGATATGGATGTTAAGACAACTTTTCTTCATGGAATGTTGGAAGAAAGAATTCTCATGGAACAACCGGAAGGTTTCATTAAGAAGGGATATGAAAATAAGGTTTGTCTCCTAAAGAAGTCTCTTTACGGTTTGAAACAATCACCTAGATAGTGGAATCTTAGGCTTTATAAGTTCATGAAGAGAGAAAGTTTGATCAGAAGTAATTTGGATTCATGTGTGTATTTAAAGAATGTTCAGACTGAAAAGGAAATCTACCTTCTTTTATACGTGGATGATATGTTAATTGCATCTGGAAATAAAAAAGTTATCAAATCTTTGAAGGACAATCTAAGCCGTGAGTTTGAAATGAAGGATCTCAGTCAAGCCTCAAGGATTTTGGGAGTGGATATTTCTCGTGATTGTGAAATGGGAATACTTGTTTTTGTCTCAAGAAAGGTATCTGAAAAAGGTTTTAAAAACCTTTGGAATGATCGAGGCAAACTCAGTTGTTACTCCTACAGCATCTCATTTCAAGCAAAGAGTTTGACAAAAGAAGAGATCGTGGAAGAGTCAGAACATATGAGAAATGTTCCGTGTGCTAGTTCAGTTGGAAGCCGTATGTATGCTATGGTTGGTTCCAGACCTGATCTAGGATTTGCTGTTGGTTTGATAAGCCAGTTCATGACTAATCATAGTAGAAAACATTGGGAAGCAGTTAAATGGGTTTTGAGATATGTAACTAGATCTTATACGAAAAAATTAACATTTAAGAAAAGTTCAGAATTCAGATTTGAAGGTTTCTCAGATTCTGATTATGCTACGAACTTAGAAAAGCAAAGGTGTGTGTGCCAGGTATTTTTTTTCAAGTTAGTGGTAATACGGTTTCGTGGAAATCATGTTTGTAATCAGTAGTGGCTCTTTCGACTACCGTAGCAGAGTACATGACCCTTACTTTGGCAGCGAAAGAAGCCTTATGGTTAAAAATGTTTTGCACAGAGTTAGGAGTTCCACAAAACAATATTAAGATTCATTGTGATTCTCAAAGTGCAATTGCCCTAGCTAAGAATGCAGTTCATCATGAACTGATGAGGACCTCAACCCGGACCCCGAGCCAAACCAAGTACCCACGGTCCTAGAAGGCCTCATGACCCGATCCAAGTCAAAGCAACTCCGGAAAAGGTTCAACACAGCCGTCCAAGCCTACATTAGCTCATTCAGGCCAGATGATCCAACCGGTACAGACCACAGTTCCTCGACCAGACCCGCGGGCCAGCCAAGTGAACCCAAATTCAGCTACCGATCACACGAGCAGAGCCTTGCCATTCCTCGACCAAGTCACCTCCCCAAGGCGAACGAACGAGCCATTTTACTTCAAGGACAAGCAGACTGTGAGATGGACGTATCGACCTTATCAAGCCGGCCCAGAGGGCCCGAGAGCAACAGTCGACCAAACGAGCTGAATCTTGCTATCTCTCGACCAAACCATCCTTCTAAGATGAACGAACGAGCCGGATCACCTCAAGAACAGACAGAACAAGAGATGGACGAGATGACCACCAAAGACCGCGCCGCACCGGACATGAACCTCCTTGTGGAATTCAGCCAGCTCAACATGAACCATACCACCCCCAAAAGCAGGCACAACCAGGGAAATGAGGAGAACATCATGGAGCCTGATGTGACACCAGAACACCCGATGTACGATCATCCACACACCACGGCCCAACCAAGTGCTATCCAAGGTAAGTGGTTCAATTATTATGTTCTTTTGCAGGCAGAACCAACCCCGACTTCACCTAAGCTCCCATGATCAACAAGTCCTTAGTCTTTTAATTCTTTGTGTCGAGTCTTAGTTTCCTTATTTGAGTCTAAATAAAACAATGAGCTTTGCTACACTCCTTTAAACGCTTTATAGTTATTATTTCACAAGTCCTGTTGTTTTGAGTCTTTGTTTCGTTGTTTTTGTGTCGAACCCTAGTAGGTTCCAGCTGAAGGAATATTTAATAAAGTCCTCACATAATCTCTGTGTCGTGTACTCAGCCCACCAACCTCCCCCTCTAGACGTCCCCATGTGAGAGAAGTGATCACCATCGCGTCAGGACCTTGCCACGATCGACCATTTCAAGTCCGGAAGTGAGAAGCGAACGCCAACTAGCCGGAACCATCGTCCATTCCAAGATATAAGCTCACCACCGAGTCTTATATCATGAACAGACTAAGCATATGGATCCACAGTACCATTTTATCAGGGATGTTGTAGCTCAAGGTGATATTGTACTATCTAAGATCCATACTTCTAAAAATCCAGCTGATTTTTTTTACAAAGACAGTACCTGGTTTGAAGTTCCAGTTATGCCGAGAGCTGGTGAACATTCTCTGAGCCTGGTCTTGGCTCCAGGTAATCCCGTGTTGTAAAAGTCAACTTCGTCTTCAACCTGAGAAAATGAGAGTGTGACGAAGACGAACACAGAGAGAAAAAGAGATTCAGAGATTATGAAGAGATAGGAGAGAGTTTACCAAATCGTTTTTGCTTTCTCTATATTCTTCGGTATATAGCTCTTTGATTGAGTTGTTCTCGTAAGGTGTTCTTCTTGTAATTTTCTCGGATGCTACCAGTTGCGTAGTATGTGCATCTTTCGATCTCTAGTGATGTTTGGGTGGAGAGTCACCCACGAGATGTAGCGACTCGAGGGTTGTGAACTCGTTAAAATTCCGGTGTTGTTCGATTATTTGTCCTGCAATTATCAAGATCAAAGTACTTGATCAGTTCAATTGAAGATCGGGTTTATTAACAATGAAAAAAAAAAATTATGAAAACTTTCATTGTGGTAAGGATATATAAAGAATTAGTAGGGTATAAAAACCTCCACCCCAACACAATCAGATCCTCATTGGAAAATTTTATAATTCAAAATAGTATTTTAGTGTTTAGAAACATGATTTATTATATTTTGGAGGCTTTTTTTTAAATATTTATAAATTCTTAAGTCGGCTAGAGTTAAGTTTGGATAAAAAAAAATTTCCTAAAAAATATTTTAACTTCGATATGCCGCAATGGTTTGTGATTTTGTCTGATGACGAGGTTTTGTGTGCATCAGTCAGTGGCTTATTGTCTTCGACTCAAGGTGGTGTGGCCCATGGTTGACAGTTTATCTCTGCACAAATTTTTTTTAACACATGTCTTCACTAAAACGGATATATTTCTCAAATCAAATTTCCAAATGACTTGACACCGGTTTTATAGGAATAATAACCCAAAGGAATTTATTTCCCACCAAAAATCATCTTAAGAATAATCATTTAAGGTTTCCTTCTGACGATAAACTTCTGCTACTTCAGTTATGTCCAATTGTTAAATTGTGCACTTCTTATTGAAAGATTTTCAAGTGTAAGTAAACATTCTTGACTTGAAAATATGTATAATTCATGATGTACTCCTAATTCTATTATTTACATCATTTTGATGTTTTTGCCTGTTTAAACTCAAATGATTTAAAATACGAAAGGCTGCCTTTAAAAGTATAAATATACTCCAAAACTCAGATTTTGTATCGTAGACTATAATGAAACATGTAAAATATGGTTATAACCTTATCCATATATATACTATTTCCTTTCAAGATTTCTTCTTATCCATAATGTTTTGTTAAGTCTATCATTATTTTTCTTCCAACATAGCTTATTCTAAGATTTCCAAAACATGCTTTTGTGGTTTCTACTAGAATTCCACTAAAACTGAGCTATCACACTTGTAAATTTGGTAGTCACCGATTCAGGTAAGCCAAAAACATGATATATCATGGTTGGATAACACAGTTGCTACATATTTTATTAAAACATTTTTTTCTCCATTTGATATAAATTTTTATGTTCACTCATTCACTTGATTATGAATCTTTTCTTGGAAAAAACTAAATATTATTGTTTTTACCCCTCTTAAACTTTTAGGGTTCACAGATAAGAACACATACCACCTATAGTGGATATATCTAATATTTATTTCGCATCTTCGTGCACTGAATCATTTACCTTGTGTCTACACTGTAATGACGATTTAGAAAATTAATATTTTGTCTAGAAACTAATCTGTAAGTTTCAAATAAATAAAAAAACAGACTATAATCTGCAGCCACTCTTGCAACTTTTAAACCTGTTATTTTTCCTTCTACTTTTTGAATGTTCGAAATTAGTGTCTCCGTACGAAGAATAAAAAAACTTTATATTGGACTGGTGTAATACATCTCATCATTCAGAGAATCCATTGCGGTGCAAAACTCTATCTTTTTGAGAAATTTTTTGACAAATGTCCACTCCACATGATCATGTGTCTTACTTATGTCTATTTTATTGCTATAAATTTAGCTTTATAAGATGGATTTGTTCTTATTCGGTGAAATATCTCCTGGTAAATTAATATATTATTCAAAATTAACCGCTCAAACACAAAGATTGATTGTGTCTCCAAAATAAGATTTGGTAATAGGCTCATGAGCCTTTGACACAATATCTTAGAAATAGTTTTGTTTTCACATTACATAGACTAATTGGTCTTAATTCTATTATTATTTTGAGGATCAAATAAATATTTGTCAAATTTACATTTGAGTCAAAATCTTCTGTCCGCAAAAAATCATACATGGATTTTGGGTTTTATTTAGAAATGAGTAGTTTTTAAAAAAAATTAATTGAATAATAAATTGATTTTTGAAAAACAAAAAACAAAACACTTTTTTAGAAACTAAAAATAATTAAAACCTGAATTGAATAAATCAAGATCCTTTTAAATCGGCATTTGAAAAGGTTGTTAGCTAAAAGTAGATATGTTTCAAAATGGAATGCATCTAACATCTTCTATATATAAATACGATTTATTATTTTTTTTTTTCATAAAGTACAATCAATTCATTTTCCATCTAGGATGACTAAATCCATTCAACTCTGGTTTTTCGTTTTAACTATCTTCATTGTTCTAATACTAGGTTCGTATATATTTTTAAAATCATCTTAGTATAGTAGATATAATTGCTTTATGGTAAAACAAAAAATTAATTCATTACTATTTGTTAAAATACCAGTTTTGTCAAGTTATATAAAATTGAACCAAAAATAGTTTTCATAATATAATTATATATCCTGTTCAGCTCTTTTTTTTTTTTTTTCAAATTGGGATCCGAACTAGGAAATTGAGTAGCTAGACCTAGTAAACCAATCCCCAGAGGTATTTTTAGAAATTATTTACCTTTTTTGGTTAATAAATTCATTTATAAAATAAAATATGTGGTCTACAAGATACTTCCCTTTTTTTCCATTATCATCTTTTTCATTTATTAATGTGTTAGGAAACAACTTTTGTTTCATAACTAAAGATGCTACATAATCTCTAATGTAAAATTTATGATAATTTAAAATTACCTTTGTATAATCTGTTTTTAGTTATTAGATTATGCTTCTTTCAGAAATAGTCCACCAATTCAAAAATATTGTTCTTTTATATCAATTTTACATTAATATGCAAAACCTTTCAAAACATCTTTTCACAAGAAGAAAATTAAATTTATTTTTTCATTACCTAATTGAGATTTTATGTTTGAATGTAATGATATACAGGAGTGGTGGGGAATGTGCAGCAAAAGCAACGCAAACGATGTATCGATTTTCAAACGGCCAACACAAAAAATGGCTTTTGTGTTCTCGAAGAATGTGAATCTGTTTGTAAGAAGAGGGGCAAACAGCTAGAGGGTTTCTGCTATGGGCCGTATGATGAGAAAACAAAAAGGCGTACGAAATGCAGTTGTTGTGGTTTGTGGCCTCCTGCTTAATTACTAATTAGATTCAGACCTGTTTTTAAGAACATAATTTTTTTTATTTTTTATTTTTTTAGTTTATTTTATTTTGAATATGTATTTATAAATTAAAAATTTAATATATGTTAACAGTTTTATTTTCTTATAAATATTTTATATATTTTTGATATGTTTTGAGAACAGATGATATATTTTAATTGGTTTTTGTTTTTATATGTTTGACTTTATATAAAAGATATATTTATGAAAATTATAATTTGAGATGTGTTGATATTTTTATTTAAAAGTAGATGATAAAATTATAATCTATTATATTAGTTTATTAACTTAAAAAAAATATTTTTTAATTTTTATAACTAATTTTAAAATTTTATATAATTATAATTACAATTTTCTGAAAATTAAAATATGATATTTTGTCTATTAAATCTGTCTATTATTAGTTATTGTAATGTTTTATAATCAAAACATGCTAACCCATTTCGCCATTGTCTAAATATTTTACATATTCTGATAAAATAAACTGTAAAAATCCGTAATTATAAAAGCGTCAACTCGTTTTGTTATATGACTGACAAATATATATATTGACAATTTTTAATGTTTAAATTTTATTAACCAAAAAATATATCAGCTTAAATTACTTTTAAAATTTAAAAATTTATATTTTATAAATTAGACACTTATTAATATTAAGTTAGGTTTTTTTATTGTATTCATTTCTTTTCATTTTATTGTTAGTTGAAATATGTTCAAAAATATATTTACTCATGTTGTTTTATATGTATGTTTATCAAATTTGATTTTATGATTCGTAAAAATAATTAATGTACTAAATTATTTAATTATATTTATCCTTTGATTTTCTTAATTTAATATATATTTTTTTTGTTTTATTTTCGTTTTACATTAATTAGGGAAGTAAAACCTATTATTTTTAGATTTTTTGGATACATGTTTAATTATTATATTGTTTGGAAATATATTTAGCAGACATAACATTTATTTCCATAATTATTTAGAGAAATTTAATGATTGTTTAAAATAATATATTTAAGAATTTTTTAGATTTTTTAGTGATTTAGTTTTGATTTAGTTTTCATTTAAATTTTAATCATAATTGGAATATTTCATTTAACTAAAATATCCTTAATGAACATTTGAAGAAATAACTAAAAGACAATGGTATTACATGTAATATAACATATGACTAAATGTTTTTTCTATAATGTTTTCTGTTTTAATAGTATAGATGTCACTACTAATTTAGTTAAATAGAACTCATATACTTATAATAACTGTTTTATAATAAAGTAATAAGACATTTATTCGGGGTTTGTGATCTAATAATCTGTATGAGTACTCACACTAAAGAAAACAAAACTTTGAAAAAAGCATAATCCCAAAAATCAGGAATTGTTTAAAATAACATTTTCAATATACATCTTTTCAGAAATACCACAAACTGAATAACTTACAAAATTAAATTAATTTTGGGGTAGTGAAATTACTCACTTACCTTTAATGAATCTAAACATAATCTCTATCTCCTCCCACGATCTCTTTCTCTCTGATAGTTTTCTCTCTCTCTCTCTCTCTCTCTCTCTCTCTCTCTCTCTTCCTTCTCCTTCTCCTCCAGCGATAAACATTTTTCCGATCTCCTTCGACTCTCCCTCCCTCTTCTGTTGATTTTTCGAAATGCTCATGTGGTGATCGTGATTGTATCGAGGTTTGTGATATTCGTAAGTGACCTCCAACATCTAAAATAGACAGGAATTTGTGGAACCTTGTTTTGCTTGTTGGCAAATCTTATCTGTCTCTTGGGGAAGCTTACCAAGAGGATAGACAAAATGACATTGCAATCTTGGTCAAAGTAAGTGGAGCATTAGAGGAGGAAGTTTACCTGCCAAGTTCTGTTTTTGGCTCTGGTCTCTGTGGTATTGGGATATCATGATTTGGTTTGAGAAACTTCTTCTCACGTCACTTACAAGAGCTCCATCCATCAATGAATCTTCTTCCTCCACTGAGAGAGCCCATGAACCAAAAGGTTAAACAACAATTGATCACTGCACACTATCTTCTAAAACAACCTCTAAAATTGAGGGTTTGTTAGTAAATTGCAGCTGTAAGAGTCACAGAGAAAACAGTGGAAGTAGTGCAAGTAGCAAATAACAGTAGCAGCAATGGAGTAGGTATTGTGCCTCATAACAGAAAGCACAATAGAAAATCGAAGCCCAAGAATGTCCCTAGCAGGCTCTCACGAACTATTGAAGATGGACATGTTAATATCACAGTTGAAAACGAAAGCCATAAAAAAGAAGATACGTCAGTGGGAACAAGAGATTATATCCCTCTGGATGAGAATGAATATAACTCTAAGTAAACTCCAGGAGTAAAAAAAAGAGGAATATTCAAGTATCTCAAGGATCTTAAGACTGATGATGTAGAAAACAATCTCTTGGATGCCTTAAATTGTCTTGGTAATTTAGCTCACGACTTATAAAATATTTATAAAAGTTTTATAAACAAATTATAAAGCCTTTATAAATCTGTCTTAAATTGTTTGGGTCATTTAGCTCATGACTTATAAAATATTATAAAGCCTTTATAAAATATTTATAAAGCTTTTATAAATAAAATATAATGTCTCTATAAAAGATTTATAAATAATTTTATAAACATTTTATAAAAGATTTATAAACAAGTGTAGGAAGACGGGTCATTTAGTGCATGACTTATAAAAATTTATAAAGCCTTTAAAAGATGTATAAAAGATTTATAAAACCTTTATAAAATATTTATAAAGTCTTTATAAACAATTGTTATAAAGGTTTATAAAATGTTTATAAAGGCTAGTAAATTATAATCTATTATAAATAATTTATAAGGATTCTGTATTAATCAATAGGGGTATGGATTAAATATATATTTGATGCTAAGAATTGGATTCTATAATAGAGAGAAAAGAAGAAAGGGGACACAATATAGTCTTCATAAGAAGAAAAGAAAAAGAAATGTTAAGTATCTTCAAATATCCCCACTTGCCAGCTCTTGGAGATGAACTTTCAAACACATACGGCATAAACCCTGTTGCCTCCTTGTATTTTCTCTGAATCTGCATAATACATAGGTGCTGTTCGTCTGCTCACCCAGATGATCCATCTGGGTGAAGGTGAGAATTAATGTTCGTTTAGTGCATTTTAAGACATCACCCAGATGGATCACCTGACTGATTTTTCAAAACTCAGCTGAAATTTTGGGAAAAATGTGGGTGAGTCTTAATGGTGCATTTAGGTGAAGGTGAGTCTTTAAATTTTGAAAATAACAACAATGACCTTATTTAACCATATATTTATAAAAATGTCAAAACCGATTTGAAACCGCAAAATCACATTTTTCATCCAAAAAACTCTAAATAGCAAAATTACAATTTTCCGTCAAATCCACAAAATCACAAATCACGTTTTTCCGTTAAAAACGCAAAATCATGTTTTCCTGCCAAAACCGCAAAATCAAGTTTTTCCTTAAAACTGCAAAATCATTTTTTCTGTTAAAACCGCAAAATTATGTTTTCCCGCCAAAAAAAAAAAATATACGTTTTCCCGCCAAAAGAAAAATTTTTTTTTTTTTTCCTTTTAAAGCTACAAAATCACATTTACCATTAAAACCCGCAAAATCATGTTTTCCGCTAAAAAAATCATGTTTTTTTGCTAAAATCATAAAATAATATTTTTCGTTAAAACCACAAAATCACGTTTTTTTCGCTAACACAGCAAAGTTACGCTTTTCCGTTAAAACCGTAATATCACATTTTCCGCTAAAACCGTAAAATCACATTTTTCGCTAAAACCGTAAAATCATGTTTTCACTAAAACCGTAAAATCACGTTTTCCGCTAAAACCGTAAAATCACGTTTTTCCTCTAACACAGCAAAATTACGTTTTTCCGCTAACACAACAAAATTACGTTTTTCCGTTAAAATCGTAAAATCACATTTTCCGCTAAAACCGCAAAATCAAGTTTTTCCACTAAAATCGTAAAATCACGTTTTTTAACTAAAAGCGTAAAATCATGGTTTTTCGCTAAAACCACAAAATCACGTTTTTTGTTAAAACCACAAAATCACATTTTCTGTTAAAACCACAAAATCACGTTTTTCTGTTAAAACCGAAAAATCACGTTTTTCCGTTAAAACCACAAAATTACGCATTTCCGTTAAAACCACAAAATCACGTTTTCCGTTAAAATCGCAAAATCACATTTTCCGTCAAAACCGCAAAGTCACGTTTTCCCGTTAAAATCATAAAACCACTTTTTCGCTAAAACCGCAAACATGCATTAAAAACAAAGTTGCACCCAAATGATTCATTTAGATGTATGTCCAAAAAGATAAAACGAACAACATTCAGATGCATTATAGAGATGCATCATCCAAATGATCCATCCAAATGAATTACCTAGATGACCCATCTGGCTGGATCATCTAGGTGAGCAGACGAACAGGCCCATAATCATATAAAAATATTAATGGTATCTATATAGAGTTCTAGCTCAAGAACCATATCAAAGTTTTGATTATGTTAACCTGAAGAATCTGTTCACTACTTCTCAAAATGTTCCTTCCAATAACGCAGATTGTTCCGCCGCTGCCACATCCCATGATTTTTCATCACAAGTGTATGAAGACAACCATTTAGCTCATGGGTTATAAAAGATTATAAAGTCTTTGTAAAATATTTATAAAGTCTTTATAAAAGATTTATAAAGTCTTTATAAAATATTTATAATCAGAGTTATAGACACATCTAAGTTAACTTTTGTATGAGTTTTATAAAGGTTTATAATGAGATTTGTAAAGGTTTATAATCAGGTTTGTAATGTGTTATAAACACATATGGATAAATTTTATGTATGAGTTTTATAAAGATTTATAACGAGGTTTATAAACAACTTGTAGTTCTGAAGCTGGCTAGCTTAGGCTCCATTATAAAAATTATCTTATAAAACCATATACAGTAGTATATGATTAATATAAAATCATGTATTACAAAATCATGTATTACGTTTTCTATTTATTCATAAGGTTTACAAAATTTATAAAACCTTTATAAATGATTTTTTAAACCTCTACAAATGAATACCCTTATAAATAATTTATAAGCTACAAATGTCTTCTCGATGTAAGCAAAAAGAGGAACACTTGGACTGCAAATACACATAGATCTAAATGTAATGATAAAAATCTAAACAGGACCACCACATTCACATAAATGGCTCAAGATGATAGAGATATGCTTCAGGAATTGCAATGAGTGGTGCAGTGTGGTTAAACCTGCAGCTTTCTAAGTTATCATTGTCTTTTAAACCCACAGACCCAGGTAAACTGTGAACTTTGTTTTATGTGATTGCATACAAAGATGGAGAGTAGATTGCCTAATCATAATCTGCACGTAAAGCATCAAGACAGATGATACATTGCCACAAAGATAAATCTTCATGTACAGAGACTTCTACTTGGATCTCAACAGAAACTAATCTGCATTTTTTTTTGTCACTCACATCTTCGTTAAATGATCACCTTTCATTATACACATAATGACAAAAGACTTGTACTTTTGTGGCTGATCGAATTCTTCACCATAGACCAAACCTGATGACAATCAAATCAAAAATATTTGAAAATTCCTGCTGAAAATTTACAGAACATAAACAAACCAAGCTTCTTATATATTCCCTTAAATCATTATCAGAACAATTCTTTAGGTCTGATTTGCACGAAATCGATAATCAAATCTCAAAATCAACTTAAGAGATTGTGAACTACGTCAGTCGCACCAATCCAAAATCCAAAAGAAATCGAAACGAATATTAAAAATGAATAACGCTGGAAACATAAACAGAGAAGAAGGAGAGAGATCTCAGTGATAGAATCAACCTAATCTGAACTCACCATCAAAAAAGCCTCCGCCTCCGTCTCCGGCATCCACCATCGAATTCATATTTTTGAGCCGAGAAGGAAGTGAGAGGATGGTGGAATCGTGATTGAGGGAGGTGGAGAACTGAATAGACTGAGATATTGTTTTCTGGCTGAGAAGTGGAGCTCCAGGAGATCGGAGAGATTGCTGAAGAAGAAGAAGAAGACGACTGTGTAATCGTCTGAGATGGCCAAACCAAAAACAGGAGAAGGTTAAAGTAATAGGGTTAGTTTAGTCATTAAACATCAAACTAAAATGCAAAACTGAAAATGTCATATTTAGAAGTGTATTTCTGAAAAAGTGTATTAAACAAAGTGTATTAATATAATTGTCCCTAAAAAAATTTGACTAGGGTTTTATCTAGCGTTAGCATACTGGTTGTTGAACACAACCGTTGATCTTATTATTCTTCTTTTGTGATTTTCTGTATTTCCTGTAATTCCTTTGTATACATCACAAGCTGATCTTCCCCTAAATTTCTTATGTATGTGCTGCTGCTTCTTCGTTATCATTGTCTTATGCCTCAGCAATTATGCGTGAAAGTGATGTTAAAAATATTTTAATTTTATATAACTTATGAGTTTTTTAAGTAAAATTATAAGGATCAAATTTATATTACAAAATCATGTCCATCAAAAAATCATAAAAGAAAATACTAAAGATTTCATTCAAAAAATAATATAAAAAATACTAAAAAAAAAAGATTAACTAGGTCTGGGACTTTAACCCGAAATTCGAACCCGAATCCGACCCGAAATACCGGAAAATCCGATCGATTTCTATTTGTCTAACCCCGAAAAACCGAAACCCAAATAACCGGCTCTGAAAGTAGATGTATTTCCCTTAAGTTGATCTTAGTATATATGAGGCTATATAAAGCCAAAGTTGTTACAGAATTGTTACACCGAATCAAGAATCTATCGTAATAACATCTATATCTAAACAAATTAATATCCACTAGTAACAGAATATACTAATACTCTATCACCCTCCCTCAGTGGAAGTGTTCGATGGTCGAACATTTAAACTGGTACGAAATTCGTTGAACAGTGACGTGGGTAGATCCTTTGTGAAAATATCCGCGTATTGCAGTGAAGACGGTACGTGAATGACTTTGACCTCCCCAACAGCTACTTTCTCCCTGACGAAGTGAATGTCGAGTTCAACGTGCTTCGTACGTTGATGCTTGACTGGGTTTGTTGCCAAGTAAACAGAGCTTATGTTGTTGCAGTAAACCAGAGAGGCTTTCGTGATCTTCCAATGAAGTTCCAACATCAAATTGCGTATCCAGCACAATTCTGCAACAATGTTTGTGACTCCTTTATACTCTGCTTCTGAGCTTGACCGAGACACAATTGGTTGTTTCTTTGCAGACCAAGACACTAGAGTGGGGCCATGAAAAACACAATAGCCTGATGTTGAATGTCTTGTATCGGGGCAGCCAACCCAGTCTGCATCCGAATACACTGTGAGAGAATCCATGTGTCCCTTGACAAGCTGAAGACCATGAGACAATGTGCCTTTAACATACCTGATGCTACGTCTCAGGGATTGGAAATGTGGTTCTCGTGGGCTGTTCATATATAGACAAATTTGATGAACAGCATAGGATATATCTGGACGTGTGAACGTTAGATACTGAAGCGCACCAGCAAGACTTCGGTATGCCGTAGGATCCTTGACTGGTTTACCAACATCAGCTGAGAGCTTTGATTTCAAATCGACTGGAGTAGTGATAGGTTTGCAGTCTGACATTCCAGATCTTTAAATGATGTCTTGTGCATATAAGGCTTGAGACAGGAACATACCTTGTTCATTGTAGTCTGCCTTAATGCCTAGGAAGTGTCGGACTTTGCCCATATCTGTCATTGGAAATTCTTGCTTCAAGGAGTCAATGATATGCTGCAGAAGAGAGGTTGAGGAGGCTGTTAACAGTATATCATCAACATATAACAAGACATAGGCAAGCTCGTGTCCCTTTTTGAATACAAACAAAGATGTATCCGCTTTGCTTCTGATGAATCCAAGGCGAGTTATAAAAGTTGCAAAGCGAGAATTCCAGGCTCTCAGTGCTTGCTTTAAGCCATAGATGGCTTTGTTGAGTTTGCAAACATGATTTGGAAACCTCTTTTCCACAAAGCCTGGGGGCTGATACGGGGGCTGATACATGAACACGGTTTCTTCTAATTCTCCTTGTAAGAAAGCGTTGTTGACATCCAACTGGTGTATGGGCCAGCTTTTATCGATTCTAATGCTCAATACTGTTCGAATTGTTGCAAGCTTGACCACATGGCTGAATGTCTCTGTGAAATCAACTCCAGCTTCCTGAGATTTGCCATTAGCGACCAACCTCGCTTTGTGTCTGGTAAGGTTCCCATCTGTATCATATTTGTGCTTAAAAAGCCACATTGATCTCACAATGTTAATGTTTTTCGGTTTTGGTACCAAATTCCATGATCTTGTTTTAATCATTGCACCATATTCATCTGTCATAGCAGGTGTCCAATTTGGATATTTTAGAGCGAGAATATGGCTTTTTGGAAGTGGAGATTTAGCGGTAGTGAGAAGGGAAAGCACTTGTTTGGGTTTACGAATTCCAGCCTTTGCCCGTGTGGTCATGGAGTGACCAGATTGAGTTTGCTGAATGGGAAGAGGTGGAACGATTGCAGGTGGAACATTTGGAAGCAGAGGTTGATTGTTTCGTATTGGAGCTTGGAGAATGGCTTTTTGTATTAGAGAGGGATCATCACGAGAGTCCAGAAAAGTGTAATTTTGGACAGGATTCTGATGGATTTCTGCCGCGGGAAATTTCTCTTCATCAAAGTGCACATGCCGAGATAGAATGATCTTATTGGTTTTTAGATCAAGACATCTATAACCTCTGTGTTGTGAAGGATACCTGAGAAATAAGCAGGGAGTTGATCGGGGGGCAAGCTTATTTAAGTTGGCATGATTGAGGTTAGGAAAGCACAGACAACCAAATACCCTTAAATGTTCGTACGAAGGTTGTTTCTTGAACAAAAGAGTAAATGGAATTTGATTTTGAATAGATGTGGAGGGGAGGATATTGAGAAGATGGACAGCAACATGAAGGGCTTACACCCAATATGTTGGAGCAAGACGAGCCTGGAACAAGAGGGTTCGAACCGAATTGTTTATTGTCCGGATCATTCTCTCCAATTCTCTATTTTGTTGAGAGGTATGTGGACAAGAGAATCTAGCCACAATACTATTCTCGTCAAAGAAATTTTCGAATTGAGTGTTGCGATATTCCCCTCCATTATCGCTTTGAAAAGATTTTATCTGAGCTTGGAACTGAGTTTTGATGTATTTGGTGAAGTGAAGAAATTTTGAAAACACTTCACTTTTACGTCGTAATGGATAACCCCATAAGAACTGAGTATAGTGATCCAGAAACAAAACGTAATAGCGAAGGCCACTGTTGCTAGCAACGGGAGAAGACCATACATTTGAGTGAATAATCTCAAAAGGTTTGGTGATTTGAGTTAAAGAAGTACGAAATGGTTGTTTTATTTGTTTCCCCAGAATACAAGATTGACAATGAGCAGGTAATTGCTCTTTATTACAAAGAAAAGAATCGGAAGAAGCCAGAGATTTAAGAACAGCATTATTGATGTGCCCTAGCCTTTTGTGCCAAAGAGTTGGTGAAGAGGCAAGAAGAGCTGTGGAAGCTGGGGAAGCTTTATTGATCGCAACCGGCAGAGAGTAGAGATCACCGGTGCTGTTACATCGGAGAAGGATCTTTTGAGTTTGAAGATCCTTCACAGAAAAGCCATATGGGTCAAATTCAACAGTGCACCAATTATCTGTCGTAAACTTACGAACAGAGATCAAGTTTTTGAAAATTTGAGGTGTGACAAGAACTTGGTTTAAAGAAAGAGGTCGAGAGTTTGTAGGAATGGAAGTTGAGCCAATGGAAGTGACAGGAATTTTTGACCCATTGCCTACTATGACCGAATGATTAACACTTTGATTAAAACAAGTTTGGAGAGTACCTGCATATCCCGAGAGATGAGCCGTGGCACCGGAATCCATATACCAATCGCTTGTTGGATCCATCAACGTCTCAGTCGTGTAGGCCTGAGTAAAACTGGTTGGAATGATCTCCGTTAGATGAGCTTGTTGCGGGCGTTGAAGCAGCGGAGTGTTGGGAGGAGCAGAGCCGCGATAACCATGTTGCATGGAGTACAGATTCCAGTTGGTGAACTGCATTGGCCATGAAACAAAAGGATTGTTCCAAACAGTGTTTGTACCCCACGAAGAAAATCTTGATTGGAAATTGTTTTTGTTTCCTCGTTGTTGTTTGTTTCTCTTATTTCCTTTCCAATTGCCTCTGTTATTGTTGGATGGTTGACTTTGTTGTCGTGAGTGATCATCTGTGATAGTGAGGGCAGTAGAGGATGAGGCATGATCCTTGTGGCTCGCCACTGCTCGGTTTGGTTTGTTCAGGCGTGTCTCTTCCATTTCGAGCATTGATTTGGCGTTGTCAAAACTTGGCAGTGGATCCTTGTGTTTGATAACATTTATGATGTTATTGTATCGCTCATTTAAACCATTGAGAAGATACATGACCAATGTTCTCCCATTGACAGGAGCATCGACATTTGAAAGAAGATCTGCAAGGGATTTGATCTCCTATTTCAGTCGTACAAAGTTCATTGTCGAGATGGATTACTCGTGCTTCTTTGTTGTTGCGGAATTGGTTCTCAATTCTGATCCAAACATCTCGTGCAATGCCACCTGTTCGAAAAGAGGAGCGGAACAGGGGTTGAGAAAGAGTGTCGTAAAGCCATAGCTTTACTAAGCCGTCACGTTTGAGGCATGTTTCATCGTTGTCTCCTTCTGGCTGAAGAGAACCATCGAGGTCGCCCAAGATGTCGAACGTGAGACAGTGTGTTAGGAATAACTCCCTCCATGCGTCGTAAATATGATCGTTGAGATCAACGATAATGGGAATGTGGTATTGATGTTTGTAACACCAAATTCTCTTTCGTGTTGTGCAGGCTGTGCAGCCATTTTCGAAGAAGAAGTAGAATAGAGAAGGAAGAGAGGAGAAGAAACGAGAAGTGAGAGGAGAGAGAAAGGTCTCAAGAGCTTGAGTGCTCTGATACCATGAAAGTAGATGTATTTCTCTTAAGTTGATCTTAGCATATACGAGGCTATATGTAACATTCCGATTTCTGGTATATGTGGAGAGGTTAAAAGAATTGATTTGGCTACCTATGTCACCAAAGTGCACTTACCTTTTTGGTTGCACATCCAGAGAAAACTCCAGGGTTAAGCGTGTTTGGGCTGGAGTAGTCAAACGATGGGTGACCTATCTGGAAGTCATTCGCGGTACCGTGTGAGTGAGGTCAAAACATGGGGAACGGTCACGTGGTGATTGCAAGGTCAGTATATCATGACTTTCAAACCTCCCAGTTAACGTTCCGACCGTCGGACAGGGGTGGGCCGGCCCATGGGCCTAGTGAGAGGACATGGGGGCTCACTGGTAGGAACGGTTGGGGCGTTATAAGTTGTAACATCCCGATTTCTGGCATTTGTTGAGAGGTTAAAAAAAATTGATTTGACTACCTATGTCACCAAAGTGCACTTACTTTTTCGGTTGCACATCCACAGAAAACTCCAGGGTTAAGCGTGTTTGAGCTGGAGTAGTCAAATGATGTGTGACCTACCGCGAAGTCATTCACGGTACCGTGTGAGTGAGGCCAAAACACGGGAAATGGTCACGTGGTGATTGCAAGGTCAGTATATCATGATTTCCAAACCTCACCGTTAACGTTTCGACCGTCGGACAGGGGTGGACCAACCCATGGGCCTAGTGAGAGGATATGGGGGCTCACTGGTAGGGGCGGTTGGGGCGTTACAAGGGATATCAGAGCTGGTTAGCCGTTCCAGTTCTGACCTGGGAGGCGTCTTAGGACCTGTTGTGGTGCGCAACGAGGACGTTGCGCTCTGTGAGTGAGGGTGAATTGTAACATCTCGATTTCTGGCATTTGTGGAGAGTTGGCTACCTATGTCACCAAAGTGCACTTACCTTTTCGGTTGCACATCCAGAGAAAACTCCAGGGTTAAGCGGGCTTGAGCTGGAGTAGTCAAAGGATGGGTGACCTACCGGGAAGTCATTCGCGGTACCGTGTGAGTGAGGCCAAAACACGGAAACCAGTCACGTAGTGATTGCAGGGTCAGTATATCATGACTTTCAAACCTCATGGTTAACGTTTCGACCGTCGGACAGGGGTGGGTCAGCCCATGGGCCTAGTGAGAGGACATGGGGGCTCACTGGTAGGGATGGTTGGGGTGTTATACTATATAAAGCCAAAGTTGTTACAGAGTTGTTACACCAAATCAAGAATCTATCGTAACAACATCTATATCTAAACAGATTAATAGGTTCGAACTCATGAATAAATTTTAAAAACTCGAACGGTTTCTATTTGTCTAAACCCAAAAACCGAAACCCGAATAAACTGAACATGAACCGTAAATATCTGAACCCGAATCCTAAATACCTGATTTTTTTGATTTTTTCATTACATTGGGTACTTTGGTTTTGAAAAACACCCAAAATACCCGAACCCAACCCGAAATATCCGAATCCGAACCCGAAATAAAACCCAATCGGATTTTATTTAAAACCCGAAACCTGACCCGAACCCGAAATAAACCGACCCGAACCCGAAATAAACCAACCCGATCCCGATGAATAAATTTAAAAAACCCCGAACGGTTCTATTTGTCTAAACCCGATAAACCGAACCGAATCTGATCCGAAAACCCGAAGTCCCAACTTTAAGATCAACTGAAGTATTGAATCATAAATAAGTCTAATCGGAGCAAGATTAGACAATCTTTCTTTTTGTCTAAAATAATGAAATTTAAATCTAAATTTATAAAAGTAATTTACAAATTAATTTATATATTCTTCATTTTCTAAAAAAAAATTCACTCAAATTTTTAATTTAAAAGTAATTAATTTATGTTTTTTGCTATTTAATTTTGACTGACTTTGGTCTAGAGCATCGAAAATTACTATAATAAACTTATGAGCAGAAGAAAATTGTGACAAAGTAATGATTAAAAAGTAAAATAAAGCTATTTTTCAGTTACAATTTAGATATTCTATTGAATTTAATTATACATTGGTGATTAATCAGTGCTTTAATCTATGGAGCAAATAAAAAAAAAAATAAACTCTTTGACGAACAAATTTTTTTTTTAATTTGATGGATTGTTTTTTTTATAAAAATTTATATTGATCAAAACTTTTGATATGTAAATTCAAATTTAAGACTATAATTAATAGATTCTATCGGAATTTGTTCCAAATGTTGTTTGTAATATTTATTTTTTTGTTTATATGTTACTGTAAGTTGGTGTAGCTAAACCTTTATTCCGATATTTAACATATGGAACCATATAATATTTTATAGATTATGTAATTGGTAATTATTTTTTATTTTTTCATTTAGAAATAAATTAACACATCTTTCAAATTGTGTATGATTGATTATAAACAGCATTATTTGGACTGTAAGCATATGGAAATACATAAATTTCTCTCTAGGTTACTCAAATGTTTAACTAATCAAAGTCTTATATTTAGTTTTCGACTTAAAGTCAGGATCGTTAAAATGTCAAGCCTTTCAAATACTATCGTACCAAGACAAAGCACTAGTCCAAGGCTTACTCATCAGTGAAGTGAGAAGTCAGAATTTGCTTCTTAAAGAGACATCACATGTCAAAAATCAAGATTCCCAATTTCAAAGCCAACCAAAGATGACTCAGTCCTACACGAATAATAAAAAGAAAAAAAACGTAACACAAAAGTAAAAACATGACGTGTGTATAGACGTGAGATTCGCCGCCTAGAACTCCATTAATTAATCTGATATTTCATTTCGTGGACGCGTATGTATATATATCTCGAATGTCCGAAACAAATCAAAAAGAAAAAATCCAATCCAGACAAGAAGTCCTCTGTTTTGTCTGATCGGATCTGCAAATTTTTTTTTGTTTTCTTCGGTTTTATTTTGATTTTCTGCAACCAAACATGAATAGCGAAGTCTCTGAGCGGATTCATGTTTGTTTCTTCCCCTACATGGCTCACGGCCACATGATTCCAACTCTAGATATGGCCAAGCTTTTCTCGAGCAGAGGAGCCAAATCAACCATCATCACAACCCCAAACAACTCTAAGATCTTGGAGAAACCCATTGAAGCATTCAAAAACCAAAACCCTGATCTCGAAATCGGAATCAAGATCTTCGATTTCCCTTGTGTAGAGCTTGGATTGCCTGAAGGATGCGAGAACGTTGATTTCATCAACTCATACAAAAAACCTGACGCAGGTGACTTGTTCTTGAAGCTTCTTTTTTCTACCAAGTATATGAAACAGCAACTGGAGAGTTTCATTGAAACAACCAGACCGAGCTGTCTTGTGGCCGATATGTTCTTCCCTTGGGCGACGCAAACCGCGGAGAAGTTTGGTGTGCCAAGACTTGTGTTCCACGGCACATCTTTCTTTTCCTTGTCTTGTTCTTATAGCATAAGGACTCATAAGCCACACAAGAAAGTCGCTACGAGTTCTACTCCTTTTGTAATCCCCGGTCTCCCTGGGGACATAGTTATCACAGAAGACCAAGCCAATCTTGCTAACGAAGAAACTCCAATGGGAGAGTTCATGAAAGAGGTCAGAGAATCGGAGTCCATTAGCTTTGGTGTTCTGGTGAATAGCTTCTACGAGCTGGAACCGAGTTATGCTGATTTTTACCGTAGCTTTGTTGCGAAAAGAGTTTGGCATATTGGTCCGCTCTCGCTCTGCAACAGAAACTTAGCGGAGAAAGCTGGAAGAGGGAAGAAGGCGAGCATTGATGAGCAAGAATGCCTCAAATGGCTTGACTCTAAGACACCTGGCTCAGTAGTTTACATGTCCTTTGGCAGCGGAACTAACTTCACCAACGAGCAGCTACTAGAGATCGCTGCTGGCCTTGAAGGCTCTGGACAAAACTTCATCTGGGTGGTTAGGAAAAATGAAAACCAAGGTAAATGAGTAACATAAGTGTATGTTTCCTTATTGCTAAATATGTAACAATTATGAAACTAAACTTTGGTGTTGATGTGGTTGGGACAGGTGAAAATGAAGAGTGGTTGCCTGAAGGGTTTGAGGAGAGAACGAAAGGGAAAGGGCTAGTCATACGTGGGTGGGCACCACAGGTGCTGATACTTGACCACAAAGCTGTTGGAGGATTCGTGACGCACTGTGGATGGAACTCGGCTATGGAAGGCATCGCTGCAGGGTTGCCTATGGTGACTTGGCCGATGGGTGCGGAACAGTTCTACAACGAGAAGCTATTGACAAAAGTGTTGAAGACAGGAGTGAATGTAGGAGCTACGGAGTTGGTGAAGAAAGGAAAGTTAATTAGTAGAGAGGAAGTGGAGAAGGCAGTGAGAGAAGTGATAGTTGGGGAAGAGGCAGAGGAGAGGCGGAAACGAGCTAAGAAGCTAGGTGAGATGGCTAAAGCCGCTATTGAGGAAGGCGGGTCTTCTTATAATGATTTGAACAAGTTCATGGAAGAGGTGAATGGTAGAAAGTAGAAGAAAGAAACAGAACATGTTTCATGTTGTGAGATGGATTCTTGAATTTATTAGCTTTAGCTACTACAGTTGAGTTTGGTGAGAGATAATCTATAGTGTGTGTATCCTTACATAATAAAGTTGTAATAAGTCAGTCGTGACTGTTTCTCATATGCTTCATGATGAATGATGTCTGTTTGATATCAAGCAAAGGAACCGAAAAGACTCCAGTCATTGACTTTGAAGGTAGAGAGGGATTGCTTAATGACATCACACATTGGCATTATTCCAGATTGTGAAGTTGGTACAGCTAAACCAGATCCTACAGCATTCGCACTTTCGCTCAGAGAGCTGCACAATATGCAAACACATGAGACCAAAGACAACGTCGAACAACAACAACAAAGCAGACTCATATTCAATGGTTAACGTTGGTGGGACTTACTTGATGAGAATAGGTTCATATGCAGTTACTAAGACATCTGTTTCAACTCCCTTAAGACGAAGATTTGCCACATATACCTGCACAAGGAAGAAACCATAATATTAGAAACCACCTTAAGGACAAAACAAGGGAAAGAATTTAATTACCCTCACTAGGTTTTGTGCTTCTCTTCCCTGTCTTCCTTTGGATATAGCCTGTAATCATCGTTATTATAAGAAGAAAACAAAGAGGTGACATACGAGGAAACAAAAGACTAGCATTAATCGAATGAAGTTACCATTTCTCCAACAGAAGTTGTCACAACGGTAGGGATGTTTCTAAAAGACAGTCCAGGCGCCTTAATGATCTCTGATTGCTCAATCAACTGAAATTACATAGCAACATTTACTACATTGTCTAATCCTTAAGTATATCAATCAGTCTTAGTAAAGACAAGTGCTTTAGAAACACAACTAGCTTACTAATCGGACAATTATACCTTTGATCCGAATTCAAAATAAAAATAAGGAGAAGTCTAGTGGGTTACTTTGAATCCTTCGGCATCTTGCTCACGAGCAAGATCATCAAGGAACCAAGAAGCACTAGCATTGTCACCAACTTCAGTCTTGAAATCTAAAAGCTCAAATATCAAACTCTCATCCCTTGAAGGATCCACAAACATTTCCTGCCAAACCAAATAATTATAAAAAAGAACAACAAGTATATTTGAGATTCTTCTGTATGATCTCTCTAACAATTATTCAAATCCTTGATAGAGAAGAATCTAACCTGATGATCTGGAACTTGTCTGATATTACTTGCATCCTGAAGAAATCATGTTATTGATGGAAAACGCAAACAGAAAAAGGACAAAGAAAGGTTGTTAAGACAAACCTCGAATCTTTGAGGGAAGGCGCTGGAAATTGCGCCGCCAAACAAAGGTCTCTCCGGACACAACTCATGGGACATGTTCGGCTACATTTGAAGACAAAATTCTCAGAAAGCTTACAATTTTTTTTAAAAAAGAAAAAAGAACAGAACAGAGCATCCCAAAAACACTATAAGCAGTAAACACTAGAATTAGCCCACACTGAAAGTCTCACAAAGACATTGGGATTAAAGAGAAAACAGAAGATTCAAAAGCGATCTACCAATAGATGTTCCTTCTTTCGTTTTGCGTGAGTAAGCTTATTCATTAGGCGGTGGTTCAAGGAAAAGTTCATAACTTCAAACAAGAAAAGAAAATTAAAGAAAGTGAACCAAAAGAAGTGAAGATCAGTTCCCTACTGAAACATTTCAAAACGATCATATCTGATAAGGAACTTTGTACCAATTAATTAAACGAACATTTCAACAGAGTAAACGAACTTCAAAGTCAGCAACGAGCAGCAGAGAAACTATTCGTCCAACTATGACATGATATGATCACAATAGTCAAACTTGACTTAAAAGAGACATATTCACGAGGAACAAAAACACAAGAGGTTTCAATGTCTCATAAGGAACCAAAGATGAATCAAACCAGCGATGAAATAGAACAAACTCAAATGCAAGCACGTACCTTTTTCGCCGCGAAACCTTTATCGGAGAAAACCCTTATCGCTGGAAAACCCTTATGGCCGGAAAACCAACGAATGTTTCTCTATTGCCGGGAAACCTTTTATCGCCGGCTATGTTCAATTTGGGGATTTCGATGGTTTTATTTTTTTTCTGAGACGTGGGATATCGATATTTCAACAGAATTTAGCAGCATTAACCCAAAACAAAAAAAATAATAATCTAATTGTTATAAGCACCGAACATTGTGATATTTGGTTCAGTTGAACTTTTGTTTCAGTTGAACTTTTGTTTCAAACACCATTTGATGTTTGGGTTTTGTGAAAGACAATATCATCTAGTTGTAAGAAAATAGTACCATTAGGTTTTGTTAATCTTTATTTTTGGTTAAGATCACACTCATTTCAGCTATAGATATAAAAGCAAACATACAAATCTTTCATATATTATTTGAAAATTGTGAAAAACATAAATGACAAACATTTTAATAATACACTAGATTTTAACCCCACATTGTTATTCTGTAAATTTTATTTGTCAAATATATAATTAAACAAAATTTAAGTGTTGTAATTAAATTACAATACAATAATTAATAAGTATAGAGTGAGACTTTGAAACATTATTTTGTGTAAATTTTTTTTATTAATTTTGTTTTTGAGACAAAAAAAAATTAGAAAGTATATATAGTAAAATCTGAGAAGAATATGAAAATTCTCATTTTTTTGTCCCAAGATTAGTATTAAGAAATTGGATTCAAAACCTATAAAATTCAATAAAAAAAACTAACGTCTTTTCCAGTAAATATTTTATGGTGTTTATATTTTTAAACTATAAATTTAGCCGGTTAAAATTACGTCTTCTTAGCTTTCAAAACACATTATTATTTTTCTTCTTGCTTGAAAATTTTAATTTGTATTTCTGATATTTATCAATGAAAACTTTTAGGATATAGATGAATTATATAGTTTATTTAATTTTAATACGCACTGAAGCCGAATATTATTTTTAATTTATTTTCATTTTTATGTTTTTAATACAAAGTCAAAATTTCAGATGTGTTGATTTTAGTCGAAATTTATTTTACTTGGATCATGATTCTAACTCGCAATAGTGTGATATCATTTTGCACTGGTTTAGGTTTAACTTTATTGTCAATGTGTTTATAATCAAAATGAGTTAATCAATTCGTTTAATCCATCTTACAATGTTCAAAGTTTATTTGTAATGGTTTCATAATCGAAATACGCTTATTCGTTCTTTTAGTCCGTCTCACAACAGTCTAAATGTTTTGCATGTTTGATAGAATAATCCAAAAATATACATCAATCGTAAAAAATATTAATCTCAACCCGTCCACAATATAATATAAATATTGAGTCATTTGTAATATTTAAATTTTTATTAAATTTTAAATATATCACTTTAATTTCTAATATTCTTAATTTTTATCAAAGTGAAGTTTTCATTTTGTAAATTAGAAAATAATGACTATTAGTTTGAATATAAATTTCATAGTATTCACATTAGAAAAAAATATGTTGAAAAGTAATTGGTGTATGTTTATTTAAATTTAATTTTTATAAATATAATTTTAACGAAAATATATAATGATCTTGAACAATACCAATATTTGAAAAATCATTAAAAGACAGTGGCATTATGTAATATAATACATGACTAAAGATTTTTCCATATAATGATCTTGTTTAATATAATAGATTATACTAGAAAACTCTTACAAAACTAATGAAAATGAAGAGTTTATATTCACATAAATTTTACAACTATGAAAATATAAAACTTAAGAACTTCAAATATTAAATCATAGTACATTATACATAAAGTTTTCACTTAGTTAAACCAGATAAAATATAAACTAATGAGAAGAATGAATGAAACAACTATAATCTTCAATTCTAAATCAAATGTTATCACACATTTTTTCTTTCAACTAGTTTTTCCAGCTTAGTCATTTTCTCCTTAATCTCAAATTGTAACTCCTTAAAGTGACAGATTTCGTCATGCACTTGTTGAATGTCATCCATTACTGCAACAATCACCTATTGTGAGGAATTGCAACATTTCTTCCATGTCTCCAAAATCATATTTTATAGTGGTCAATTCCTCCAATATTATCTCATTCCATTACTTCCATATATGTGTCCCTCCATCAATCATGTCATGGGTAAGTTAAGAGTTTTCTTCTTGGATTCAAAGCTAAACAATAAATAATTCTAATTGTCATACTTCCACTAAAAACATTGTTTAAGAATTCCATATTCATTTTGAGCATATTCAGCTTAACAATTCTTCATGCAACCACTTTATATGCATGTTGATGGGTGAGTGCAGCTGACATTCTTTTTGTTTTCAAATAAACAAAAAAATCCGTAAACAAATTATTAGAGATATACATCAAGTATAGATAGATATAATGTTTTATATATTTGTTTGGATAAGGATTAGACTTGTATGATAAAGATTTAAATCCTATCGAGATTAGCTTTAGGAGCCAACCTAAAATTTGTATATATAACCATTTATGTACATTCTAATAAGATAAGCTAATAAGTTAAATCGATATTTAAATATATATATGGTATTAGAGCAAATATTTGATTACATGTTCTTGATTTTTTTCTTTCAACTCGTTTTGTTAGTTTTGTAGCTTTGATTAGTTCTCTAATTGTGGTAAAACTCGTCATGTTAGATTAATCAAAGTTAGCAAAGCAGATCGGTGAGATGTTAAATTGAGTCTCATCAAACTCGCCATACTTGTTGTACGCTTTCGATAATTTAGGAGCCATGATACCATATGTCTGGTTGAATAGAGACAATTATAACGAGTGGTCTTCAGAGATGCTCAATCCTCTTTAGGCCAAGTGTAAGATGGGTTTCATCAGAGTTACTTTAAAGAAATCTGAGGAAGATAGTCCTGATCTGGAGAATTGGTTAACAGTCAACTCAATAATCGTCTAATGTATCTGAGCTTCCATCGAACCAAAAGTGAAATCCATGGTCACTTATATATCAGATTCACATCAACTGTGATAAAATTTGAAGCAACATTTCTCCGGGGAAAACAAAGTAAGGGTGCATCGAATCAAAGCCCAACTTGCCTCATGTAGACAAGATGAAAATCATTGTTGGAGTATTTTGGAAGACTTTCGATGTTGTAGGAAGAGTTTAAAGTTTATTGACCTATCCATATGTGCTTTTATAAAGTTGTAGCTACAATGGCTAACGAAAGGGAAGAGGAGAAGATCCATCAATTTATTAGGGGATTGGATTATTCGCGATTTAGCAGTGTTTATACAAACATCATTGGTCTCCATCCTATTGTCTTTTGGAGAAATCTATAACAAGATAATTCGTGATAAAAAGAGACTTGCCTCCATACATAACCATATATGAGCAATATCAAGAGGCAAATAGATTTTTGGCTTGTTGTGAGGATTCCTCTGACTCAATTTCTTCTCACTTAAGCAAACTTGATATACAAAACAGAGCATAAAATTTAATGTTGGATATCATTTGCTTTGCTTTTGTTGTGGAAGAACATAGCATGACAAGAAAGATTGCTAACAGCTGGTGGATTTCCAAAAATGGTGTACATAAAAAAGTGGTTCCCGTGCAGAATATGGTTGAGGTAAAGGAGGACACCATTCAGTGCTGGTCGTGATCATGTTTAATCCAATGTAGCTCATACTACAAGCTTCCATTCATTCTCGTTTGTAGAGTTCATACTCGATCAGTGAAAGGTTCTCAATTAGCTTATTCAAAAAAAAAAAAAAAATCAAGGACCAAACGGTTTCAGACAAATTGTCTGGTACAAATGATTTTAGCGATGTTAATCTCAATACTTGTGCGACACACCATATCACATAAAATCTTTTTTTCTTAGATATCAACTTACTCAGTTATATTTGTTGATTTATGTTAGATAATTTATCTTTGTTAAAAAAAGAAAAAAAAATAACACTAAATTTTAAAATAATTAATTTCACAATTATTTATTTTTTAAATCACTGATGTAATAACATCAAATTTTATCTAAACATAATGTAATAACATCAAATTTTATCTAAACATAATGTAATTACATCAAATTTTATCTAAACATAATGTAATTACATCAAATTTTATCTAAACATAATGTAATTACATCAAATTTTATCTAAACATAATGTAATTACATCAAATTTTATCTATATAATGTAATAACAAATAACCACGCTAAAAATAATAAAAATCCGTACGAGTCCATCACTCATAAGTCCAATAACCAACTGTAAAATCCTAACATCTACTTCAATACCGATCCAACGGTTGAGATTTTTCCCACACGTCTCTTTGACGTTTCTAGGGTTCCTTAATGTTTCCTCACACAAGGGAAAAAAAAAAGAAGGTAAATTCGTTAAATTATAAAAGCATAAATCGGAATCGTGGTGTCTCTCTTTCCTCTTCGCAGTTGTCTTCATTTTCCCCCAAATCTCTCACCAAACTATCTTCGATATCGCACGCGCCGCCGCAGGCTTCGCCGCCGGCAACTGCTTTTACCCTTTTCTCCTCCCCTCTCTTCCTCTTATCCCTCAATTCATAAAACCCATAAAAAAGAAAAGACATAGAAATCTCTCAGGTCCGTTTTATCTTCTCCGCTTCAGTTTTTTTCTCTGTTGCTTTGTTCCTTCGTTTCTATCCTGATTGCTCTGAAATAAACGAGAGGGGAGAGAAGAGCTAAGAAAAACCCCAAGAAAAGAAAAAAAAGTTTCAAAAACCAAAAAAGAAAAAGAAAATGGCTCAGGTTCAACCTCAAGGTCAAACTCCGAACGGTTCTGTTCCGCCGGTTATGCCGGTTGGTTCGGGAGCAGCGGGTGCTCAGTTTGCTACGACGTCGCTTTATGTCGGAGATCTGGATGCGAATGTTACAGATTCGCAGCTTTTCGATGCGTTTAGCCAGATGGGTCAAGTTGTGTCTGTTCGTGTCTGTAGGGATTTGGCTACTCGGAGATCTCTTGGATATGGATATGTTAACTTCAGCAATCCCCAAGATGGTTAGAGTTTTTTGTTTTTTTTATTTTTAATTTGATACCTTTTCTTTTGTAACTAGTCTGGTTTGAAGATGTGGAAGGTATGTAGGATTCGCTCAGTTGAGTGATTCGTAGTTCGCTGCGAGTTTGAGTAGTGTTAGAGAGATAACAAGAATGAAAAAGTTTTCTTTTTTTAGGGATTTTGGGAATAGTGACATTGTTACCAAGATTGGGTTCAAGAAAATCAGTTGTCATTTGTTGTCTTCTTTCAGAAAATGGTTTTTTTTTTCCTTTCCCACTTGTTTGTTGTGAAGAAAGTGTATTGTCTGAAACAGAAATTGCGTCACTAAAGAATGTGCCTTTAACATTGTTGGTTATGCTCTCTATGTAGTTATCTCCTAGGCTTTGGTTGTGTTGCTAGAAGACTTATCCTTTGTGTAGGCTATTATGCGTGAACTTGACTTTTGATGGGACTTTATGTTGCGTCTCTTTGGCAGCTGCAAGAGCGATTCAGGAACTGAATTACATACCTCTTAATGGAAGACCTGTCAGGGTTATGTACTCTCATCGTGATCCTAGCGTTCGTCGAAGTGGTGCAGGAAACATATTCATCAAGGTACTCTTTTGCGTCTGTTCTTTCAACATTCGACTAATTGCTTTCTTTTTCCGACGAAGATAATCTCTTTTTGTTTGTGACAAGATGGTATCTTTATATAACTGGAACTATGACAATGTAGCTGCTTTGTTTCTCTTTTAATTCAATCTTGCCTTCTCTCTTTTTTTCCATCCTGTGCTAAACTTGGTTATATGTGGCAGAATCTGGACAAGTCCATAGACCACAAAGCGTTGCATGATACCTTTTCTACGTTCGGGAGCATTATCTCGTGCAAGGTAGCTGTTGATTCTTCAGGTCAGTCAAAAGGCTATGGGTTTGTGCAATATGAAACTGAGGAATCTGCCCAGAAAGCTATGGCTCAATTGAACGGCATGTTGCTTAATGATAAGCAAGTGTATGTCGGACCATTCCTCAGGAGGCAAGAAAGAGATTCTACTGCTAACGTAACAAAATTCACCAATGTGTATGTGAAGAATCTTGCTGAATCAACTACTGATGATGATTTGAAGAACGCTTTTGGTGAGTTTGGAAAGATTACAAGTGCTGTGGTGATGAAAGATGGAGATGGGAAGTCAAAGGGCTTTGGGTTTGTGAACTTTGACAATGCCGATGATGCTGCCAAGGCTGTGGAAGCTCTCAATGGAAAGACATTTGATGAGAAGGAATGGTATGTTGGTAGAGCCCAGAAGAAGTCTGAAAGGGAAAACGAACTAAAGGTTCGGTATGAGCAGAGTTTGAGGGAAGCTGCAGACAAGTTTCAAAGCTCTAACTTGTATGTTAAGAATTTAGATGACAGCGTTTCTGACGAGAAACTCAAGGAGCTTTTTACACCTTATGGCACTGTTACATCTTGCAAGGTCTAATATTCCCTTCCCAGCTAATCTGAATTGTACTCTACTCTGTTGATTGCATATATAAATTTGCTTCTGTAAAACATAACAGGTGATGCGGGATCCTAATGGCATAAGCAGGGGCTCTGGTTTTGTAGCATTCTCAACTCCTGAAGAAGCAACCAAAGCTGTAAGCTTGGTGTAATATCTTGCTGAGTTCATGCACGATGAGCGAAAGT
This sequence comes from Iljinskaea planisiliqua, assembly GCA_900108845.1. NCBI lineage: Eukaryota > Viridiplantae > Streptophyta > Magnoliopsida > Brassicales > Brassicaceae > Iljinskaea > Iljinskaea planisiliqua. The sequence continues at coordinate 7,339,325 of FNXX01000010.1, read as the reverse complement.
CTTCAGCTTTTACTAACAGTGGGTATTTGTACAGATGTCAGAGATGAGTGGTAAAATGATCGAAAACAAACCTCTCTATGTTGCTGTTGCTCAGAGAAAAGAAGACAGAAGGGCCAGGCTGCAGGTTTGTACTCTAAAATTTTGCCTCGTGTAGTAAGATACTGAGATTTCTGGCTCTCTGTGTTAATTTTTTCTCGATTTTAAACAATTGGACCCGTCAATTGAGTTTGGAAGTGAAACGTCTATTTCCAATTCCCATCAGTAACAAAGAGATGCATCTTGATAGTCTATGTCTGTGTCATCTGACTCATTTCCTTGGTATATATATATATATACATATGTATATACATCTATCGTGCGCTCGTTGTTGTCATATCTTTCCAAATATGCTTAAACGTATTTTACTCGCATGTCAAATCAAGAGCAATGTTATTTAAGTTCGCAAAACCATTTTTCCAGTTACACTTTTATTATAGTGTATAAAGTAGCAAAGAAAAGCCCATGCATGCTCTCTTAACTGTTATTCATCCTATTATCTAAGACTTAGATGATCCCATTCGGAATTTTATATTTTCCTTTGAAGTGTGAACTCCATGGTCGTGAAAGTTTCATGTAATAACGGATGTATATACCATAATGTCAACAGGCTCAGTTTTCCCAAATGAGACCAGTTGCAGTTCCACCATCCGTTGGTCCTCGTATGCAGATGTATCCCCCTGGTGGTCCCGGTATGGGACAACAAGTGTTTTATGGTCAGGCACCTCCTATGATTCCTCCACAGGTATTTCATTTTCCTGGTACCTAATCACTACTTTTATTACTAAGAAACATTTGTCCATGTACATGTAATTCACTAGTTCGTTTTGCGTCATCTACCTCGCATAAAATTAGTAGCGTCAAGCTGATGTAAACACTCTTTATCATGATGGTGTAAGGCGTAGTAATGGATAGTACTTTATCTGTCGTCTCATTGCTAAAAATGTTGGTTTTATACATAGTTTTCCTGTCTAACTGTTGGGTGATTTGTAACCTGTGATTGTGCATGATAGCCCGGATTTGGCTACCAGCAGCAGATGGTTCCTGGAATGAGACCTGGTGGGGCACCAATGCACAACTTCTACATGCCAATGGTTCAGCAGGGCCAGCAACGTCCTGGAGGGAGACGCCCTGGAGGGATCCAGCAATCCCAGCAGCAGCAAGTTCCCATGATGCAGCAGCAGCAGCAGCATCAGGTTCTTTCCCTTCTCAATCCTAGTTATCTATCGGTTATACCATAGTAAGAGGTTTCATGATAACCTTTCTCTGTGGGTAATAATTAGATGCACCCGAGGGGTCGAATGTTCCGCTATCCGCAAGGCCGTGGGAGTGGTGGTCCCCCTGATGGTCCTGGAATGCTTCCATATGAGATGCCTAGTAATATGCCATTGCGTGACCCTGTGCTTTCTCAGCATGTTCCTATTGGAGCTTTGGCTACATCCCTTGCTAATGCTTCTCCAGAACACCAGAGGACGGTGAGAAAGCTTTTTTTTTTTTTTTTTTTCGCTTTTATCTTCTGTGGGTTTTTATATTTTGATTGTAATATTGTGATGTGTGTAGATGTTGGGTGAGAATCTGTATCCGCTTGTGGAGCAGCTTGAGGCAGAGTCTGCAGCCAAAGTGACTGGAATGCTTTTGGAGATGGACCAGACTGAAGTGCTCCATCTCTTGGAGTCACCTGAAGCTCTCAAGGCTAAAGTAGCCGAGGCTATGGACGTTCTCAGAAGTGTCGCTGCGGGTGGTGCAGCCGAGCAGCTTGCCTCCTTGAACCTCAGCGACAACCTTGTCTCTTAAGTGTTCTTCTTGTCTTTCGGTTCGATTGGGAAAAATACAATTTTCAAAGTGTGGCTCTTTTGTCTTTTCCATACACAATTGGAGACGTTTCTTTTTCTGTAGGATTCTTTGACATGGTTTGTGCTTCTTCCTCCATCCCCCAAACATGATGATATGTTTTGTTTTAAAACTTGATTTCATATTATGTTTTGGTTTGTTATTTACCGAATTTCAAGGAAATTGTGTTGAAGAGAAGTAAAATTAAAGACGTTAACATATAGGTGGTCAATAATTATAGAGTATAGATCATATCATACTAGTATGGTTGGTTGCTCCATTTTAAGCCACACAGATACACATATCTTACAATTATTGGTGTTTTCTGCAAATACATTGACTTGTCTTATTACACAATTCAAAGTAACGATAACGATCATTTCACATTACCCATGTCAAAGTAAACGACTAACGGAGACTTTGATTTTTTGTAGTATTCTTGTAACTGTGGAGATATTTGCATTGAACTCACACTCCCAAATTGCTTTGCAGTTGATTTCATTTGCAAATTTCTTTTATTTGAAATGGAAGGGAAGCTTTTCTTAGGCCAATACTGGATATGGATGATGTTAGTGTTGGGGATGCTACATGGATACGAAAGCTGCATCCAGCTAGAAAGAAAAGCATTGTTAGAGCTCAAGAAATACTTGTTCTCACAGAGTAGAGATTATGGCGATGACTATCTTCTCCCTACTTGGACTAATGACACAAAGAGTGATTGCTGCATGTGGGAGGGCCTTAAGTGCAATCGTACAAGCGGCCGTGTTATCGAGCTTTCCTTTTACAAGATGAACTCTAAAGAGCGTTCTCTCCTAAATCTTTCTTTGCTGCTTCCCTTTGAAGAGGTTCGAAGTCTGAACTTATCAGCGGCTGGATATAACTCATTCATTGGCTTCTTTGATGATGTTCGAGGTATATAGTGTTTTATTTTATTTTTTTGTTCTAATTTTTTTTAAAGTTGTTATCCTTTGAATTTATGTTAGATTTTCCCATGCATCAATAGGTTAACTTTCCAATGATTTTGTGAAAGTCTTTCATCTCTTTTAATTCCATTTGCATGACTAGAAAGTATTACTGTATTTTTATTTTCTTGTACAGTTTGTTAAAACATATTTTTTGTTTACAGGTTATAAAAGCTTAATGAAATTAAGAAACCTGAAAATTCTGGATCTCTCTTTCAATAGATTCAACAACAGTATCTTTCCTTTTCTTAATGCTGCTACATCACTTACAACTCTTTTCCTCCGAGATAACTATATGAAAGGGCCTTTTCCTACAAAAGGTGTGTTTCTCCATTTGTAACAAAGTGCCTCTTTGGTTATTGATGATTAATCTTTGGTTAGGTTAGTTCTTATATTTTTTTACATTTTCATGGACTTCCTTTCAGCACTAAAAGATTTGACAAACTTGGAACTTCTGGATCTAAGTAGAAACAGACTTAACTGCTCCATGTCAGGTAGGATCTACATAAAATGTCACTATCTTTTCATACTTATCCATATTAACTTAAGTGTTTTGCTTATTGTTTCTTTATCTCGTGGCAGTATTGACTCACCTGAAAAAGCTGAAAACTCTGGATCTAAGTTACAATTTTTTTTCTAGCTCACTGGAATGGCAAGGCAAGCTTGATTGTTTTTCTTTTTCTTTTAACATTCTTTTATTAGGAATAAGATGATTACTATATCTCCATAGTGATCATTTTGTAAACTACGATGTTCTTTATTTCAGAACTACAAAATTTGTCTGACTTGGAAGTATTGGGTCTTGCTCAGAATTATTTGGACGGGCCTATACCAATAGAAGGTGACCTTTTCTTCCTTCATCTCCAAGATTATTTATGTGAACAACACAATTTTTCGGTGACAACTCTCATTATCTTATTATTTCCTAAACTATTTTTGCAGTAGTTTGTGAAGCAAACAATCTGCGGGAGCTCGATCTCAGTGGAAACTATTTTGTAGGCCAGGTTCCACTTTGTTTAGGTAGCTTGAACAAGCTACATGTTATTGATCTCTCATCTAACCAATTGAGTGGAAACCTACCATCTAGTTTCAGTCGCCTTGAGTCACTCGAATATTTATCATTGTCTGAAAACAACTTCACTGGCCTATTCTCGCTCAATCCACTCACCAACCTCACAAAGCTCAAAGTGTTCAAACTTTCATCAACATTTGGTGTGGTACAAGTAGAGACCGAGAGTAGTTGGCAACCAAAATTCCAGCTGAGTGTTATTGTACTACGGTTTTGCAACTTGGAGAAGATCCCTTCCTTTCTTCTGTATCAGAAGAGTTTGCGTCTAGTTGATCTATCCAGCAACTTCTTATCAGGAAACGTTCCTACATGGCTATTGGCGAATAATTCAGAACTTAACGTCTTACAGTTGCAGAATAACTCATTTACTCTCTTTGATATGTCTACTACAATAGTGCATAATTTGCAGGTTTTGGATTTCTCAGCAAATAATATTGGTGGGCTGTTCGTAGATAATATCGGTCGAGCACTTCCAAATCTAGTACATATGAATGGCTCGAATAATGCACTACAAGGGCACTTCCCATCGTCTATGGGTGAGATGAAGAACATTTCATATCTTGACCTGTCTTATAATAACTTCTCTGGGAAGCTACCAAGAAACTTTGTCAAAGGTTGTCTTTCACTTACATACTTGAAGTTATCACACAACAGATTTAGCGGCCAATTTCTTCCAGGAGAAACTAGCTTCACTTCAGTGCAAGTGTTGAGAATAGATAACAACTTATTCTCGGGGAAGATCGGAATTGGTTTGCGTAACTCCACTCTATTGCTTATACTTGACATGTCAAACAATTGTTTCACAGGTGCTATTCCAAGTTGGCTATCTAAGTTATCTTATTTGGATTTATTGTTGATATCAGACAATTTCTTGGAAGGCACGGTACCACCTTCTTTGCTGCTCATTTCATATCTAGACCTCTCTGGAAACTTATTATCTGGAGCCTTACCGTCACATGTTCATCCTCTGTTTGGATCAAGTTTATTCCTACACAACAACAACTTCACAGGGCCAATTCCGTACACATTGTTGGAGCTTGTAGAGATACTTGATCTACGGAACAATAAGCTCTCTAGAAGTATCCCACAGTTTGTTAATACTGAAAGTATGGGCATTCTTTTGTTGAGGGGGAATAACTTAACCGGATCTATTCCAAAGAAGTTGTGTGATTTGAAGAGCATCAAACTTCTAGATCTTTCAGATAACAAGCTCAATGGCTCCATACCTTCATGTCTGTATAACTTATCAATTGGATTAGGAGAAGAGAATACGATGGAATTTATCGACAATCAGGCAGGTTTCTTACTAAACAATCTTGAAGTGGAATTCTACAAATCCTTACTTGTAGTAGAGAAGTTTGTGGCAGACTACTATATCGTTCATGCAGTTGAAATCAAATTTGCAATGAAGCAAAGGTATGATTCATATATTGGAATATCTATGTTTAGTGAAGGAATACTTAATGATTTGTATGGGATTGATCTCTCAAGAAATCAATTAAGTGGTATTATCCCAAAAGAGCTTGGAGATCTCTCAAAACTACGAGTCATGAATCTATCTCACAATTTCTTGTCAAGCTTTGTACCATCCAGCTTCTCCAATCTGAAGGATATTGAGAGCCTTGATCTTTCTTACAACATGTTACATGGAAGTATTCCTCACCAACTAACCAGCCTTACTTCACTTGCTGTGTTCTACGTGTCTTACAACAATTTATCAGGAATCATTCCTCAAGGAAAGCAATTTAACACCTTCGAAGAGAAGAGTTACTTAGGTAATCCTCTTCTTTGTGGACCACCGACTAGTAGAAGTTGTGTGGCTAAGAAGAGCTCAGAGGAAGCATATGATCATGGAGGCAAAGAAGAAGAAGACGATGAAGCTTATATTAACATGTTGGTTTTCTACTTTAGTACTGCTTCAACTTACACGACTGTGTTGATAGGCATTCTTGTACTTATGTGCATTGATTGTCCTTGGCGTCGAGGATGGCTCCGCATTATAGATGCTTTCATTGCCTCAGCGAAAGGTATATTATTGCCTTAGAAATCATATCAGCTTAGTTCTTGGATATTTTTGTGGTAAGTTTGATTCCAGTGTGTTTTTGTTAAGTTAACGTGTTTTGGATTTTGCCTTACATGGCTATTGATATAAGGCCGGAGTCTCACACTATGGAGTGAGTCTCTCTTGTGTAATGCGTTAAGTGTTGAGATCTCCACATACGTTGGAAATCTTCTGTCTGTAATCTGTATAGTGATGATGGCATCATGCAGTCAGTTAATTACTGCCTCAATATTTCAATGTTTTCACACCCGACCCGGACCACCCAGTTAAACCGATAAATCTGGGATTCGGTCATCATTCATATCTGGGTTTAGAGTTAAAATCCACAATTTATATAACCAGAAAAATTCAGAAAAAGATCTGCTATTAACCTGCACCCGGTAAATCGGGTGAACCGACCGAGTAACGGTTCACAAAAAATATGTAAAATTGTTTATATTATTTGATTTTGAAACCTTTGATACATATATAAATATAGGGTTTCAGAGTTATTTATTTAATCCAAAAGAATTTGATGGAATTTAAATTTTCTTTTTGTTCTTATTGTATGTAATAATAATATATTAAGACTATTTTTGAATTTTGTAAATTTTGATGAAAAATTTACTATGATACCTGAAGATATTGAGAGGGTGATGAAGATAAATCATTGTGATGTTTATTCATTTATTTTCATTATTTGTGATATTTTTGGGTAAAATTGAGATTTAGAATATTTATTCATTTTTCATTTATTCTATTATTGTTAGACACTATACTTTTTTCCATACGAAATTTTATTTTTATATTATACAAATAAATTAATATATTAGTTTATTGATTCATGGTTAGCCTGCGCTAACTGACATTAAATAATAACTAGATTCTGGCCCGTCCTAAGGACGGAATTTGTTATTATATATTTTATAATCTTTTAATAATTTATAAATTTAGAAGATCAAAATTAAATCATTAATTTATTACAATATATTAATATTAATTGATAATTTTGTTAATTAATGTTAATTACAATTTTTTTTTTAAAATGCATAATAAAAATATCATGATAATTTTTTTTATAATTATTTAAGACGTGTTTAAATGTATTAATTGTAGTTACTATTTTTGTTAAGATTTTTAGATTTATTATATATTTTAATATTTGAAATCAAAAGAATATCTTTATTGAAAGATTTTGATCCTATATATGGTTAGTAATTAGATTCGGAAAATTAAATTTAGGAATATATTTTTGAATTTTAAAATTAGGTTTTTATAGATCTTTTTTTTAATATCACTTGTATTTTTCAATATCTTGCATATTTGTTCATATTTGCAAATGACAAAATTCGTAATATAACACAGTACAAAAGATTTTTTTTATAATGTTTGCTGTTTTAATAGTATAGATAGTTTACTTTTTACATTAAAAAAATTGTTCACCTCTGCCTCTCGGGCCCTCAGAATGTTTACTAATCCTCCCAGACAACATGATATGTATATGAATCACATAATCAAAGTAGATTTTGAGAACTTACGAACAAAATAGATGACCAAGAGTAATAAAGTGTACACGAAAGAAGACGAGGGGATGTTACTTGATCTGATCATGAGACCCACCTTCGGTGGCATTTGAAATTGCTCATAAAACTCTTTTCTTTAACTCAAATTCATCATGTTGAGCCAGATTGACCAGGTGAGGGATCATATGTGTGTCAATAATCGACTGTTATCATCAGGGGAAACAGAACACAATCAGTGTAAAACTGTTTATGTTATGTAAACACTAACAACCAAAAAAACACTCACCTGAATTTGTTCTTCAGTGCCTGCAGTGATGTTTGAAACCGCCCAACAAGCACCATCCCACACTGAATTTGTTCGTATAGTTTAGAGTAAGCAGGTTCCTTATGGTTGGCAAGATGATCTAAAACATTACAATGGATCACACACTGAAGGAAAATTTCAAAGGGTTTTATCTACATCCCAAGTGAAGATGGTAAAGAAAAGGACTCCCAACATTGATATTATCATCCAAGAGACGTGTGATTAAGATAAGCTTTTGATAGTTTTATTTTAGATGGAATGTGAATTACATACTTGGGTCTACTGAGTATCTTCAGTGCTTCATATATGTTAGATAGAGAATACTGGACTAGAGGAAAAGAAGACCTGTTCGAGCAGCATATAAGGCTTGCAACTGCACAAGACTATCAAAGTTCAAGTGTCGCTTCTAAGTAACGCCAAGTCAGAATGCAAATAACGAACACAACATTTCCAACAATGCTCCATAATCAAGAACATGATCACGGTAAGTGAAGTAGACGCAAAATTACCACACCCATATAACCTACAAGATCTCGGTTTTTTGTTTTTTTTTACGAATTTTAACTTAAGCATTGATCATATTCGCAGAAGTACAACAACACCTTCTCACGACACCCTTAACATAGGAAGGATCAAGAGCTGGATAAAGATTTGAACAGTGCCCAAGTCAACTACCAACTTGGTGTGCTCAAATGTTCCAGAAGTAATGATTGCTAGAGTTCAAGTCGCTTCACACTAGAAAAAAACTAGAGTCTCTCTCTCTCTCTCCCTCTCTCTCTCTCTCTCTCTCTCTCTCTCTCTCTCTCTCTCTCTCTCTCTCTCTCTCTCTCTCTCTACGCGACCTGACCCGGATTTTCATCTGTAGTGGATGATTTCATGATAAGCACCAAACCGCAGAAACATCGGTCGGGAAAACCAGATTTTCGAGATCTACGCATAGGAGTGGGGGAGGTCACTTCTGGTTATCCGACACTCCAAAGATTCCTCGAACTACTCGATGGTTGACTGTAGCTTTATCGATCCATACCTGTGTACAAATCAAACAACAAATCATTGCAAAACGTATTAGACATCTAAATCATCAATATACTTGAAACAAATCTATAAACAAGTTGATTTCGAGACTTACTAGAGATTCAGATTTGTTAGAGAGGAAGAGAAATAGACAATCGCCGTATAGTGACTAGTGAGAGAGAGATACGCGTTGTATTAAGAAATTAGGGTTAGAATGTCGGCAACTCTAATTTATATAAGGGGATCAATTTCCAATTAAGTTAAAAGTTCGGTTAAGGAGACGGTTCAGGAGATGGTTAAGGAGACGGTTCAGGAGATGGTTAAGGAGACTTCAAGACGACTTCATGACGAAGTCTTCCTCACCCTAAACCTGGAATAAACAGTACACCTATAACCTTTAAATTGGTAAGTTACATAAAGTCTAACGTTAAACAATTTATTCATTATTATATTCTTAATTTTTCTTTTCAAATAAACTTAAATGTAATATTATACTCTGATTTATATAGATTTCTTTTTATCAAAACCATAACCATATTATCTATCCATATCAAACCCTATACTCCAACCTTACATGTATTTGGTTTCTACACTCATTATCTTCGTTCGCTTAAATTAATTGATTTTTTATGAAATTTTGTTTTATATAAGTGAAAATTACGTATGTGTTATTTATCTATACAATTGTTTTTATCAAATTAATTTTTTAAAATTTTATAATTAAAATCTAAGATCTAATCACAGAGTAGACTTCATATATAAGTTATGAAGTCTACTATTATACTTTTACATGATATGTAAACTTTATTGTTTAAAATGACTGAGTTTTATGTAATTTTATTTTATATAGGTAATAATTACGTATGTGATATTTATGTATACAAATTTTTTATCAAATTAATTTTTGTAATTTTTGTAATTAAAATCTAAGATCTAATCACGGGGTAGACTTCATATAGAAGTTATGAAGTCTACTATAATACTTTTACATGATATGAAATCTTTGAGTTTTATGTAATTTTATTTTATATAGGTGATAATTACGTATGTGATATTTATGTATACAGATTTTTTTTATCAAATTAATTTTATAATTTTTGTAATTAAAATTTAAGATATAATCACAGAGTATACTTCACATAGAAGTTTACGTTAAACCAATAGACTTCGTGAGTAGACTTCTTAGGGTTATAAGGGTCTTTTTTCCTTTGGTTTTTTGTTTGATCGTTAAGGAGAAACTAGTACTTTCACTACCCCTATGGGTTACTTTTGTCGAATGTCCAATAAGGGGTCTAGATTTGCATTCAAAACGAAGTAATGAGTTAAAATCAACAATTTCCCCTATAATTAATCAAGAAAATTTTATTAAATAATTATGGTTTATTTAAAAAAAAAATTAAATTAAAAACTCAACACAGAAAAAGTCTAACCATTAATAAAATCCAAATCAAAATTTAAGCCATATTTTCATAACCTATGGCCACTAACAACCGCATACTTATTCATAACTATGGAAAAAAAATGATGCTGGATTTTTTGTTTTTCAAATTGTACATCAATTAAGATGAAGTAATTTTATTGTTTCTCAAATTGTTTACCATTTAAGAGGAAATTTTCCTACAATTTTTTGATACATGTACCCCACACAATTTCTCATTTTTCATCATATCTTGAGGAATGAATAAAGAAAAATTTTCCTCCTTAAATTTGATGAGGAACAAAAAATCAAAAATTCATTCTTTTAAAAAAAATTCATTTCATCAAATGAAATTTTGTTTATATTTCTTTCTTTGTTTCCTATTCATTATGTTGTCGTCACCAATCGAAACCACAATATGTACCATGATAAACAACATAAAAAAACACATACACATCTACCTACGAAGCAAAAATAAAAAATAAAAAAATGTGTGAAGCTTATCTGCAGCAGCGGCTAAAGGAAAATACAAAACATGTACCTAAAAGAGAAATATCAAAATTAGAAGGCAGAGATTCCAGAAAATCACAAACACGACTACATCGATAAAATAAGAAAATAGGAAATTTAATCTCATGACAAACTTACAATAAATAATATATTATAAAGCCTCATGCACACCAATTATGACTTTGACATTCAAGTTAAAAATCATCGAAACAAAGACGAAAATAAACAGATGAAAAAACATTATGTAAAAAACGAAATCAATACCGACAACAAGATTTAAAGGTAATATAACTAAAAGCCTAAAAAGTGAAAAAGTAATATATGCCGAAAAACAAAGAAACCCATATTTATAATGACAGAAAATATAGAATACCAAAGTTGGATATTTAAATTCGATCAATAATATTCAATAACTAATAAAAAGGAGTATAACAAATAATTAGACGTTAAAGAAAAAAAATAATATGAAGGGAATATAAATAAAAAAAGAACAAAGAGAAAGCAAAGGCAAAAAATATGGTACAACTAAAAAGAAAATATTATATTTAAAATAAATATAAACAATGTCTTAAAGAAAACACAACAAAAAAGCTGATTACAAAAAAAACATAAAGAAAAAATAACAGAAAAAACAAAGTAAAACAAATAATCTGTAAAACAATTAGTCACATATCTGCGTCGCGCATAACACCAACCATCTCTAATCTGTTATATAATTAGGGAGTTTCTCTATTCCCTCAGCTCCACATCAACACACAATTATTGACATGTGTCATTTTTTTCAAAAAATAATAAATAAACATATATATCTAATTTATTAAAAATATTATTATACATAAAGACCCATTTATATTTGTTTATAAAGAAGTTAAATATAATTAATATATATTTAACTAATGCTATCAATTAATTAGTCAGAAATATATAAAAAACAAAAGAAAATATTGAAAAACAAACATTCACAGAATAAATAATAAATGATTAAAAAAATATATTGTATTCAAAAATACATGCATCCACACAAAAAAAATCACCTAAAACATCAACAAGTAATTCTCAATTTTGTCTTTTTGTTTTAAATGATGTAATGTCCAATCTGTGATGCATTGGTATGAAATCAAGAAAAAATGTACCAAAGATCTCATTAAAATACATATGTTTACAAATATTATTAATAAGAATGAGGGAAGTTAACACTAGAACCACAACCACCAACAATATTGAAAAAGCTGTAAAAGAACTAGGTAACTACAAGAAAATATATAGATTTACAACTCTCAACTAACATTCACATTGATATATGCAAAATTAGATCACTGGATGATGAAAGGAGATGACCTTTCCTTTACAGAATGCATGAGAAAAATTACCAATATAATTAAAAATTTCTTGCCTGAAAAAGGATAAAGACTAAATGTCCTAAAATTTTACATCTTCGATATAGCAAATGCGATGAGATTCAAAATCTCAGCTATAAAAACAGAAGATTTTGACTAAAAACAGAAGATTCACTTCGATCATTCTCATTCGACTTGTCCAAAGAGAATGACTTTAGTTCAAGCTTGTTCACCATCTTCCACCATTTGTGAAACTCAGATTTGAGGATCACATCAAAGAATACATAAACAAAAAAGAAGAATATGAAAACAAATAATCACCAAAGAAATAAAATTATACAACTAATTATGACTAAAAATTAATAATAACAAAAAAGTAAAAAATATAAGAAAAATTAAGTTAAATGCAAATACATCTCCGCGCATATGCAGAACAAAAAATGCATAATATCAATAATATGGATATATCTATTATATCTTAAACAACAATCTAGAAAAATGTCAACACTAACTATGTATTGAATAAAAAATTGCAATTAATAATGCTATTTATAATGTAAACAGCTTGTAATGAGAAGATAATTATAAGAGAATAAGATGAAAAATCAAAAGAGTAGCAGAATAAATCCTTTACATTAATATTGTATAAAAATTGATCAATGTTGCTCACTTTATTTTGCAATCATCCATTAATATATATATATATATATATTTTTTTTTTTTTGTATTATTTTTTTAAAAAGGTTTTTGCTCTTAAATTTTGTCTTAACTTTTATTTTATTTTTTTGATAAATCTGAATCCATCCATAATTAATTTAAAAAAAGTTACACAAATCTTTTTTATCGTCACTATCTTTTTGAATATAAAAAAAAACATAAATTATGCTTGTTGTGAGTATAATATTTTATTTTATTAATTTATTAACAGTTTAATCAAAAGAAAATTTTAAAAGGAAAGGTAACTTAGCACAAACACCATATCAATCAGACAAATGATTTCCTACAAAATATCACATCTACAATTGGTTTAAAAAGAGTTACACAAATAATTTTTATTTTACTTTTTATTTCGAATATAAAAATGCAAATTCTTGCAGCCACAATTAGTTTTAACAAGTTAGATAAGTCATTTTTATCGTTATTATTTATTTCCGAATATAACAAAACACAAACTATTTTTATCATGACTATATAATATATAATTTTATTTTACTAATTTATTAACAGTTTAATCTTCAATGGAAAGATTAAGAGGGGCCAACAACATACCACTTAAACAACTGACATGGTGCAAAATCTTACCACTAAAATAATGGCAGAATCATTCATTATTATTATTTAGCACCAAACTTTTTTAGGATTCTATTCTGAAATGACCCAAAAGACACAAACTTTATTCTCATATAACCCTCTCTAATCTAACTAACCCTCTTACATATGAAAATTCAATTATACCTTTAATGAAGTTGAATTAAAAAATAATAAAAGATAAGAAAAAAAATAAAAGATGGAATGAAAAAAAAGAAAACAAAAGGGAGTGGTCCCCCCCCCTCTCTCACCTCACGAGTCCCACGCCACCACACCAATATCTCCCAAATTCAACCACCTCCCATTAATCTCATTTACTTTCTCTCTCTTTCCTCTCATGTTTACTTGTTGCCAACATTCATTCCCCAACCAAACTGAAAAAACATTAATTCAATTGTTCTTCTTTCTCCTTCCTCTTTTCTTCTTCATTTTTCTGCGATTTTCTTCCACATTGCAGCGGATCGAAGCTATAGTTGGAGATAAAAGTAAGCCTCTCTCTCTCTCTCTCTCTCTCTCTCTCTCTCTCTCTCTCTCTCTCTCTCTCTCTCTCTCTCTCTTCATTGGATTTTTGAAGTACCCATGAGTATATAGACATAGTAAATTTATTTTCAAAGTCTAATAGGTAGGGTGTTATATCGATAATCTGTAAATTGTATAGGCTGAATCTTGAAATCGTAGTAGACGAGAAAGGTATAACTAGTACAACTGGTAAAACTGATACAACTCGTGTAACTGGTACAACTAGTATTACTAGTACGATTAGTAAAATTGGCCGAATGAATATATTTGGTCTAACTAGTACAACTATTTTACTAGTAGTACTCATATATCTGGTACAACTAGTACAACTTCTGGGTGTTGATGATGTTTATTATTATTTTTTCAGGGCAATTGATTGTTTTGTGATACATTTTGATTATGGGGGATATTATTCAGAAGAGGGCGATGAAGTACGATGGAATAGGAAAGAACGTGGTGTTTCTAGTTTAGTGATGAAGGGAAAGGTAGAGGATATCACTTATTCTCGGTTAGTTGATAAAATAAGGAGTAAGATTAAGGTTGATGAAGGTACGACAAAGCTTCAGCTAAGTTACATTTCGTTGATAGTGGAACCTAAAAGGCCTTCATATATTTTGGATGATGAAGATTTGTTTGGATATTTAATGGAAGTTAACAATAATCAGTGTAGAAGTGTTTTGCATGTGGAGGTCAGTCAATGCAACTCAGAAAATCAGATTTGTAGGAATGATGAGCTTGCCAGTGATGCTAGAGTTAATGATGGTATTATTGAAGCTGGGGAGTTGGCGATTCTTAGTCATGATGATCCTTGCGATGAAGTGGTTTACGGGGAAAGTAATGATGTGTATGATGATATCTACATTACGCCTGATGTACAAGCAGATGATGATGTTGCAAAAGTTGAATGGGAAGATGGTATGAATCTATTTGAAGGTCAAGAATTTAGAAGTAAGATGGAAGTGCAAGATCTAGTGGTGAAAGCTGTGCATAAGGAGTGCTTTGAGGTTCATGTAGTCAAGTCAACACCAGATTTATACGTGTTAAAATGTCGTGGAGAAGGTTGTAGGTGGTACTTACGGGTTGCACGACTTAAGAATGCAAGCTTTTTATCGGTTAGAACATACCGAAAAATGCATACATGCTCTCGGCTAACTACAGCTACAATGAAAAAAAAAAGGAAAGGGACACCATGCTTGGTTGCATCTGTTGTGCATGATGATTATCCGGGTCAGTTCAAGACTCCAACTCCAAAAAGTCTAGTAGATTTGGTACACCGTAGACTTGGTGTTAAGGTTTCATATTCTACTGCTTGGAGAGGGAGAAATAAAGCTGCTAGCGATGTTCGGGGTAGTCCAGAGGAAAGTTTTTATAGGCTGCCATCTTACTTGTATATGTTAGAGAAGGTGAATCATGGTACAGTGACACGAGTGGAATTAGATGAGGAAAATAAGTTTAAGTATCTATTCATCGCGTTAGGAGCTTGCATTGAAGGTTTTAAAGCCATGAGGAAAGTGATATGTGTTGATGGAACTCACTTGAAGAATTTACATGGTGGAGTGCTTATCATTGCACTTGCTCAAGATCCGGATCGTCACCATTATCCAATTGCCTTTGGTGTTGTGGATAGTGAGAAAGATGATAGTTGGAGGTGGTTTTTGAATATGCTGAAAACACAAATACCGGATGATCCTGAGATTGTGTTTCTTTCTGATAGAAATGCAAGTATAATTAAGACAATAAACGAGGTCTACCCAAAGTCTCAACATGGATATTGCATATATCATTTGTGTCAGAACGTGAAAGCAGTTGTTTCTGGGGTTAGGAAAGATGTGCTTCAAAGCAAATTTATGGAGTGTGCTTATGCTTATTCAGAGTCAGAGTTCAAAATATTGTATGCTAATTTCAGAAATAGGTATCCTGCTGCTGCTGCGTATCTGGATCAGAGTCTTGATGAGAGTATATGGGCAAGATGTTATTTTTCGGGAGAGAGATATAACATAGACACAACGAACTGTGTTGAGAGTTTTAATGGTGTTTTAGTAGAGGCAAAGAAGTTGTCGTTGCTACCAATGATTGATGTCATTTTGGCTAAGATTATTGAGTGGTTTAACAAACATCGGAAGGCTTCTGCTGAAGTACCTGAGATACAGATCGTAGTGCCTCGTGTGCATCATGAACTGCATAATCAAATACCGACTGCAAAGTTGTTAGCAGTGTATGAGCTAAACAGTTTTCTGCGCGAGTACAATGTAATTGGTGAAGATGGCAAATGTTATTTGGTCGATTTGAAAATGAAGACTTGCAGCTGCAAGTATTTTGATATTCACAAATATCCATGTGTACATGCGATCGCAGCCATCATAAGGGTTGCAGAAACATCAGATGAAGAGCTTAACATACATGATTTTTGCTCAAAGTATTATGCAGTGGAGCAGTGGGCATTGGCTTATTGTCGGACGATTTATCCAGTCCCCCATCATTCTACATGGGATGTTCCAGATGAAATAGCAGCTCAGTGTGTCTTGCCAAAAGATTATAATAAAAATAAAGGAAGAAAGCAAGTGACTAGATTCCCATCGGTTGGAGAACCTCGAAGAAGGAGAAAGAGTCGTATGTCATTTTCGCGTTGGTTTGAGGGTGAAAACTCGGGATGTTAATTGTGTAATTAGTTTGGGTTTTGTTGTTTGTGTTTGTGTAACTTTACATTATTACAACTTGAATGAATGTTATTTTTCAGGTACAACTTTGCATAACAGGTTCAACTTTGTACAAGTAATATGACTTTGCACATCTTACATGTTGAGTACAACTGGTAAAACTCGTACGACTGGAGTTATGTACAACTGGTTCAACTGGCACGACTCTGTTTTCTACAAAAATGTAAATAACACCCTTTGTAAACATATTTAAACATGTTTCAAAACATATTCTCATATGAAAAAGGCCATAAAACATGTACAAACGTATTTGAACATTTCATATTAAAATAAATTTGATCCTTAAAAATTTGATAAATGAAAATGTAATGTCTACACAATCTACCTTATACTTCTAAGGTTACTTTGAAAATCATAACCACACAACACATGAAAACGTAGAAATTCAGTAATTTTTTACAATTTATAGCCTTAGAATATGTTAAATAGAGTTTATTTACTAAATTTCATAAGTACAACTAGAAAAATTAAATGTAGCCAATGATACTACTGACTACAAATTATAACCACCAAAATACAACTTCATGTATTTGTGGTACAACTAAAAATGTGGTACAACTTTGTGGCCATATTTTTAATTCACTTTCTGTTTTCTCGACCCACGTTGCCATATTTTTAATTCACTTTCTGTTTTCTCGACTCACGTGACCATTATTTTAATTCACTTTCTGTTTTCTCGACTCACGTGGCCATTATTTTAATTCACTTTCTGTTTTCTCGACCCACGTGACCATATTTTTAATTCACTTTCTGTTTCTGTTGGCACTTATTTAAAGGATTTTAGTTAAAGGATTTTAGTTGTAGTTGTACCACATATTACTAGTTGTACAATTTAATTCAACACAAACAAAAACTTTCATATTTGCATATAAGTCCAAAACCTGAAACGTAACATAACACTTCATTACAAACATTATGTTAATTATTCTTACATACTAAGAAAATGTTCCTTCACCAAATGCGAAGGATTACGACTCCTTTTAGGCCTTGGAGTCTTACTCTTCTTGATCCTCTTAATCAGATTTTTTGCTGCTTGAGCCTGAAGACTGGGTCGTTTGTTGATTTTCTCCGCTGTAGGAGTTCGAACCGGCTCTACATCGTCTCCACCTACAAAGATAAACAAAAACATATTTAGCTCATCATACATAAAATACTTTTAATTCATGAAAACCCTTATGGTAGTCTCTAACCAAGAATAGCCTTCTCCTCAGCAGCCTTCTCCTCAGCAGCCTTCTCCAAAGCCTCTGCAGCCGCCGCCATTTCCCTCTCCTCAGTCGCCTTCTCCTCAGCAGCCTTCTCGGCTGAAGCCTTCTCCTCATCAGCCTTCTCGGCTGCAGCTTTCTCCTCAGCAGCCTTCTCGGCTGCAGCCTTCTCCTCAGCAGCCTTCTCCAAAGCCTCTGCAGCCGCCGCCATTTCCCTCTCCTCAATCGCTTTCTCCGTTGCAGCGTTCGCCAAAGTCTCCGCAGCCTCCACCATTTCCCTCTCCTCAGCTGCTTTCTCCGCTGCCTCCTTTGCCAAAACTTTTGCAGCTTCCTTCTCCATCTCCTCAGCTGTCTTCTCTGCAGCTACCTCTCCACTCGCTGTAACATAAAAATACTCATATGCACCATTTTAAAAACAAAAAAGTTATCAAATCTTGTGTCTTACCAGAATCATATCCACCATAGTCAAAATCCCTAGGAGTTCTTTGCTCTTCCACGAAGCTTTCTACAGCTATCATTCTTGTCTCCAAAATCTCAATCTTTCTTTCAACTTTTTTGAACCCTTCTTCCATTAAGTTCATCATCCTTGTCATTTTCTCAATCAGACTTCCACGTTCTCCCATAGCTATTGGCTCATCTGTTGGCGCAGCTGCTTCTTGAACTGCTTTTTGGACTGCTTCTTGGACTGCTTCTTGGACTGCTTCTTGGACAACTTCTCTTACTCGGGATTGAACATCGGCCATGAAAAAATCCTCCCACAATATCTTCCCTTCTTGGTGGATTATAAACTTGTTCCACCCATCAACAATAGGGTCAGCTACATCTGAATCATCTAGTAGTTCAAAGTCTCCCCATTGTCGTTCTTCCATGACCTTCTCTATGAGATCCACTTCCTCACCCTCAACAGTTAAAATACTAGTAATGTCCTAAAGTATAACAAAAATTAAAATTAAACATACTTCGAACCAAAATATAACAGATCAAACGTGAAACCTAACCTTTGTATCTCCAAGGTTCTCATTTATTGCATCCAATGCAAAGCCAGTTGTGCCAGTCTCCTGGAACTGCCACTTGCACATTCTAGGGCAATCATCTGCTGCGTTTCGAACTTTCTCTCGAAATGCTGTCTTTAGGGTTGGAATACATTCAAACGCCAAAATCTGTACATATAATTATACCAGTTAAACTAGTTGTACTACATATACCACTTAGACTAGTTGTACTACAAATACCAGTTCGACTAGTTGTACTACATATACCAGTTCGACTAGTTGTACTACATATACCAGTTCGACTAGTTGTACTACATATACCACTTAGACTAGTAGTAATACAAATACCAGTTCGACTAGTTGTACTACATATACCAGTTTGCCTAGTTGTACTACAAATACCAGTTCGACTAGTTGTACTACAAATACCAGTTTGCCTAGTTGTACTACATATACCAGTTTGCCTAGTTGTACTACATATACTACATATACTACTGAAAAACAACTTACTTCCAAAGGGTTGATGAACCCAGGAAATGTCCAACTCGCTTTCTCTGGCACCGATCCTTTGAAATGCTTCGCCATATGGAATATCTCTTTGATCTTGTCATCGAAAGTAAACCGCCCCCACGGGAATGTCTCACACAATTCGAGATTATCAACTATTCTCAGAATGAAAGGGTCTATAGGTACTCTATACTTTGCCCTCCCTCTTACCACAATCGCTAAGAAGTAGAGTACAACCATCTTCAGCCGATTACTACTGCCATTATACCTCATTCCTTTAAGTGCGTCTAGCACATCTTCAGCTGCAATTTTTTGTCTTCCCCAAAATGGTTATTAGCGAATCTCATGCTACCCAAGTTCTGGTAATTCTCTGGGTACTCGTGGCAGTATAGTCCTGAGAGGAGGGCATGCTCTCTAATGGAGTATCGAATGGGTACTCCATTTACCACAAACCAAACTTGTCTACCCTTATCCGTTTGTGATGTGCGTAGAAGCAACATCCAGAGCCCCATCACCTTTCTCGTTGAGTGAGTCACTATGTGGAATATGTGCTTGAACTGAGGGTGGTTCTGAAGCCAGCTCTTCTCGCAATCTTCCAATTTCTTAAAGGCATCTGATATGCTCAAATATACCCTAGAGCTACTCTCCAAATTAAGAGATCGATTATAGTACTTAGGGGTCGAATTCCACAGAGACTCAAGATCACACAATATATTACTGGTTTTCGAATAAAGCTAAACAAGAAATAATGTAATGAAAGAAGTGCAATAAAATCGGTTGTAAATCAGATGGGAAAAACGTTAGGCTCAGGAAATTCTCAGGAAATCAGGAATGCAAGCAAATCAGTTAATCAGGATTCTTCTAATGTTCTAGAACTTGAAACACAATGATAAAGTAAACCAGCTGTCGCTGCGAAAACTATCTATGTCTAAAACCTAAAAAACCAAATTTCTTTGCGAGTTCTAAAGTGTAAACATGCAATAATCTCAGGTTCAATCTGTTCACAAAATGCATAAATCAAATTCCTTTGCAGATATGTATTTTGCTCATTCTAAGGTTCTTTTCTAGCTAATTAACCAACTGTCGTTACGAGAATCAACCTATGATCAATAATCTAACCTTTCAGTTTAGATCAAGCATTAATCACAACCTAGATGAAGAACTAGTGTTTAGAATCCTTAATTAACCAATCAACTTAACAATCCATGAAATCCCTAATGAGAAACCCTAAACTTAACTAGCAAACTACTCACACATGGAGATTGAAACAATAAACATGATTGAATAGAATTGCATAAAAGAAATAAGAATATAATTAATGGAGTTCTGAATCTTCTCTCCAAAACTCTCTCTCTATAATACTTGATAGGATAAAAGATAAGTCTAAACAATGACTTTAAAATAATATAAATATCCTAAAAACTCTAATATAGACTTATTTGCAAATAAGGAAAAGTCTGGGCAAATTTCTTTTTCTTCAAAAATCTTCAAAACTGGCGCAGAAAATTCTCTGTCTGATGGGTGTCGACCGACACCATCTCCAAAAGTGGCTTCTGACTTGAATTCTTCTGCACAACTTCCTACTTAGCTTTAGAATGATCCATAATCTCCAAATAAGCTTCAAATGTACCTAAACCTACAAATGACTCTAAAAGACTCCAAAAACACTAAAAGACTTTATAAACAAGACTTATATTATGGCTAAAAACACTAAAAACCATGATATATCAACTCCCCCATACTTAGCTTTTGCTTGCCCTCAAGCAAAACAGAAGACTAAACCTGTGGAAGAGGTTTGAAAACAGATGAACTCACATATCCTTTTGAACACTAAATCAAACAACACTTTTGTAAGCCACATCAAACAACATCAACTTTAGATAGAACATCAACTACTTTCCCCCAGACTTATCAACCATCCCAATTCCAGTCCACAATCAATAAGAGGTCTAAATTCACCATCACTGACCTTTTTAAATTGTAAGGCGTGCATTCTCATCAAGGGAGTATCGATCAAAGGACACATGGACTCTTACCTGTTCAAGTTCTTATTATTGGACAGATTTGCTACAAGTTTTACCTCTCCCTTTTCTCACTTCCATTCAGTTGATTTTTCCTTACTAGGGTATCATTTTATTTTTTTATCAACTGAATGCTCTGAAATCAAGTCTTTAATGAAACAAAGAATATCAATGGGGTCACCATCAAAATCCTTGATCACCTTTTTTAGACCATTATATATATATATATATATATATATTTATTTTTTTTTTTTAGAGAACTGAAGGGAAGAGAGAGGTGAACTATAATCACAAACCAGCTGTTTCAGACCTGAACAAGGAATCCGATCCAAAGTATACCAACCCCCAAGATAAGAAAAATTAAGTTCATTAGATGTTAGGCCAGCTCAGGATCCTGCAAATACTCAAACAGATGTGGGGATAATGGTAGATTAAATCATCTTTGGGTTTTTATATCAGTAAAACCTGTTGTCAATAGTTGTAAGAATGGTCACTATAATGGTAATCAAAGTGGTTAGTTCCAAGAAAAGTTCATAGTTTCTGACTGGTTTTGACTCAAATGAAATGACACAACTGACTCAAAACAAAACAAAGCAAAATACATTAGTATTTTCCTCCCCCCAGACTTAAGTAACACTGTCCCCAGTGTTATCAAGTCATAGGATGGGAAATAAACCAATGTGAAAACAAATGAACAAGAAAAAAAATAAAAATATCTACCTGGTCGGGGGGTGTCGGGCGACACTGGAAGTGGGTGTCGGTCGAAACCAATTTTTTTTTTCTGACACAAGAAAAACAAAACTAAAAATTAGCAAAAACCAAACGAAATTCAAATAAAATCCTACCTAAAAGTGGGTTGCCTCCCACTAAGCGCTTCTTTTCAGTCATTAGCTTGACTGTGTCGGGGCTCAGACATCTGGTGGATCAGAGAGTGGCAGGGAATGCCTCTGTGAAGAACATCTCATCATCCAAGGTGGTGTGTAAGCAGTTGGTGCATGATTTCTACCAAGGAATGAATGAGGAACAACAGCAGGGTGGGTTATGAGTTTGGGAGTTACACTTCTTTTTCCTGCAGAATCATCAAAAGAAGAAACAAGTTCTCTACGATAATCTCGTGGTTTGGTCAGTTGTGAAACAGCTTTTGCATCCTTAATCTTCTTTTTTATGATATCAGGGGGTTTGGAATTGAGAACAGGAAATGCATACCTTTGCTGTAATGGAGGTGTTTGTGGTCCGATGGGAGGAGCTGGCTGTTTTAAAACAGCTTTTGGACTTACACCTTTTGACACTCCTTGAAGATGTTGTGATGTAGGCTTGTTTGGTTTGGTCTGTGGGGGGTGTCGATCGTCACCAGGGGTGGTGTCTAACGCTACCAAGTCTGTAACTCGGATCTTTGCACATTTTCTACAATTCAGCTATGCAACTCTTGTCTCCATCACAAAGACATCATCCTCCAGCAAGTTGCATGTGTCTGGAGCTTCATTTTCAAGTCTAGTCCTTACAAGACAATCTCCACTCCAATCTTCAAGCTCAACAGCTTTCTTGGAAGTTTCAACCAATGCCTCTTGAACACTCAGCATGTTCACTTGCTCAGAAACCTCCAACTCTTTGACAGACCCAACAGTAATGTCAACTGGATGCTCTGATTCTGAGACCTCATCCATGACAACCTCTACAGAAAAGGTTTGACCATCTATGGTAGATTTTCTCCTCAGCTTACCCATGTCAAAACTCATGGTCTTATCACCCAAATCAAGTTCAATCTGTCATTCTATGACATCAATGATTGCACCAGCTGTAGCTAAGAAAGATCTCCCAAGTAGAAGAGGATCCTGAGGCTCTTCACCATATTCCAAACCCACAAAGTCTGTAGGGATTGTGCAGCCAGCAATTTGAAGTGGAACATCTTCTAAAACCCCTTCTGGAACTCTCTTTGACCTATCAACAAGGATGAGATGGATCTTTGTAGGCTTGAAATCAGTCATTCCAAGTCTTACAGCAACAGAGTGAGGCATAAGGTTGATGCTTGAGCCAAGATCACAAAGTGAGTGAGGAAATCTCCCAGTGGAGATAGAACAATCAAGCACAAAACACCCTGGATCAGACAGTTTCTTTGGAACTCTACTCTGAGTCATGGCACTGACCTGTTCAGAGACACTAACCTTTCTCTCCTTCCTTGAAACACTCTTTTTCAAAAGGATGGAACTGATGTCTTTTGTAAGCAATGCTGCTTCCTCAGGACAAACATTATTGGCAACCATCCTCTTGACATAGCTCTTGAGTGGAGGTAAGAACTTGACAGCATCAACTAGAGGCATTTCAATTAGTACCTTGTCCATTATTGCCTTGCACCTTTCCTCCTCTATCTCATGTTTGGACTTTCTGGGCTTCGGGTAAGGTATTTTAGGTTTATGGACCCTCTCCTCAGGTGTTGGTGGTGATGTGGGACGATCATCACGCTCTTCTGAGGGCAATTGAAAAATACAGCTCGAGTGTCGATCGACACCCTCATCTGGTGTCGCTCGACACTCAAAATTTTTGTTGAAGTGCATCGATTTTTTTCCGTCAGGGCTCGCGAAATCGCGATTTTTTGCTGGTGTCGACCGACACACCTCCTGAGTGTCGACCGACACCAGGTATGGTGTCGACCTCTTCACTTTGATGTCGTGCATGATCAACAATGGTTCGCCAGGACTCGATTTTTCGAGAATTTTGGTTGGTGTCGACCGACACCAGTTCTGTGGCTCCAAATTCTTCATCAAACTCTGCAGACCCCACGAAATTTTCTTCCCTTCTCACCATGATAGCATTAATGTGATGTCTTGGGTTGATATCAATCTTTCCTAGAAGAAATTCTTCTTGTCTTTTTATGGAATCAGCAGTTTGAGCAACCTGAATATCCAGCTTCTTAACATGAGCACCCAAAGACTCAATCTTCCCATTCAGATCAGTATACAAAGCATCCAGCTTCCCATTGAAGTTCACAGTCATCTTTGTCTGACCTTCCAAAACCTGCTCCAACATAGATTCCATCTTGCTATTCTGTTCAGGTTTCTGGTAAGAAGAAGAACCATAAGTTCTTGTGAAATTGTTGTTCTGAAAAGGCTTCTGGTAAGAAGAACCATAACCTTGCTGATTTCCAAATCTCTGACTTTGAAACCCAACTCCATTGATGAAATTTACATCATTTTCCTCTGGTTCAAAAGTTTCAACCTCTGCAGCAAATTGAATTTGCTTCTTTCCCACAAGGAGATTGTGGATAGAATCAAGTTTTGCTTTCACTTCAGCACTCTGAGCACCATCCATGTTTCCAGCCAGCCTCTTCCTATCATAGTCTGCATTCTTTGTACTATTGCTAGATGTCAAGTTTTCAATAAGCTTTTTGGCTTCCTCTGGGCTTCTGGTATTAAAGTTTCCTTCACTTGCAGCATCTAAAGCCATCTGATACCTCCAATATATTCCCCTGAAGAAGATTCCCAGCAGCTGAACATCACTAAACCCATGATGTGGACAATCCCTCTGATAAGCTCTGAACCTCAACCAAGAAGCCTTGAATGCTTCAGCAGGTCCTTGGGAAAATGTAGAGATTTTTGTCCTCAGTTCTTCAGACCTTGCATCATCAAAGAAGTTGTTGAGAAAAATATTCTTTGTATCAACCCAGGTGGTTAGAGATCCTGGTTGCAACTGCTTCAGCCAATAGGAAGCATCCCCAGCAAGAGAATAGGGGAAAAGCTTGCAGAAGAGATAGTCATAAGATACCCCATTGCACTTGATGCTAGACACCAAATCTTCAAACTTTTCTATATGGTCCATAGGATGCTCATGAGGAAGACCATAGAAAAGATGCTGACCCACAAGAGTGTAGTAGGCAGGTTTCAGCTCAAAATCAGCTCTCTGAAAACCCGGAGGGTTAATGGCAAACCTGTTTGCATAGAATTGATCAGGCCTGTTGTAGTCAGCAAGGGTTCTCCCTCGGATAGGTGGTGCTCCGGCAATCTGTGCGTCCATGTTTTCAGCATCTGCTACTTCTTGGACGACATTTCCCTGATCATCGATTTGGTCACCATTGTCATTGTATGCATGACCCTCTTAGTCTCGTAAGACTCTAGCAGCATCAGATCGAATGATTGTTCTCCTCATGTCTGCTGACCTCCTTCCTTGGCGGTTCATACGTTCTAACTCACTCAACTCTTGATTCGTGAGATTCACAAGCTGAGTTCCCCTGTTACTTCTGGTACTGCGATTATGCATACACCTGAAACACAAGAAAAAAGAAAGAACAGTGTAAGTAAACGAAAATTAAAATGTTTAGACTAAATTCTATTCCAAATCTAATGGCGAATTCAATGAGTCCCCGGCAACGGCGCCAAAATTTGATATTCTCAAATATACCCTAGAGCTACTCTCCATATTAAGAGATCGGCTATAGTACTTAGGGGTCAAATTCCACAGAGACTCAAAATCACACAATAGATTACTGGTTTTCGAATTAAGCTAAACAAGAAATAATGTAATGAAAGAAGTGCAATAAAATCGGTTGTAAATCAGATGGGAAAAACGTTAGGCTCTGGGAATTCTCAGGAAATCAGGAATGCAAGCAAATCAGTTAATCAAGATTCTTCTAATGTTCTAGAACTTGAAACACAATGATAAAGTAAACCAGCCGTCGCTGCGAAAACTATCTATGTCTAAAACCTAGAAAACAAAATTTCTTAGCGAGTTCTAAAGTGTAAACATGCAATAATCTCAGGTTCAATATGTTCACAAAACGCCTAAATCAAATTCCTTTGCAGATATGTATTTTGCTCATTCTAGGGTTCTTTTCTAGCTAATTAACCAACTGTCGTTGCGAGAATCAACCTATGATCAATAATCTAACCTTTCAGTTTAGATCAAACATTAATCACAACCTAGATGAAGAACTAGTGTTTAGAATCCTTAATTAACCAATCAACTTAGCAATCCATGAAATCTCTAATGAGAAACCCTAAACTTAACTAGCAAACTACTCAGACATGGAGATTGAAACAATAAACATGATTGAATAGAATTGCATAAAAGAAATAAGAATAGAATTAATGGAGTTCTGAATCTTCTCTCCAAAACTCTCTCTCTAGAATACTTGATAGGATAAAAGATAAGTCTAAACAATGACTTTAAAATAATATAAATATCCTAAAAACTCTAATATGGACTTATTTGCAAATAAGGAAAAGTCTGGGTAAATTTCCTTTTCTTCAAAAATCTTCAAAACTGGCGCAGAGAATTGTCTGTCTGATGGATGTCGACCGACACCAAGTATGGTGTCGACCGACACCATCTCCAAAAGTAGCTTCTGACTTGAATTCTTCTGCACAACTTCCTACTTAACTCAGAATGATCCATAATCTCCAAATAAGCTCCAAATGTACCTACACCTGCAAATGACTCTAAAAGACTCCAAAAACACTAAAAAGACTTTATAAACAAGACTTATATCATGGCTAAAAACATTAAAAACCATGATATATCAGCATCCATAAATTTGTATTGCAAACACTTGGTAACTAGCTTACACCCCTTTCCATATGCAGTGGGATTAAAGAAAAATCAGAGAGGTCGGGTTCTACAACCTCCTCATCACGCTGCAAAAATAATGAAACCGTATTAGTACTGGTATGATTAGTATGACTAGGTCAACATTTCATGCAATTCAAAACAATCATACTAATCGTACTTAAGTAAATAGTAATCCTACTACTTGACATATTCATAATAGTTGGACTAGTTAAACCTAGTTATACTAGCCACCTTCTATCACAAATTCAGTCATAGATAAAACGTTTAGGGATTTACCATTGGCGGTTGCGTTGGCGATTGCGACCGTGTATGAGCGATTGGTGGTTGCGACCGTAAAGAAGCGGTTGGCGGTTGCGATTGTGTTTCAGCGGTTGGCGGTTGCGATGGTGACAGAGCGGTTAGCGGTTGCGATGCTGACGGAGCGGTTGGCGGTTGCGACTCTGAAGGAGCGGTTTTTGATTGCGATGTTGTACGAGCGGTTGGCCGTTGCGATGGTGAAGGACCACCACCTACTCCAATCGGTTCTGCTCGTCGTGAAATGAGTTCCATTCCGAGCAAAAGAGGACGCTGACGCGGAGGGGGTGAACTTTCGCCTATGCTTTCTTCTTCAGTTGCCGTCACCGGAGCCGGCGGAGGCGGAGGCGGAGGGGGAACCGGAGAAGTTGCATGCTTCGATCTCTTATGCGATGACCGAGCTTCTTCTCCTCGCGGTGGTGCCGTACGTTTCTTCTTCGGATTAGAACTCGACGGCGCCGGTTTCGTCTTCGGCTTAACATTTTTTTATTTCTTCTTCGCTGGCGGTACCTCTTTCGATTCTCTTCTTGTGCGCGGGGGCATTTTGACGAATCTGGGTTGATTTCGACGGGAATGAGTTTGAGAAAGATGAAATGAGAAAGGAGAGGAAGGAGAGGGGATGAAGGTTAACGATGAGGAAGAAAAATGAAAAATTAGGGATTTGAGTAGTTTGATCGAAAAAATTTAAGAAGTTAAGAATTTTTATTGTTTTTCGTTTGGATTAGGTTTACATTTGGGTTGGGTTGAGTTTACATTTGGGTTGTGTTTATATATACGTTTGGACCCATTATATTTAAAGAAATAAAAGTTAAAAATGAAATTTCTATATCATTTATATTAAAATAAAAATACAAAATAAAATAGAAATTATAACAAAAACATTTTAGATTAGTTTTCTCTATAGGATCGTGTGAGAATTTGTTCCACTTTTTTATTATTATTAAATCATATCTGATGACCAAAAAAAATCAGATCTTTTGAATTTGTTTTTTTTTTGTTTTTTTCTTTGGTCAAAATCTTTCAAAGTTTAATTGCAATAACTATATAAATAAAAAATATTGAAGATTTTTGGAAAACAAATGTCACATGAAATCTGTAAGTCTCTTAATTCTCTCCTTCCTCATCCATTGCTTATGTGTTCAATTCTCCAATTAACAAAAAAAAAAGTTTCAATCTTTTCCATTTCATTTCTCATTCTTCTTGTTTCTCTACGTCTCCGAGATTTTTTTTGCATTTTTCCGGGAAATACAAAATCGAAAAGAGACTGAGAAAAGCCTTAAGAATCGTGCATAGGAAAAGACAACCACCACACCACACCCACAAAATTAAAAACAAAAAAAACAACCAAACCAACCCATAGGAAAGAAACTTTTTTCAATTTAATCTCAAAATTTGGAACGGATTAAAATTTCGAGACCCATCTAGGATTTTTTCGGGTACCATTTCTCTCAATCTTCTGAAATTTTCGTTCTTTTATTGATGTCGTCATTGTTTAGATCTTCTTGATTTGATGCATTTGCAATAGCTTGTCCAGATCGAGATTGACCCACTTTAGGTTAGCAAGATTGGATTTTTAATTTGGCATCTGATTGTTTTTGATTCGTTTTCTTTGTAATTAACTCGATTTGGTTTGGTAATTGAATCAGAAATGTGTTACTTAAAGCTTCTTGTATAGGACTGTATGTGTCGGGAGATGTGATTTTTTCTCGCTTGTTGTGTCTAATTAACAAATCTCAAGTAATCTAGTTTCTTTGTACTTTCATCTTCTATGTCTGAGACCCCATTAATGAAGTTTACAAGTTAGGCAGAAGTGGTTGTTCTTAGCTCTCTTTGTGAAATGCTTACACGAAGTTAAATGCCAAGATCATGTTTTTATGTACTTCACTGGAATCAGCATGAAGCTCTTAATTATGCTTTTGATATATGATATATATTTAACATTATGAATTATTTGTGAAATATAATGCAGAAGCTATACTTGGAGCCTGAGCAAAGCCTGAAGCTAGAGGCTGACTTGTGAAGATCGTAATGGTAAATGGTGGTGTACTTGTTTCAGTTGTGTTGCTTTTCTTACAACTTCTCATTCATTAGTTCTGTTTGTGTAACTCTTCTAGGTCTCCTCAGAGTCCTTGTAACTTTTGATCTGTTTCCTGGATAGTCCTTGTGTTCTATAGTCAAAAGGTATGAATCCTTTGCAAGGGCCACGGAGTACTGGTGGTTCATCTACAGAAGTGAATCAGGGAGATGGTGAATTGATTTACAGCACAGAGACCTCGTTGAGTACCATGATGAATCCAGTAGAGAATGAACTTCCAAACACTAGTATGCCTTCAGGACTACCAACTTACGCAAGTTCGAGTTCTCATGGTGCTCAAAGTCATAACTGGTGGAGGTTTGGGGAATCCAGCTCCATATCGGGGCCTTCTGATCAGGTTGGAATGAAGACAAATCACCAGCTGCCTCAGGATGGTGGTCATCAGTTTGTTGGCTATGGATCTGAGGGAAGGCAATTAGGTTTGAATGGTATGATGGTACATGGAGGGGTTCATGCAGCCGGTTGCATCAGAAATGGACCTTCTTTCTTGCGCGGTTCAAGCTCTAATGCTGTGCCTATGAGCATGGACATGGACGGCGATGATTATGGTGCACAGACTTCTGGGGTTGTTTTCCGTCATAGTAACTATGGGAGCTCATTAGGAAGCTCTGTTCAAGCCGTTGGTGAGAGCAGTAGTGGTCCAGCTTCTTCGTTGGGTGGTTGGGGCTCGTCCTGCAAAAGAAAGGCTCTCGAAGGAGCTCCTAGTCGTTCTTTTTCTGGTGAAACTCCTGACTGCGTTTTTCAGACCGAGAATGGTGCTTCGCATGCAAGTCTTTCTCATTACGGTGCTTCAAGTAGTTTGAGTTTGGCTACACCCTCACAAAGTTCTCCAAATGTTAGTAATCATATTGTCCGGACAGAACAAATGTTTGGATCTAATGGTGGAAGAGCAGTTGAGACTAATGCTTTTCATTCTGCAAGAAACACTGACACCTTATCTAGACCTGGCAGACGATTAAATCCCAGACAGCCTCATGAGTCCGTAGCATTCAGCATATCACAAAGTGGAGGTTCTGTGCGTCCCACTGGTTCTTTGCAACAGAGTTTACCACTAAACTCTCCCTTCGTAGATCCTCAAGATGTAAGAACAACATCATTCACTAGTGGCTCAAGCAGTGGTGAGAATCAGACAAATATAGTCCACCTCCCTGCTTTGACAAGGAATATACACCAATTTGCTTGGGATGCTTCTTTCAGTTCGAGAGCAAGCAGTTCTTCGGGTATTGGGATGCCTGCAGAGAGATTCGGACCACAGTGGGAAACACCAAGAAGCAATCCAGAGCAGCCCATGTTTGCACCAGCAAATGACATTATAAACCCTGTTCATGATCAATCTATCTGGAGCTTCGCTCGTGGAAACCCTGGTTCATCTATAGACTCTCCCTTTGTTTCTCGAGCAGGGCCTAGTTCAGGTATTCATGCGCAGCAGCCAAATCCCGCATGGATTCCTCCTCAGAGTGGTCCGATACATAATCCATCAAGAACATCAGAACTTTCTCCTTGGTCTTTATTTCCTAGTATTGAATCTCAATCTGCTAGTCATGGTGCAAATGTTCCCTTATTGCCCACAGGTCCATCTGTTTCCTCAAATGAGGCGGCAATGCCATCTAGTTCTAATAGCCGGAGCCATCGCTCACGGCAAAGAAGATCAGGTTTGTTATCGGAGAGGCAGAATGAGCTTCTCCACTTGCGTCACTTAGGGAGGAGCTTAGCTGCTGACAGTGATGGAAGGAATCACCTCATCTCTGAGGTCTGTGTTCTATAAAATACTGACACTTTTATGATAAATTGGTTGATGCTATAAATAACTTCATATAGACAGAGTTAAAAATTGATTCAAGAGGAGAGTCATTTCCACAAAAGCATGTCATGTTCTGAATGTTAAGAGTATGCAACTATGGGTTGATGTGATGGTTTGTAGTTTGTTATGTGCGTCTAACTGTAATTCGGCTTTTTAGTTTAGTTTGTTTGTTTTTATTTTATTTTATTTAGATTAAGGTCTTCTTGTGAGATTTCATGTAGAATCTTGTTATGCTTGTGCACATACCTGTTGGGTTTGACATTATCTGGTTTTGTACGTTTGTGATCTAACTTCATATAGACAGAGTTAAAAAATTGATTCATACATGGTCTGTTTTAGGTAGCTATGTTCGTTTGAAGTAAGGCTATGTAGGACAGATTATTGATCGAAACTTTTGAGACTTGAATGTACGCCAACGACTAGAAAGCTTTGTGGCCAATGAGTTCTAATAAATGTTTCTTCGGAAAGACATAACTTAAACTATATGAGAGCTACAGCAGTTTGATGCACTCTGATATGAGTTCCATATGCAAACCATGTTGAGTGTTACGTTTTGGGAAATGTTTGCTTTCTACACCTGGTTATAAGCCTCCTTAGCAACTGCTACTTGTAGTTAGTTTTGATGCACTTGTTCCTCTTTTTGTTCACAGATACGTCAGGTATTGACGGCCATGAGAAGAGGGGAAAATTTACGGATTGAGGTATGATTTTGACAGAAGTGATTTTCAACGATCGTGCTTGTTAATATCGGTTAATGGGTACAAAACTTTCCGTTTCTTGTCAAATTTGTTGTCTTGAAGTGTGATTGTTTTTAATCATCTGTGCCATGATGCGAAGAAACTATTCCTTTCCATGCCATGAATAAAAGCGTTCACTTTATAACCTTTAAGCCATAGTGTCCTGCGATCAAGTATCTGACATCTTTATAGCTGCAGTGTAGTTTTAAGTACTATAGGTCTCACATTATGAACACAATTTCTAGGCACTTGTGAGCTCCTTGACACTTTTATTTCCTTTGTGAACCAATGATACATGAAACTGATCTTCTGTTTTTCAATCCGACAGGATTACATGGTGTTCGATCCACTTATCTTCCAGAGTATGACTGAAATGCACGACAGGCATCGGGAAATGCGCCTAGATGTTGACAACATGTCGTACGAGGTTAGTATTAATTTCCTTTTTTGATTGTTTATAGCAATTTTTCTCAGTTGGCCAATATCGCGTGGGAATGAATGAATGTAGGAGCTATTGGCACTTGGGGAACGCATAGGAGATGTGAGCACTGGACTAAAGGAAGATGTCATTTTAAAGACAATGAAACAGCACAAATGTATATCTTCTTCTGCTGAGTTGCATCAGTACATAGAGCCTTGCTGCATTTGTCAGGTATATAATTATGAAACTAAAAGTCTTCAACTCCTGCAACCTTCTTAAATATTCAACATTGATCATGCGTATACAAAGACGAAGAAAAGTGATGTTTCATTGTTTCATTGTTTCTCTATACATATGTGAGTGAAATAGGATACTACAGATAAGATATAGGTTGGACCTAGCTTCTTTGGTCTTTGATTTGTTTGGGAGCCTTCTGGGATTTTTGTGAACTATGTAACCAAACCCTAACCATCACTTGATTCTCTGTGTATCACAAGGAAGGGTTATGTTTTCTTTGATCTGCAATGAAAATGTCAATATTGGTTGATTGAACTAGTTTCTTCTGAGTCTCTTCTTAAGCTAACATAGGGCTGAGTTCTCACGAACTGATGTGAAACTACTGTTGTTGACAGGAAGAGTATGCAGAAGGTGATGATCTTGGGACCTTGGACTGTGGCCATGAGTTTCACAAGGACTGTATCAAGCAATGGGTCATGCTCAAGAATCTCTGCCCCATTTGTAAGACCGTAGCATTAACGACGTGATAGTACGCCTTCTCCTCATCTCCACCTTTGCCTCCTGGAGATGCCAAAAGAAAATAAACATAGAGATCTTAAAGATCTGTCCTATCCATATCTCATATGAAAAAAAAGTTAGTTGTTATGCTTACTCTTTATGTCACACTGTTCAAAGAACATTATGACAAATTCATAAAAATCCATGGAGAAAGAGAATAATTCCCCTTTTTTACTTTACTATAATACTTTGTAATTGTTATACATGCCATTAATTTCTTACATACACTATCTGTTTTCCAATTTCTCAAAAGTAACACTAGAGATGCTTAAACTACAGAATCAAAGCTCATATATAAACTTTGTATCCTAAGGAAAGAGTAAAGAGCATGTACAAATAAAACTGGGACCTGCTCAGACAAAGAGTCTACATTGCTTTGTTCCCAATGAGACAGAATATTTAGAAAACGGCTCACAAAACGCACCGTCTGGTCTCAACTAAATCGCCTCGATGAGTTTGGTCCCTGTAGCAGGATCTTCATATATGGCAACAATATCATTGAACTTGTCAAAGAGCTGCTCCAACTGATCCACGCCCATCTTTTTGTAATCCAATGACCTCTTGTACCTTTGCTTGTACACTGCCTCAAAACAATCCATCCGTACCCGACAACCATAGCTCACCAAAATCTCTTGCAGCTCGAGCTTGAACTCTTCAAAGCTCTGAACCGAGCCAGTGTCCGACAATTCATCAGATGAGACTCCACCGTTGGTAGTAACATCTTTTCCTTTATCCTCTCTTCTCAGTAGAACCACAGGAGGAGGAGAAGGAGAGACGAGATTCGGTTTTGAGTTGTTAAGATAAACAAATCTCTTGTTCCCTTTACCATCAACTGCAATCACATCACCCATCTTCTTGAAAAGATCCACAAGCTTAGGCGCACCATAATCCGCTACGAAAAGCGGTTTACTAAAATTCCTTTGATACTCAGAAGGAACACGCATGAGAGGCATACATCCACCTGAAAGCTCCAAAAGCTTCACTAACTGTCCTTTCAAACCGTTTAAATCTCCAGGCGCAACCCACATGGTGCTCTCAAGGTGACCAGGAGGAGGAGGATAACACGACATGATGCTACTACTACACTCATTCTGAAACTGCGAAACCATCAAAGACGAAGAAGATTCTCTAGAGTTACTATAACAACTCTGCGACATTCCTCTATACAGAATCGTCTCGTGACTCTCTTCTTCATTCACACCATCAAGATGACTACTTTCATTAACACCACACCCCATCAGATACGTCCCTCCAACACGAGGCTTTAATAAAGGCACAAACCCTTCACCGTGAACAATACTTTGCCAGTCCCAAACAAACTTACCAGCACTAGTCAAAGCCGGATTCACATAAACACCAGAAGGTATAATAACAACCACATTGTGCCCACGTTGGCCTAACACGTGAAGCGAGGGAGCGAAGTCAACATCTCCGGTTATGACAACGATGGTCGAAGGAGGTGGGTGATCAAGAACGAACAAGAACATGTCAAGCAAAATAGCTTTGTCGGCTGCATCTTTCCTACCGTTTGGTACATCGACAAGCTTAACACCTGTTCTTTGACAACCTTCTCTTACACGACGAGGGAAAGCGTTGAAGTCTCCAAAAGCTGAGAAGACAACGACCGCACCGGACACAACTGGATGTAAGTTTATAGCCATTCTTATGTTACCAGCTACGTCTTCAGGACGTACGTCGCTTGGAACAGGACAGTTCTCAATGTCCCAGAGAATCGCTAAAGGACCTTCTGTAGAAGAACGTCTCTGTGTTGTTGTTGAAGTCATCATGTTGAAATCGGAGTCGATAGAGACTATGGCTGTTTCTGATGGGTTACAAGTTGATGATGATGTCATCATCAATGGCTTCTACGAACAAAGAAAATGAAAAGAATTCACGAGTATGGTTTTAGCTACAGATAAGTGATGATTCGTGATTAGAGAAATTGCGATGAAGCTTAAGCAGATCCGAAGCACAGTACCTGATTCACGAGAGAGAGATAGATCTTGAAGATGAAATACGATAGAGTGATGAACGCGTAAGCGAGACGAAGATGAGAGATTTTACGATTTGTGAAGAAACTTTAAGGGAAAGAGATGATGATATGTTCTCTTCTCAAATCTTCTTTCTCCGGCGGAAAAAAAGTTAAAAAATTGTTCGGAGCCTTCACCGACTCTCGTAAAGTTGTTCTCTGGTGGGCTTTTATGTAGTAGACTTGTGTTGAACCATAAAAGCCCAAAATTCGACATTTTGTATTTCTTTGAAAACATTTTCTCTAATTTTTTTTAAATGGAAACGGATTATTTTACAATAGCCCAAAAAAGAAAAGCTGAAGCCAGCAGAATAAGTGAATATCTCCGGAGATAAAACCAAAGAAAATCTGAATTTTCCCAGCAATAAAGCCATATGAAAGGAAAACTAAAACCCACATTTAATTCAATATAACAGTTTCTAGAGCACCATAATAATCAATCTGTGTTTCTATTTGTTCCCCAGATAAATACGATGGTGGGAGATCCCGTACCTTCACTTTACTCTTGAACAAGGTCGTGTTTCGTCGGTATGGATGGTTTAATGAAAGAAACTTGCAATGACAATCAAACCAACACGTCTTCCTCCCATACTTCAGTTGAAATGCATCTGTCCTCCCAAGACAATACGGACAAGCCAATCTCCCATGCGTTGTCCACCCTGATAGCATTCCGTAGGCAGAGAAGTCACTTATTGTCCACATAAGTACTGCTTTCATCGTAAAATTTCTTTTGGATGAGCAATCATATGCTTGAACGCCATGAGTCCATAACTCTTTTAGCTCATGAATAAGAGGTTGCAGAAAAATGTTTGAACGCCATGAGTCCATAACTCCTTTAGCTCATGAATAAGAGGTTGCAGAAAAATGTCAAGCGACCGCTTTGGATGCTTAGGACCAGGAACTAGTATACTCAGGAATAGAAATTCTTTTTCCATGCACATCCCCGGAGGAAGGTTATAAGGCGTAAGAATTACTGGCCACAAAGAATATTGTCTACCAGACATTCCAAACGGACTGAAACCATCAGTGCATAGACCAAGATAAACATTCCGAACATTTCTAGCAAAATTTTCGTGTACCGTGTTGAAATGTTTCCACGCCTTTGCATCTGACGGATGACTGATCTCTCCATTAGTCTGTGAATGCTCTGCATGCCATCTCATCGCTGCTGCTGTCTTTTCTGACTGATATAATCTCTTCAACCTGTCTGTTATTGGTAAGTACCACATCCGCTGGTACGGTACCTTCGTCCGCCCACTCCCTTGTGGTTTATATCTTGGCTTCTTACAGAATCGACATTCCTGTAACTTATCATCATCTTTCCAGTATATCATACAATTGTCGATGCAGACATCTATCATCTCAGAAGGCAAACCAAGACTAAAAACCAATTTCTGAATCTCGTAATATGATTCAGCAGACACATTGTCTTCTGGCAAATACTCTTTGAATAATTCAACCCATGAATCCATGCATGTTTCAGCTAAATTATAATCTGTTTTAATGTTCATCATTCTAGCTGCCAATGACAATTTAGACAGACCTTCTCTACATCCCTCGTAGATAGGCTGGTTTGCAGCATCTAACATTTCATAAAACATTTTTGCATCTAAGTTAGGTTCCTCAACAACTATCGGTTCGGTAAACGTGGTAGTTTCCTGAAATGCATCTGTGACCATCTCATGCATCCTATCACGATCTATAACTCCATGATTTTCATTCTGATAACCAACATCATGCAAATTACTCGGTTCTGCTTGATTAACTTCAACATTATTATAATAATTACTACTACTTGCTTCATCATTCCTCCCCCCCTCCCCCCACCACTATAACCTTCTCCATGGTGAAACCAAATGTAATAATGTGGTGTAAATCCTCTATTTAATAGATGATTCCATACAGTTTCAACGCGGGCAAATTTCGTATTCTTGCACTTCCGACAAGGACAAAACATCTTACCCGATTCAAGCGTGATTTCTGTTTGACCGGCTTGATGCATGAATATTTCTATCCCGTTCAGATACTCCTTCCTCACGTTTCCGGCAGCATCTCTATGCATATACATCCACTTTCGTTGCTCGTATATATCACCACCAAAAGACATTTTTTAAAAGAAAATTTCAGAAACGTTTTTTTTTTCATAAACGTTTTTCTTTTCCTGAAACGTTTTTTGTTTTTTTAAAACGTTTTTTTTCTTTCTCAGAAACGTTTTTTTTTTTGAAGTGTTTTTGTTGTTTTGAGTTGTGATTTAAGAAGAGAGTGAGATCTCTATTTATAGTGATGGTAGATGAAAATATACCAATGAATTTGCAACGTCTAATTTTCCGACGCTCTCACAACGAAACTAGGACACTTTAACAACAAATTTTTCAGGTAAGTATGACTCACAAAAAACGTGTGTACCTAATTTACCTTTTTCGACTTTAAATCGTTGTAAATAATTTTCGTTGTAAGTATGATGGAATCTTACAATGAGTTTACGACGAAATAGGCTTTCGTTGTAATAACGTCTTTAACTCCTTGTAGCTTTACAACCCTTTTACGACGAAAGTGTCCGTTGTAATTTTACAACGCTTTTACTACAAATATGTATTTCATCGTAAAGTAGTAGGTCATTCGTTTCTATTTTACAACGACCACTTTTCGTCGTAAATTTTCGTTGTTAACATTATGTTTTCTTGTAGTGTAATTAATCCAGAAAAAACTCTAAACATAACATTAACATTTAAAACTTGCAAGCTTCTAACGAATCCGGAATTGAAAGAACAAAATTTATCGTTGCCGTCCACAGCCCGCCGAACGATAACATCAACTTCCAGTGAGAGATACCCTGACAGAACTTCGAACCCAAAACTTCATAACCCGGCAAGGACCGCTACTACATCCACAAACACTCCCGGATACGGCTGAGACACAGATCTATGCGTCCATAAATCGTCTAGATAGAAATCTACCATACACCCCAAATCTCAATAGATCTGGAAAAAAAAACGACGCCTTCACAACCGATCAACCGAGAACAAAAAGTAATCGCCAACAAAATCGATTGGAAGCATTCACCATGAGTTTCGACCGAAAAAACTTGCAAGACTAAATGAAAAACGCCAGTCAGAGAATCACTAAACCATCAGATCGAAT
Source organism: Iljinskaea planisiliqua (assembly GCA_900108845.1). NCBI lineage: Eukaryota > Viridiplantae > Streptophyta > Magnoliopsida > Brassicales > Brassicaceae > Iljinskaea > Iljinskaea planisiliqua. Next base: position 7,301,144 of record FNXX01000010.1, on the reverse strand, counting down.
GGGGGATGAGACTAGGACACTAGTAGAAAAAAGGGGTATAGCCATGATTTTTTTCGTGGCTATGGTCTAAATTTCATGGCTATATGATCCCATAGCCACGCTCTGTCACGGAAAAAAACCGTGGCTATAGGATCGTGACCAAAAGCTTTTTGTGACTTTTCGTGTCTGTTTAGACACGGATTAGAAACGATAATTTCGTGTCTAATATAGTCACGAATTTGTCACTTTATTATTCGTGACAAAGTTGTCACGATGTTGTTTGTGGCATTTTCGTGTCTAACTGTCACAGATTTGTCACTATAGTTTCGTGTCTAACATAGTCACGAATTTGTCACTTTATTATCCGTGGTAAACTTGTCACGATTTTATTTGTGGCATTTTCGTATCTGATGTCACGACTTGGTCACAATAATTTCGTGTCTTACTAGTCACGAATTTGGTCACATTATTATTTTTCGTGGGAAGTGTTGTCACTATTTTGTTTGTGGCAAGTCGTGACTATATGGATACACAAAATTTGTGTGTTTTGTCATGATTTTAAACGTGTTTGGGTATTAATATGGTCACTTTATTATGGTGGCTAATCTTAAACCTGCTTTTTTAAAAAAAAAGATGAAACATTAAAAACATAAAACAGAAAATCTAAAATTCATAAACTGAAATATTCAATATCATACATAACATCGATCCAAAAACATACAAAATAGCAAAAGTCATACATGATCACCTAATTAAGATGCATACAAAAGAGTTTTCTCTCAACTCACAACTCAAACATGGTTGGCACACCACCTATCTAAGTCTGCTTGTTGAGCTGGGGTAAAAGTTGGAGTGGAGTTACGTTGAGCTTGGGTTGTAGGTGGAGCCGCAGCATCAGAACTAGAGGATTGAATATGATTTACCTGATGGTGAGTGGCAGAATTTGATATGAGAGTCTGTAGAATGACATTTAGCTGAGTCCGTGTTGCAGCCATCTCTTGCTTGAAGTTATTCTTTAACACCACCATCTCCCCTTTAAGTGTGATCATGTCATCCTTGAGAGTTTCAACATTAGTATTGACAGCTTCAGAGTTCACCTCAAAATGAGACATCCTTGACTCCATGTCCAGGTTTCACTTAAGAGAAGCTGGGACTGTCACGGGTGGATCATAATCACGATATTGGACACTACCAATTCCATAGATATGTCATGTGGATGACTTACCACGCTGTATAAAAAAAACCCCAATAATGATAAAGTCATAAGCAGCAAAATCATGATAATAAGCGATAATCATTCAATGTCTTTATATGAAACACTAATATCTAAAGCTAAAAATTAAGAGCTAATCATTCAATGTCTCTATGCTGTACTTTTCTATTTCTTACACCAAAACATATGCAACAAAGTCATGATAATAGAGACAAAGATCAGAAAACCAAACACTATGTAGATAGTAAATAAAAACATGATAAGAATTTAATTACACTACCTTGAGATATTCTTGGTCGAGTAGAATCCGAGAAGGAGTAGCAACATTTGAGGCAGTTTGGCTCACACCAATTGGAGATTCATATTCTTCTATCATCTGTGCAACGGCTTCCTCTACTTCAAGTACAATGGACTTAGCTCTTTCAGCGATGAAAGTCCCATCTTTGCATGTGTGTGTCCTCCACACAAGTTCTGTGAAAGGTGGTGGTTCATCCAAACCAGACTCAATCATCTACAAAAAAAAATGAGATAAATACATAAGTATGAATAGGAAAGAATAAATACTAAGATATAAAAACAAGTAGAGATATTACCATATCATACTCAATCTTCGAAAAATTGAGAGGACCTGCACAATGCTTGTGCATCTGTTTGCCATTCGGAGCAGATCTGCGGGACTTGGAAGCTGACTTGCTCCTCCTAATAGCTGGTGTTGTTGCCCAATTCTTGAGCAGGTAGGTCCAATCATCATCACTAATGTACTTAGGCTTCTTACCTTTCCTCTTCTTCTTGCTGATGCATTGATAAATCATATGCTGTATATGAAGTTTTCAGCGGTTGTAGACCATGTTGTGAAACCGGTCTTCCCAGTAGTAATTTTGCTACAAAAAAAAATAAAAACATTAATACTTGTAAGTAAACTCAGTTATTTTCAGTAGAAAGAGTAGCTAATTGATGAAAATAAACACTTGCAATGAAAGTTTGCCACCACTTATCTCTCTCTTCTGAGGAACAAACTTCCAGCTCGACCACGGTCCCATGTAATAGGCTTGCCAAATTGTTCAGATAAAAGCGTGGACACATGGGTCTACACCAAACCTGATATAAAAAAGAAGATTCAGACACACGGTTTTTGTTTAAAAAGAGAAGGCTGTAAACAACAGAACTATTAAAATCAATAAAGCTTAATTGTAGAGATTTGCTAACTTACCATAAAGCGCCACTGAGTTTTTTTGGATGGAGGTGTGGCTGGTTTTCTCTGGCGGGAGCACACAGTAATGCATCTTCGGTTCTACGGATGTAATTGTTTGCAGCTGAAGAAGCTGCACTTGTAGAACCAAGAGCTCCTGGAGGAATGAACTGAACTGAAGGTGAAGACCTTGCTGGCCTTCTTTGTTGCATCTCTGGAAACATAACATATATGTTAATCATATAACAATGAGCAACGAGATTCAATCATTTAATGAACCACAACCCAATTGAAACCATACAACATAACAACAAACACTAAACCAAGAATCAACCATAAACCATATCAAGCAACCATTCATAAATTTGCATAGTAAGCTTCGACAGAACCAAGAATTAACCACAAAGGTTTGAAAACTTTGGAAAAAAAAAATAAAAAAACGAACAAAAATTGTAAGAAATGATTTGCAAGGCATTGTTCAGATGGGTTTTGGAGATATCCAGCAACATAGCAAAGAGTCTCTCTGTACATTATGTTTATTAATGTATCTCTCTGTACATACAAAAACCAAGTAGTGATGGGTACGAAGTGAAACATGTGGGAACTAATGTTTACTATCGTTTCTAATTTGTTTTGATTTGTTTGTGCCATGAAATATGAGATAAACAGAAAAGTGAGTATTTTATAATTATTTGTAAACAGATTGGTAACACCAAACATGATATGAAGCAAACAGATTACAGCTCCGAAACAAAACCAAACCATAGACTAATTTCATTCTTAAACCAGAAACACAGATTTCAAGTAGACTAATTTCAGAAAATATGAAGCAAACACGATATGAAGCAAAAGCATACAAAGTTAAATCACTTAAAAAAACCAAACCAAGATAGTATTGTGGATTCTCCAATTAAGATTGCAATAAGTGTGATAAATGAAGTACTTTCAAGGAAATTCAGGTAATTTCTGATAAATTACGCAATTGCAATGTGATCAAACTTTCAAATCAGTTTTCGAATAATGCCAGAAAAATCTAAAACTAAATTACTTGTATGAAGCAAAATAAATACCAACAAAGAGAAACTTGAAATTAGATTCCACAGTTTATTATTATGAAATAACTTGCAAGAATACAAGAAAAAAATCTGATCTGAATTGAAAAGGAATGTGGAAAATAAATCTTTAACATCTTGACTATAGCTTCTTCAAATTCTTTGTCGGGGTGAAGTTCTCCCTCCTCGTAAAACATATTTTGTTCAAATCAAAATTACGTTTGACACGAAAATGAATCTTGTAAACAGGTATATCATCCTTCTCTTTGCTTTCCTTTTTCTTCATTTAGATTTTATAATTTTTGTGGGTTGTAAAAAAAGGAAGCAATAGTTGGATCATACTGGATTGTGATGGAGATTTTATAATTAGTTAGAGTTTGAAAATATTAAATATTAGTCAATTCCTTTGAAATATATCACTTATCAAACAATAAAATAGGAGTTAACACACATAGAATTTTGAGTTTATTGACTATATATCATCTTAATTATACAAATGGCAAAAAAAAAATCATTTCATATTAATAATTGTATAGCTATGTGAGAACGTCAAATATTTTGACTAAAAATAATCTAAAACATCAATTAAATAAAAATGGAGGGAATAATAGTTAACTATTACTTTGTTATAGCTAAATATATTATGTTATACTAATTATAGATTATTTTTAGGATAATGTGATCATTCATGATCCAAGAAAAATGTTATCATTTTAGTGTCTAAACTGCCCATATTCTTTTTAAAACTTATACAAAAGGGAATTTCTTATACAGAAGGGGCAATCTACAATAGAAGATCTTCTAATAAAAATCTAGCTAGGAAAAAAGATCAAAACAAAAGTCTCAATGAGTCCAAAATAAGCCATATATGACAGCCGCCTAACAAACTAAGACAATTTTAATGATATATTATTGACATAACCCAATAACACAGTAAATGAGAAAGTTTTTTGGAGTCTTCTTAAGACAACTTCAAACTATAGGTTAGTTCATTTTTAATTTTTGAAAATATAACTATTGCACAAAATAATTTTATATTGTACAATATTTTCTAAGAATATTTATTTTTAATGTTATTGCGGCGAAATCAAATTAGGCAATGTGACTTTCCCAAGAGAAGCCTTTTTCAGTAACTATGAGAACAAACTAGGTGTATGTTAGTCCAGATTTGCCACAAATTAGCTTTTGAATGTCTCCATTTTTTAATGCAGATAATAAATGAGAAATTTTACCATTTTGTCTTATAACCCATCCCATGAAATAGATAATCTTCTACACTTTTTCTGGGAGTGCTTATTAAAGTAAATGAACTTTACAAATCAGAGGTTTATAAAGTTCATCGTGTCTGGCTTTGCTAGTGGTACATCAAACTTACATCCATTTATAAATAAGAAGTGCTAAAAGGTTCCTAAGGAGGTATCACACTATGTTTCCAAAACCACAAATGGTTCAAAAATGTATAACTAATTTATCTATTACTCATTCATCATTGATGAGCAAGTGGTTGGACTTTGAATCGTCATATCCGAGCATGAGTTCGTGTTGAAATCATGATAAATTAGAACATTCAGATTTGTTTACATAAAGAACATATATAGTGACATATTTTTCACATAGAAATAATCTACTATTCTATCAAAATAGTATAACTTACAAATAATATATAAACAAAGGGATGATGATGGTGTGTTGCATCTACATCTCTCTTGTAAGACATTTGTATTTAAAAGAATACTTTTTTTCATTTTTTATTTGTAATGGTTACTTATTGTATAAGCAAATGTTTTTGGTTATGAAATAACTTGCAATAATACAATAAAAATCTGACCTGAATTTTTTTTTTTAAATGTGGAAGATAAATCTTCAACATATTTAGTGTGGCTTCTTCAATTTCTTTGTCGGGGTGAAGTTCTCCCTCGTTATAAAAAAAACATTTTGTTCAAATCAAAATCATGTTTGATACGAAAATGAATCTTGTAAATAGGTATATAATCCTTCTCTTTTCCTTCCTTTTCTTCATTTTGAGTTTATAATTTTTGTGAGTTATAACAAAAAGGAAGCAATAGATGGATCATAGTGGATCATGGTGAATATTTTATAATTAGTTTGAGTTTAAAAATATTAAAAGTAGTCAATTGCTTTGAAATATATCACTCGTCAAATAATAAAAATATAAGATAATACACATAGAATTTTGAGTTTATTGACTATATATCATCTTAATTATAAAAAGGGCAAAAAAACTCAATTCATATTAATAATTGTATAGTTATGTGAGAACTTCAGTTATTTTGACAAAAACAAAATCTAAAACGTCAACTAAATAAAAACGGAGAGAGTAATAGTTAATTATTACTTTGTTATAGCTAAATATATTATGTTAAACTAGTTATAGATTATTTTTAGGATAATGTGATCATTCATGATCCAAAAAAAAATGTTATCATTTTAGTATCTAAACTGTGCACATTCTCTTTAAGAGTTACACATATGAGAATTTCTTATACAAAAGGGAGGCAATCCACCATATAAGATATTCTAATAAAAAATCTAGCTAGGAAAAAAGATCAAAACAAAAGTATCAGTAAGTCCAAAATAAGCCATATATGACAGCCGCCTAGCAAACTAATACAACCTTAAAGATATATCATTGATATAACCCAATACCATAGTAAATGGGAAAGTTTTTTTGGAGTCTTCTTAAGGCAGCTTCAAACTATAGGTTAGTTCATTATTTATTTTAAAAATAATAATCTATTGCACAAAATAATTTTATATTGTACAATATTTGTCTAAGAATATTTATTTTTAATATTATCGCGGCGATATCAAATTAGGCAATGTGATTTTCCCAAGAGAAGTCTTCCAATAATTATGAGAACAAACTAGGTGTATGTGAGTCCAAGTTTGCCACATATTAATTTTTGAATGTCTCCATTTTTGAATGCAGGTAATAAATGGGAAATTTTACAATTTTGTCTTATAATCCATCCAATGAAATGGATAATCTTATACGCTTTGTCTGGGAGTGCTTATTAAAGCAAACAAACTTTACGAATGAGAGGTCTATTGAGTTCATCGCATATGGTTTTGCTAATGATATATCAAACTTACATCCATTTATAAATAAGAAGGGCTAAAAGATTCCTAAGAAAGAATCACAATATGTTTCTAAAAACCACAAATGGTTCAAAGATGTATAATTAATTTATCTATTGCTCATTCATCATTGATGAGCAAGTGGTTGGACTTTGCATTTTCATATCCAATCATGAGTTAGTGTTGAAATCATAATAGATTAGAACATTCAGATTTGTTTACATAAAGAACATATATAGTGACATATGTTCCACATAGAAATAATATAATATTCTATCAAAATAGTATTATTATAAAATAATATAGAAATGAAGACATATATAATGATACTGACATGTCAAATGGATGATGGTGTGTTGCATCTATATCTCTCTTGCAAGACATTTTTATTTAAAAGAATACATTTTGTCATTTCAGATTTGTAATGGTTATTATTATACAAGCAAATGTTTTGGTTATATTCTTTTTTTTTTCATTTTGGTTATGGAATTAAACCTATCAAATAAGTATTGTTTCATATTCTTAATGTAAATTTTTTACCCCAACTTTTTCAATATATTAACTAAAGATATAGAATTATAATCCAATATATTTATACAGATTAAAATATAAAAAAATATTATTTTCATAATTTTGAAAAAACTTAAATTACATTTATAAATGAAAAAGAATATATTTGTCCAAGAGTGTTTATTATAGCAAATGAACTTTACTAATCAGATGTCTATTGAGTTCATCGTGTATAGCTTTGCTAATGGTATATCAAATTTACATCCAGTTATAAATAAGAAAGGCTAAAAGTTTCCTAAGAGGTATCACAATATGTGTCCAAAAACCACAAATGATTCAAAGATGTAGAATTAATTTATCTATTATTCATTCATTATTGATGAGCAAGTGGTTGGACTTTGCATTGTCATATTTAAGCATGAGTTAGTATTGAAATCATGATAGATTAGAACATTTAGATTTGGTTACATAAAGAACATATATAGTGACATATGTTCCATATAGAAATAATCTAATATTCTATCAAAATAGTATTATTATAAAATAATATACAAATGAAGACAAATATAATGATGATGACATATCAAAGGAATGATGGTGTGATGCATCTACATATCTCATGAGTTACATTTATATTTAAAATAATACATTTTGTCATTTCAGATTTGTAATAGTTACTTATTGTATAACCATATTTTTTGTTATATTCTTTATTTTTGTTTTTCTTTTGGGTATGGAATTAAACCTATATAATAAGTGTTGTTTCATGTTTTTAATGTAAATTTTCAGTTTTACCCCAACTTTTTCAATATATTAACTAAAGATTTTGAGAGGTTGTCATGTACACTCCAAAGTTTGAACATTTTATTAATTTAATGACATTTAATTTATTTTTATTTAACTTAACACTCGCTTTCAAATATGATAATCAAATAAGAATAATATAAAAGATTTGATTAACTCCTATCTCACTTTCATCACATCAACAATGCAATATCATATACATTAATTAACTATTCATTATTATGTTTCTCAGACAGTTATAGATTCACAATATCTCAAAATATTATTTAGATTTAAGAATAATATTTGATATTCAAGTTGTAATCAAATAACTAGAGATAAAAAAATATTAATTACAAAAAAAGAAGATAACAGTTGTTCAATAAATATGTACAATCTAAAAATACAAATAAAATATATATTTTTAACTTTTAGTCATGAATTTCATCATTAATGTATTCCAAATTAGTCATACAACACAAATTATCTCTATCGTAGAAAATAATTGATCTAATATTTTAAAACACTTTAAATGGATAAAAAAGATTTATCTTATAAAAAAAATGACTTATATAATAAAGTAAGTTTTTTCTTAAAGAAAATTTTTGAGAGGTTGTCATATGTCGTCTAAAGTTTTAACATTTTATTATTTTCTGTTTCTATTTATTTGTATATAATTTAATGACATTTAATTTATCTTAATTTATTCACATGCAACACATATTATATGTTTCTTTTTTCTTTTTTGTAATATTTTTTTATTTATTATTTTTATTTTTAAAATTATGAACAGTCATTAATATTTAACAATCGTAATTGATAAGTTTTGAATTATTGTTTATAATAATTCAAATATAATATATTAAAAAGTTAATTAACTATATGAGACGATTCAAATGGCTAAATTATTATATTAAATTTTGAATTAACAATCTTCAATATGATCACATAATTAAATTTATACAACACATATTAAATATATTTTATCATTTTGTAATAAAAATGAATTTTTTCTTATTCTTATTTTTAAAATTATGAACAGTCATTAATATTTAATAATTTTAATTGATAAGTTCTGAATTACTGTTTTTTAATAAGTCCAATATAATATATTAAAATATTTTAATTGACTACATGGGATAATTCAAATGGCTAAATAATTATATTAAATTTGGAATTAACAATCTTCAATATGATCACATAATTAAATTTATAGTTAACATATTATATGTTACATTTCAATTAACCAAAAAACCAATATATAATTTAGACGTTAACACCCACTTTCAAATATGACAATTAAATAAGAATAATATAAAATGTTTGATCAACTTCTACATCACTTTTATCACATCAACGATGCAATATAGATTCATTATTCATTATTATTTTTCTCAAACGTATATAGATTCACAATATCTCAAAATATTATTGAAATTTAATTCGAATATTTGATATTCAAGTTGTAATCAAATAACTAGAGATAAAAATATTAACTACACAAAAGAAGATAATGGTTGTTCAATATATATGTACAATCTAAAACTCAAATAAAATAAATATTTATAACATTTAGTCATGAATTTCATTATTAATGTATTACAAATTAGTCATATAACACAAATTATCTCTATCGTAGAAAATAATTAATCTAATATTTTAAAACACTTTTAATATATTAAAATTTTTATCTTATAAAAAATAAGTGACTTATTCAATTTTAAAGTTCAATATTAAGAAAAAAAAAGAAAAATATAATTTCTCCAAACGAATTCCAAATTCATTCAAAAGAAAAAAAACCATAAAACATTTTTTTAAATGTTTTTGAAATATTTGATTTAAGAATGCGAGATATTAGTTTTTATTAATAAACTATTAGTATTAATAGTTGTATACTTATAAATTAAATAAAATATGTTGAATTAAAAAAATTCATGCAACACATAAACTATTCCTAGTTAATTATATCATATACTTTTGAAAATATTGAATGAAAAAATTAAAATGAATTTTTTCAGAGTTTACCAACATAACTTATATATGCTAGCTACTTCGTAATATGGTTAATTTGTGATGACTGAAACATTTATATAAATCACTTGAAGGAGGGGTCTTTTACGGTATGACTTATGATTATGTCTCGATATTAGTCTGCTCGGAATAGAACATTAAAGTCAAGTGAAAGAGAGTGACCAAGATATATAACATACAAGACAGTCTCTTGATTATTTTCTCAAAATGTCTATTGTTTCTTTACTTTGTTCGTAGTGAACATTGCGTTCTCAATTAGCTGCACATAATACACAGAAAGAAACTTTGTATTCTCTTCCATAGATGTAAAACCGAAACCAAAGAAAATTTAGATCACTGAAGATGATATGTATTCACAATAATCCCTGAGTCATCTTTCCACAAATCCAACAGTTATATTCACAGAGCATAAAAAGAAGAAAGAAAAATAAAGGTTCGGACTCAAGACAAAAGACACTTTCTTGGGTCTCAATGAGATATTTAACCAAATCAAAGTGTGCTAGTGAGAGATTGTCATCAACAACGATGTTGTTACCTTCTTCATGAGTTCAAGACTCTTTCAATGGCGGAAATGTAGAACTCTTTGGGCATTGTACCCATGATCGACTCTCGTTTTTCTCCGTTCTTGAAGAGAAGCACTACAGGTACAGCCTTTATCTCATACTCTTCCGCCACCAACGAGTCACTGTCTGCGTTCAGGACATAGCAGTTAAGTTTTCCGGCATAGTCTCCTGCTATTTCGTTTATTATCCTGTGCACCATCCTGCATGGACCGCACCAACTCGTGTAGAACTCTACTAGCACAGGCGTTTCGCTTTTCAGGACCGAAGTTTCCCACGACCTTTCTGTGACTTCAGCTGCTGCACATAGTCAAACCGGCAAAAAAAAAGGGCATAATGATTTCAAAACTCAATACTCTTCTTGTCATACTACTAATCGAAACAAGACTATCACAAAGAACTGTAAGCAATGTCATGTGTAACTGCAAATGCTGACATATACTTCAACATGTGTTCTAAACATCTACATTTCTGTTAGTGTTTGTGTTTGTGCTAAGCTGTTGGAAGTAAACTAGAGTTGTGTCAAGTAGCACACCCATGAGTACAAATTGATTTACAACAAGATAGGATCTTTAAGGAGCTTCGACCATATACTTTTCTTCACACTTTTAAGTGGCTTTTGCTAATCTAAACCAGCAAGATCTTCACACTAATCGTACTCCATTTCTTTCTTTCACAATTCGTGACCATTGTAGATATCTCCAAGTTTTCACTTTTCACAGAACTACTTTGTTGTCTACCAAACTTATTGGTTAGAGATCAAGTTAAAGAAACTCTATTTCTTGCATTTCATGCCCATTTATGAGCTTTAAGGAGCTTCGATCATACCACTTTTGAGTAGCTTTCTACAATCAAGATCTTAATTCCACTTCTCTCTCTCTCCGTTGCAAATATCTCCAAGTTCACAGATTTCAAACTTAGATCAACAATAAATAAACAAGCTAGACCTACATTGTCTGATCTGGATCAAGAAAAAGAAATTTTTTGCCATAGAGTTTCTATGAACACTATTGACTTCCAAGCTCATAAGGCTTTCCCAAAAAGCTAAACTTTAAATCAACCAAAACACAATTTTGATCAAAGATTTGAAGAGAACATACAAAGTCTCCTCGATTTCTACTTAAAGAATCACAAAACTACTCATTGATTCATAAACCTGTAGGAAGGCAAGAAGTAGCTGAAGATCAGCATCATGAGTATGTTATGTACCTTTAGAGTTACGCACACAGAGAGCAGAGAATCGGAGGCGAGAGCCGGAGGAAGACACGAGTGATCGTCTATCGGTGAGAAGTATAGAGCGAGCGGAGATGCTAGTGACTGGGAAGAGACGCGACGGTGAAGAAATCGATCGAGCTGAGAGCGATCGAGCGGAGTTGAAACACAAAGAGGAAGAAGAAGAAGAAGAAGAAACCGCCATTGAAGAAGAGTGATTTGAGAAGTAGAGAAGAAGAGTTTTTGGGTTTTCTTCAAGAAACAGAAAAAAAAAAAAAGTTGGGGAAATAATGGAGTGATTTATTTCCATTATTTGACAGATTATAGGAAAATGAAAATGGAGAAAGGTGGGTCCCGGTACACCGAACTACCACTTGTCACACTATTCACGTGGTTTTTCCAAACCAGGACGGTTTAACCGTTAACTCTTGTTCATCGGTTTATATTGTTTTAGACAAATAAAATTCACATTAATTTACCTCATACTCATTGTAGCCAATACGCAAGCGAAGCAAAGAGAGTAGAAGACGAGGTAATAACAAAAGGTATATACATACATTTTAGAGTTCTCTAAACCTGATACATTTCTCTTTTAAGGATCGATGTCTACAATGTACTAGTAAGCTTTTGTGTATAGAGATTTTTAATTACTTGAGAGTTACAACAATGGCAATTATAAGATAAAAAAGATAGATAATAATAGAGCCGTTAAGAAACTCATATCACTTCTTATCTTTTTTATAACAATTAGACCTAATAACAAATCATGGAGGCTCCTCCATCTCTCAAAATTTTCTTTGTTTGGACTTGGGTTGTAAGGATCAAAACCCATTTGCTCATTACTTTTGTTTAAACTCAACGTGATCAGGAATTGGAAACGTTTGCTCACAAGTCTCTACCTTGATTCCAATTCTACTTTCCCATGTCTAAATCCGACCACACCTGTGATTCTGATTTTGGTATCGATGATCTCTCTTCACAGAAATCATCTTTCCTTGGCTCTAGGCCTGGGGTTTTAACCCGAACCCGATCCGAAATACCCGAATCTGAACCCGAAAAAAATTCCAAAAACCCTATTGGTTTTATTTGTCTAAACCCGAAAAACCGAAACCCGAATAAACTGACCCGAACCCGATGAATAAATCTAAAAAACCCGAATGGTTTCTATTTGTCTAAACCCAAAAAACCGAAACCCGAGTAAACCGAACCCGAATCGGAAATACCCGAACCCAAACCCTAAATACCTGATTTTTTCAATTTTTTCTATTTTTTCATTACATTTGGTATTTTGGTTTTGAAAAAACCCCCCGAAATGCCCGAATCTGAACCCGAAATATCCGAATCCGAACCCGAAATATAACCCGATCGGATTTGATATAAAACCTGAAACCCGACCCGAACCCAAAATAAACCAACCCGAACCCGATGAATAAATAAAAAAAAAAACCGAACGGATTCTATTTGTCTAAACCCGAAAAACCAAAACCCGAAAAACCGAAACCGAACCCTACCCGAAAACCCGAAGTCCCAGCCCTTGGCTCTTCTTTATTAACCGAAAAGCCGACTTCTAGCTGTCTCTTCAGATCCTAGAAACTGCTGGTATTGCGGTCCTTCATCTTTTTTAAACACATGTGATGACAAACCCTGGTGAATCTCTCAAGCTTCAATCACTTTCAGTGTGCGTAAGCAACCACTGAAATTCACTCCAGACAAACACCTTCGTTAACATATCTGTTGGAACCCAATATCTGCATGATTAAAATATATATGTATTTTCATAACTTTTACATCTCCATCTGCTATCACTTCTCTTATGTAGTTGTACGTGACTTGTCTGTGCCTGGTTCTTTCGTGAAGATAGGTAGATCACACTCTTTGAATCAAAATACATTTCTACTTAGTTGTTGAACTACTACTTCGTCGATTTAGTAATTAAGTAAGTTTGTGGGTTTTTGAGAAAGATTTAAAAGAGATTTATTAATGTATAAAAGATGGATGGTGAATTATAGAGAAGGTACAAAGTTCCTTTTAGAAAACTAGTTTTAGGTCCTAAAATTTCTATAACTTAGTTCTTTTCTCTATTTGCGGATGCCCTTCTTGGTGGAACTCTCCTCCTATTTATAAGCTTTTAAGCGCCGACTTTAATTTTCTGGAAGAGTCGATGCCCATCTCTTCCTAATATGACGCGTCGAGCCCAATATTTCGGGAAAGAGAATATGCTCCCCCATATTCTCTCAAGTCTGTTGCAGGCTTTATCTTTACCCTTATCGGATAAACTACTCTTATCTTATTCACCTCATTGATCCTTAATAGGCTGTCTAGTGTATGAAGGGCCTAGGCGAATTCTTGATAGGCCTTTTAGGAGGTGTGCAGCCCGTATCCAACAATTAGCCCCCCCCCCCAGTTCGTCATGCGAGGGACATTTCGAGCTCGGCAAATTTGAAGTTGAAGTTGGTTCGGCATGAGTTCGCCTCAGTTTCTATCAATAAAGATAATACGAAATTCAAACATGACGTACGTCGTTTTGAATTGTTCCTTTGTATTTTTTTTTTTTAGAAAATAATTTTGAAAGTTTCGAATTTGAAAAGTCCGAATTAAATGCATCCACTCCATTTCATAGCGAAAAAGGAGTGGAGGTGTGCGGAAGCCGTCACATGTTTCACGTTTCTTGATTCTTCGCAGATGATGACACGTGTCAATCATGCAATTAATTTTGTGTTCTTCGAAGCAAAGTGATGCGAAGTGGAGCGCGTGGAACGACGCTTCTCTTGACCTAATGATGAAAGTGGACATCGAAGAGTCATTTCGAAATGATTAGCCTCGAGCTCTCCACTTTTCTCTTCTATAAATCCGAAGTCACTCTTCTTCAATCCATTTTCTCACTTCCTCAACACTTCGAAAGGTAGAGCTCTCATCTCTCTCCTCTTTTATATTTTTCCGATTTGCCATCTCCGTCATGTTTTCCGTCGACACCGAGAATTCCGATCAAATGGATTCTCCCATCTCAAACGCCAGTTCGACTAAGACTGTTCATTCCTGAGAAAACATTTTTCCGTCCTGGGAAGATATGGAAGAATTACGACAAAGGAATGAAGAAGCTCGTCAAGGACGCGCCGAACCCAGAAGTCCTTTTGAGATTCCGCATTTGAGAGATGAAGATCCCGAAGATTTTCATGAGAACATGGAAGCCGAAGCAAGTAATTCGAGCGATGAAGATTCAGTGAATGATGAATATGGCCGAGGCGAAGATTCTGACGACCTGGATGAGGAGGATTTGATATTCGACCCTCATGGAGTTACGCAGGCTGCTCGTCGAAGTCGTAAGAGAGGAGCTCCCAAACTTCCGCGAGAGGCTGGAAACGATTTTGGAGTTTACCGGTCTAAACTAACAAGGGATAAACTGGCCGACCTGAAGCGTCTTTGTGGGATCAGCTCGAAGGTGACTTTTCAAGTTCCTGGGCCAGATGAAAGACCGTGGGACGCCCCTCCTGGATACTTCTGTGTCTATGAGTGTTTCTTCTTGGAGTGTCACCTGTGGTTTCCTCTCCCTCGTCTCTTTCTGGAATACTGTTCAAGGAGAAGAATGGCTCCGACGCAATTATCCCATGCCGCAGTTCGCCATATGGTCGGGTTGATGACTTTGGCCTCGGAGAATGGGCTCCCCTTAGACTGTAGGATTTTCGAAGAAATGACTTCGATTAAGGGTGGTGGGAAGAAAGGTTCTTCGGGCTACGGTTGCTTCTACCTATAAGTGAAACCTAAGTTCAGAATTATCACCGGGGGGGGGGGGTAATGAGTAAAGTATACGACTGGAGAGAACGATATTTCTTTGTGAAGAAAGATGAGTTCTCGGTGGCCGATCTAGAAATTGAGATTCTAAACGACTGGAGCTTGGCTATTGGTATTTTTGCGAATTCACTTTCTTCAATTTTTTGTTATTTGTCATTAACACTTGACTTGCTTTGCAGATAAACCTTTCTTCGCTGCGGCTATTAAACGGAATCGAAGATGGGTCTTCAAAAGAGAAAATTTGAAACATATGCCAACAGTCTTCAGGATTCTGTCAACGCCGGGCCAAGTAACGTTCCAGTGATTCCGGAAGAAAATGTCAAAGAAACTGAGATCCCTCATTTTGAGGCTACTGGCTCTCCGATCTTAGTTGATGAGGAAAACGTCGTGACTGATCTCGGTGAAGACAAAAGAGATGGTTCTATCGAAGAGTCTGCTGAGATAGAGGCATTTGAAAGTAACCCAACTGCTGAAAACGATGCCGCGGCTGAAGGCCAAGTCAATAGAGACGAGGCTGAAGATTATGACTGAGCTGCTGGGGTAGAAGAGCAAGTTGATGGTCCTCCTGGCAAGATTAGGAAAGTTACGAGGCCGAACCCCTCTGGGTTCGAATTCATTACAACGGCCTGGAGCCCATGGCGACTGATCCGAACTCTTGCGCTAGCTTCGTGTGGAGAACCAAGTCGAGGCCTATGGCGAAGCTGGAGCCTGAAGAACTTTTTTTCTACGACTGGTACGAGAACTACGCCACCGAGCAAGTCCGTGCCATGAATGGTGCTACTTTTCTGATTGGGAAGTATGATCGTGAGCTCAAGAAAACTCAAAGAGCCGAACAAGAGAAATCAGCCGAGGTGGAAATCCTTCGATCTGAAAAACCAAATTTGAAGATGAGAAAAGGAAAATCATCGAGGCGAAGGACAAGGAGATAAACGGGCTGCGGGGCCAGCTTCTTTTCGCCGAGGCTAAGGCTGAGAGCACGATTGCCAGGAAGAGGAAAACTGAAAAGCGCCTTTCTTCTGAGAAAAAGAGGCTCAGGAAATCCCGAGATGAAAAGGTTTTAAACGAACGCGTGAAAATCATCGGAGAATTTGTCGGGCTTGTTGACAAGATGAAGGGCTACGTGGTGCAGCGCTACGAGGTCGAGAAGGTGCTTTCGATGACCGCACAAGTGCAAGGGACGCTTGCCTCTCTGGGATTTCTTCAGAGCAAAGGTTGGAAAATTCCTGAAGAGATGATTTCTAAACTTAAGGTTGACGAAGCGATCTGGGAAAATGAAGCAGAGAAAATCGACGAGATCACTTTTGCTGAAGGTGAACTCGATGCCTATCTCACTCGTCACACCTCAGCGGGGCCTTCATCATCTAGACCGGATTCTGGAACTACTGGTGCTCGTACTGAAGAAGGAAGCGAGCCAGCTGATCTGGCAGGGAATCACAATCAAGAAAACATCGAAGCGGCTCCTTAAGAAAATTTTTTGTTTATCTTTTGTCTCTCGTATGTTGCGGGTTTTAACTTTTATTTTGTAACGCAAATCGAAATCAATGAAATTTTCTTCAGAATATCCTTGCATAAACAATAGTCGCTCTTATTTATGCTTTTCTTCAGAGTTTGGTTTCTCCGAGTTAAGTAATATGCTTGTTAGCGCGTCAATCCGATCAGATTTGATCATCTTCCTGAAACTTTCTGATTCGAGAGTCCGAGGTGCGAGTCTTAAGTCTGCTTGCCATGAAGGCTTACGTCAGCTCGGCTTATAATCGAAAAACAGTCCATGAGATCAATTCAGCATAGCCGAAAGTCCGAGGTGCGAGGCTTATGTTTGCTTACCGTGAAGGCTTATGTTAGCTCGGCTTATAACCGAGAGATAGTCCATGAGATCAACTCAGCATGGAGCGTTTCAATCGGTGAAGTCTACGCCCAAAGTTGAATACTGACGCGAACTTAGTTCGGAGATCTTGTATAACTTTGAGGTTTGCGGGTGAATCCGGCTTTAGAAGTTGTGGACATTTGCCACTTCTACTCATGAGAGCGCTATTATCAGTCGTCTGGCCAGGACGCCGATGTAAAGAGGTAGCAAAGAGCTTTAATAATTTATTGATGTATAGCTGAACCTTTTTACAGGCTGCCTACGTATCCCCAAAAGGAGGATCAAACCATCCGTAGTTCGATTACATAGTATGAGTAACTATCTTTTTTTTTTTTTTTTTTTAGCGATTACCTAAGCAGATAAATTGCTAAGTAATAAACTAGTAATAGAACCTCTTAAGGTTGTGGGTGTTCCAGGAACGTGGGACTGCTTCGCCTTCCATAGTGGTTAGTTCATAGACTCCGGGTCGTACAACTTTAGAGATGATATAAGATCCTTCCCAAGAGGCTCCAAGTTTTCCAGCACGCCATTCTTTGGTGTTCTCAAAGACTTTGCGAAGGATGAGGTCACCTTCATCAAAATGTCGCTGCCAAACTTTTTTGTTGTAATAGTGAGCCGCTTGTTGCTAATAGTTCTGCATCCGGAGGAGAGCTTGGTTCCGCGTTTCTTCGACGGTGTCGAGGTTGTGGATGAGCATTGCATCATTCATTTCAGGATGTTGAGGCATCATGGTGCGGCGTAAACTTAGGACGTTGACCTCAGCAGGAACCATGACCTCGCATCCATATGCTAATGAGAATGGTGTTTTTCCAGTAGCTCGTCGTGGTGTCATGCGATGCGACCATAAGACGCCGTCAAGTTCGTCGGCCCAAAGTCCATTCTTTGCTTCGAGCCGCTTCTTGAGACCATCCAAGATGGTTTTGTTGGTCACCTCGGCTTGTCCGTTTCCTTGGGGGTACCAAGGAGTCGATTTGCTGAGCCGAATGTTCCATCTCGAACAGAATACTTCGAATTTATTGGAAATAAATTGCGATCCATTATCCGTTACGATTTCATATGGAAGGCCGTGGCGACAGATGATATATTTCCAAACAAAGTTCTGAACGTCGATGTCTTTTATGGCCGCGATGGCCTTAGCTTCGACCCATTTAGTAAAGTAGTCTGTCATGATCAGCAGGAATTTACATTGTCGTGAAGCGGGAAGAGGACCAACGATGTCCATTGCCCAACACATGAATGGATACGGCGGTGAGGACGTTGTGAGGAGCTTGGATGGCATATTGATCACCGGCCCATGTCGTTGACATTTTTCACACTTCAGTGTGTATTGCTCGCAGTCGGCAATCATCGTCGGCCAATAGAAACCGTGCTTCTTGATTTGAGGGCTAGAGCTCGTCCTCCAGAGTGGTTCTCTCCTGTGCCATCATGTGTTTCTGCTATAACGCGATATGTTTCATCTCCGCCGAGGCAGGTGGGAAGTGCTCCCGTTACGCTCCATCTAAATAAATTTCCGTCGAGTAAAATGTAACGTGAAGCACGAGCTTTGAGACGACGAGCCACCCATCTGTCTTCTGGAGTTTCTCCATCGGCAATATAAAGACGCAATTCCTGACGCCAGTCCGGCCCATCTTCCCTCACATCTATTTGTTCTGCTTGTTCTTCTTTGTCTTGGATCACTCCGCAGATACCTTTAGCTAGTTCGATACTCGGTGTTGGGATACTAGCAATCGGGATCAATCGCCTGAGATCCGAATCCGTGGCCGAGCCAATGGTTGCTAAGGCATCTGCTGTCATGTTTTCTTTCCGCGGTATCCTCGTAAGATCGAAAGTTTCGAACTCTTTGGCAAGGTCTTTGACGACCATGAGATAAGCATCCATTCGTTCATTCCGTGCTTCATATGTGCCGTCAAATTGATTTGCGACGAGCTGAGAATCACAGTATGCCTGGAGATGCTGGACGTTGATGCTTTTAGCGAGGCGAAGTCCTGCGACTAATGCTTCGTATTCGGCCTCGTTGTTGGAGGCAGGAAAGTCTAGGCGAAACGATTGCTCGAGAACTTCTCCAGTTGGTGATTCAAGTTTGATGCCGACGCCAGAACCTTGCCGACATGAAGATCCATCAACGTGAAGGTTCCATTTTGGTGGAGGCTGAAGACTTTGATTGACGAGTTCTGGAGGTAGTTCGATAAGAAAATCAGTGAGAACCTGAGCTTTGGCGTTGACACGACTTTTGTATTCGATGTCGTATTCAGAGAGTTCGACGGCCCAACGCGCCATTTGTCCGGATTGACTTGGACTGTGTAGGATAGTCCGAAGAGGTTGATTACTGAGGACGTGAACTGTATGCGACTGGAAATAAGGACGAAGTTTTCTTGCTGCTACGACGACGGCGAGTGCTAACTTCTCCAGGGTGGGATATCGGGTTTCTGCATCGTCTAATGTTTTGCTGACATAAAATATCGGTTTTTGCTCACCTCGGTCTTCTCGTACAAGGACTCCGCTTACCGCCGTCAACGAAATGGCGATGTACAAATAAAGACTTTCGTCTTCCTCAGGCTTAGCAAGGATCGGGGGCGTCGATAAATAAACCTTTAACTCCTGGAAAGCGGATTCACACATTTCGTCCCATTCAAATCGTTTGTTGCCACGAAGGAGCTGATAAAAAGGAAGGCATTTATCCGTTGATCGAGATATGAAACGGCTGAGGGCGGCGATTCGACCGGTGAGGCGTTGAACTTCACGAGTATTCTTTGGAGATGGTAGGTCTAGGATCGCAGAAATTTGCTTTGGGTTTGCTTCGATTCCTCATTGAGTAACCAAATAGCCCAGGAACTCTCCAGAGGTCACCGCGAAGGTGCACTTCGTTGGATTGAGCTTCATGCCATAGGAATTTAAGATGTCGAAGCATTGTCGCAAATTGTCGATGTGAGAAGCAGCGACCGTTGATTTGACTAGCATGTCGTCTATGTAAACTTCCATCGTATGACCGAGCTGATCCGAAAACATTCGGTTTACCAGTCGTTGATAAGTGGCACCGGCGTTCTTGAGTCCAAATGGCATTACTTTGTAGCAGTATGTGCCACGGTCTGTTATGAACGCTGTTTTCTCTTGATCGTTGGGATGCATGAAAATTTGGTTGTAGCTGGAGAAAGCATCCATGAATGATAGGAGTTGATTTCCTGCGGTTGCTTCGACGAGGCGGTCGATATGTGGCAGAGGAAAACTATCCTTAGGGCAAGCTTTGTTGAGGTCGGTGAAATCGACGCATACGCGCCATTTGCCGTTTTTCTTTTTGACTACCACTGGGGTTGCTAGCCAGTCTGGATATTTCACCTCGGAGATGGATCCCGCTTGAAGAAGCTTCTCCACCTCGTCGTTTACTGCTTGAGCTCGTTCTACACCGAGTTTCCGTCGTTTTTGCTTGATGGGTTTAAACGTGGGATCGATATTTAGCTGATTATTTTCGGGTCGATTCCCTTCATATCACTTATACTCCACGCAAATGTGGTTTTATTGCTACGCAAAAATTGTACGAGCTCTTCCGTAAAAGTTGCTGAAAGATCGGACCCTATCTCAACACATCGTTCTGGATGATCATCATCGATGTTGACCTGGATGACGAGGTCACGCTTTGGTTTCTCATATGGCGATGGTGGTAATTCAGAACTGCTTTCGCCGACAACACAAGTTGTCGATCTACGCATTTTTAGCTCGGTGATGAAGCAAGACCTGGCGATCTTTTGACTACCTCGTAGTGTATAGATCCCATTTCCGTTTGGGAACTTGATGCACTGGTGATACGTTGAAGCGATGGCCTTCGTTGAATGAATCCACAGAGTTTCAAGGATGGCGTTGTAGATGGCCGGTTGATCGATTACATCGAATTTTACCCACTTTGTTACTCCGTCGACCTGGACTGGTAGTTTAATCGTTCCAATTGTCGTCGTGGATTCGCTGGTGAACCCGGTGAGTAGTTTAGGTGATATCTTGATTTGATCGTCCCTGATCTTCATTCGCCGGAGAGTATCTTTGAAAATTAAGTCGACCGAGCTGCCAGTATCTATGAGAATTCAACTGACATCGGTGCTGTTGTTGATTGAGAGTTCGACGACCAATGGATCGTTGTGAGGCATATCTAGCCCGATTGTATCTTTTGAAGTGAACGTAATTTTTTCTTCATCTTCGATGGGCTCTCTCCACTTCGAAGCGCTTGCTGCCCGTCGTTCGTGGCGCTGGACTGATCGGACGGAATCGTTGCAGTCGACGAGCCCTCCCATGATCATATTTATTTTTCGTCGTGGTGCTTCCGGGAGCGGAAGGTTTTCGTCTCGATCGCGATGTCGTTTATTTGAATAGTCGTCGGCTCGGCGATCCTTTTTTCCGATTTTTGTTCTCAACCATCTTCTTTTGGTCTGGTCTCTTGTTTCTTGACCTCGGCGGGTTTGTCGGTAGTTTCTCGATTTCGTCCCGAAAGGTCGATGTTCCCTTTTGTATACTCTGCAAAAAGGTGTCTTTGCAAATGTTGGCATGTGTATATATCATGACCCGTTCGTTTATGATAGATACAATAGAGGTCTGGATTATGTGGTTCTTCCTTCTGAAAGACTTGTTTTTCTTCCGCGCGAACATACTTATTCCAATTTTTTGGACGGTCCGCCACGTAGTAGTTCGACGCTCTTTTGTCTTCTTGATCATAATGTTGCCGCGGCTCCGGATGAACTTCTCGCGTCTTTTCTTTCATGGCCGAGGTTTTCTTCTTGGTGTATGCTGCTCGTTCTTCATCAAGCTCGGCGTATAAGACTGAACGATGGAGGGCATCCTCCAAATTGCGAGGCTCGTTAAGTTTTAAATCCTTCCATAGTTCGATGCCAGGTTTCATTCCTCGTCGGAGGGCGACTAAAGAGATCGTTTCCGGAACATCGATGCGGGATATAACGACTCTGAAGCGATCAATGTAAGAGCGGAGGGTCTCATTTTCGTCTTGAACACACACCCAGAGGTCGGCGCTGGTTGCCCCTTGAACGACGAACATCGAATAATGCTTTAGGAAAGCCGCTGAGAGCTCGTCGAAACTATCTATCGATCCGGGAGCGAGACGAGAAAACCAGTTTAGAGCTGCTCCTCCAAGAGTTTCGACGAAATATTGACAGAAAGCTGCATCTCGTTCATTCTCGGAAAAACGTGCTCTGGCCATATCGATCTCGAATGCCAGGAGATGACGTTGAGGATCTGCGTTTCCGCAAAAGGTAGACGTGACTTTTATTTTCCCATGATCGCGTAAAGGTACGCTCGTAACTTTCGAAGAGAAAGGTGTTTTCCTCGTCTGCTCCAGGACTCGATCTAACTCGGGTGCCGAGCTGGTAGCTCGATGAATTTGTGACCCTATATCATTGAGCCGTTTATACACCAACTCGAGCTCGGTGCTTCTGTTCGGGATGGTGTCTGGAATTCTGATTCGCCGAGCTGCAGCCGTCGCAGTTTGATTGATTTGCTCAGTAGTGGTATCCGCCGCGGCGTTGGGTTCCGGGTGATTGACTTGCGGTGTGACTCCAAACAAGTTATTGACGAGGGTTCTTCGCCGTCCCGGGGTGTAAGGTCCCTCCGTATCTGTCCGAGATGCTCCTAATTTTTCCAGCTCGGCGCGTTGAGCTGCCTGATTTGGTTTGAATCCCTCCAGACGTTGATCGAGCCTCTTGGTGAGATCGTTCAGTATTCTTTGCATGTTTGTGATTGGGTCGGGAGGTGGTGGCGTAACTGGTGTCCCTGCAGGATCGGTCTCGTTGGTATTTCCTGGAGGCGGTGTATTAACCATCTTTTTTCTTTCTCAAAGGTCCCCACAGACGGCGCCAATTGTTGAACTACTACTTCGTCGATTTAGTAATCAAGTAAGTTTGTGGGTTTTTGAGAAAGATTTAAAAGAGATTTATTAATGTATAAAAGATGGATGGTGAATTACAGAGAAGGTACAAAGTTCCTTTTAGAAAACTAGTTTTAGGTCCTAGAATTTCTATAACTTAGTTCTTCTCTCTATTTGCGGATGCCCTTCTTGGTGGAACTCTCCTCCTATTTATAAGCTTTTAGGCGCCGACCTTAATCTTCTGGAAGAGTCGATGCCTATCTCTTCCTAATTTGACGCGCCGAGCCCAATATTTCGGAAAAGAGAATATGCTCATTCATATTCTCTCAAGTCTGTTGCAGGCTTTATCTTTACCCTTATCAAATAAACTACTCTTATCTTATTCACCTCATCGATCCTTAATAGGCCGTCTAGTGTATGAAGGACCGAGGCGAATTCTTGATGGGCCTTTTAGGAGGTGTGCAACCCGTATCCAACATTAGTCTTGCTTAAACCCCATTTCTTGGAAAATACCTTTCAACCACATTGCTTATGTGCTTGATTCTGAAACTGCTATGTATTTTTCTTATGTAGCCGATAATGCAACAAACTTAGAAATGATCTGTGCAACTTGTAGTATTACCACCCACTGTGAAACACGAACCCAGAAATTGATCTTCTTCTCTCTATGCCAGTAGCATAACCTAAATCACGTTAGCCTTTTTACTTTGAAGTTTGATTCCTTTGTGAATGGTGGGTTTACTCCAAGACCACCCTTTATGTTCCATTTGACTGCTAATCAATACTTTTTTCCTGGTTTCCCACCTATCTCAAAGTTATAAAGAACAAAGCAAAATTGATTAATAGATTTATTGAAAGTTTGTTATGAAAGATGAGATGAGATGAATTCCTTGATGTGTAATCACACGTGGAAGTTACCTAAGTAGCCGACAGACAAAAAACATTACATAACAAATGGGAAAGGGGTGGGGGAAGGTCTATCAGATAAAAGAAGAACATGATGGATACAAAATTTATAAAACACGGCTAGTTGTGAAGGAATTTCAATATAGAAAAGTGTATACAACACATAAATCTTATTTCATATAGTTAAGCTAGTGAAAATTAGAACTGTTCTTAGGATAGTAACAAAGGAAGGTTTATATCTTCAACAAATGCATGTGAAACAATATTTCTTCACAAAGATGAAGAAATTTATATGAAGCAACTTAAAGGTTTTGAAGTCAAAACGAAAAGAAAGAAAAAACTGGCATGCAAGCTTAAAAAGAATTTGTATAAGTCGAAATAAGCTCCAAGACAGTACAAAAGGTTGACATTTTTATAAAAATGCTGGATTTTAGAGGTGTGAGGTTGAACATTTCTGCTACTTGGATAATTCTTTTCGATATTGTTCATGTATGTTGATGATATTCTAATAATGAGAACAAACTTGCAAAAGATTAGTAACTTGAAGAAAAAACTCTTTATGAAAGATTTTGGAGAAACAAAACAGATTCTTAGGTAAAAATCAATAAAAGCAAGGAATGTTATAACCTATCAGGAGTTTTAATATGGATGACGTGAAGCTAGTTACTACTTCATTGGTAAGTCATTTTCGGTTCTCTAGAGACCATAACCAGTGATTGAAGATGAGATACCAAATATTAATAAAGTTCCATATGCTTATGTATGCAATGTTTATGTACAAGGTCAGACATGTGCATCTGCAGTGGGAGTCGCTAGTAGATCTATGAGAAATCTATGCATGGAACATTATGAGGTTGTTAAGTGGATTTTTTAGTTTATTGATGCGGTTCATGAAATCTAAAATCGAACTGTATTGGAGTGTTGATGCTGACAATGGAAGTGACATTGGCAATAAAAAAAGTACATCTGGATATGTCAACACCTTTGGTGATACTATAATTTGTTAGATTTTAAAGTTGTAGAAAATTGTAGTTCTATAAAATTGTGAAGTTGAATATGTTGTCGTGATACATGCAATAAAATAAATAATATAATTATAATCATGTTTATGAGAACTATACCATAACTAAGACAAAATATGTTGTACTATGATAGTAAAATAGTAAAAGTGTTACTCGTTAACCAAGTGGTCTTAGTACAGTGGTAAGGTGAGTGCTAGTAGCTTTCCACCACTCGGGTTCGATTCCACTTGGCCACGGGGGATATTTACATGGGCTGTCCTCCGCCCTCCAGACCACTAAGCGTACCAGGAGGCCCTTAAGTGGAGGCTTAAAAATTCCTGGCGTCATGGGCTTCGGCCCGGTGGATTAGTCGATTCACACTTTGTGGGTCGGATACTGGGTTAGCAAAAAAAAAAAAAGTGTTACTCATTTAGCGTAACAATTCAGTTTACCATGTTTGGTCAAAGCACATATAATTTTGATGTCATGTCATCAAATCAACATTTAGAATATAGAATACTAGTGCTTGAAAAGATTCTAAGAAATGAAAAGAATAGGTAGATGTTAACAAAGATCATGTCATATAATAAGACGAGGTTGTGTGTAATTTCAGTTGGTTTGCTAAAATAACAAACCTAGAAGACCTATTCCATTGATCAAAGACAGATTAAAATCAGTTTTCAAATGAGATTTTTTTTTGGTTAAGATTATGGGATATTGTTACTTAAGATTACATTTTATTATTAAATAGATGATAAAATAGTTATAAAAAGATTTTTTTTGTCTACAGTTATGTTTCAATAATGGATAACTTCTTTTATAAATACATAAGTGATCTCTTATCTAAAATTTAACTCAAACAAGAAGAAGAAAATCAGAATTTATTTTTTCTAAGAATACTAAATATAATTTCTTTAAGTATAGTTAAATCTATACTAATAAAAGGAGCTGTTTGAGGCTCCTGAGAGTGTCCACATCAGCTTGGCCAACTTTCTCCCGTTGAGTGCCACGTCAGCCTTTTTTTTTTTTTTTTTCTTTTCCCACATTGAGCCAACAAATGAAATTCTAAATTTGGCCCAATTACACCTAAACCCAAATGCCCAATTTATAGATTAGGTCCGAACGACCTCTCTCTCCCATCTCTCTTCCTCGAGCCTCCTGGTTGCTTAGCCTCTCTATCTCCCCTATCCTCCGAAGTAATGTGATGTCTGTTCACCTTCGTAACCACCGGCATAATTGTCAATAACTCAGCCCCAATCAAAGATTTCGTCCATCAAACTTCATTAAATCGCCCAATCTATAAATACTTCACATCCCACGACCTCAAACTCATCCATATTCCATAATAATCTCCCTCTTACAATTTCGTGTTCCACCCCTCCAGATTCAATCGTTAACATGGCCAGAATCGACGTAACAGTTATTTCCGTGTCGACTAACTATGTCAATTCTCCAATTTGCATCTACACCTTGGGAGCAACAGAAGTACGGAAGCAGTTATGATGTGTATGTTTCCATGTCATTTTATTGGTATCTCGAAACCTTTTTTATATTGTGAGGACATAAGATTACATCTTTTATTGTACAAAATGCAGGTTATGGTTCAAATGGCGACACAAACTCTGGGTATGGGTCAGGTACATATGGTTCAGCAGTAGGTGGGTATGGTTCGTCATATGGGGGTGGAATGTATGTTGGTAGTAGCATGTATAATAGAGGAGACTATGGTGGTGGTCGTCTCTATCGAAGTTCAGGCATGTATGGTGGTGGTGGGATGTACAACAACAGTTATGTGCCACGATGGATGGTTATGGTATATCTATGGGAAAGGGAAATGGGTTCTTATGGTGGTCAAGTTCCAAACGACCCTTTTATTCAACCTCCATCTCCACCAGGTTTCTGGATATTTTTTCTCCAGGTATTGTTCATCCCTTCATGCTTACTTGGTTTAAGAAATCGAAGAAGTTGATAAGTCTTAAGAGTTCTGTATAACATAAAGTGTTCATATTTTGTTTCATGTCAGATGTAAGGTGCTGTGAATTTCTTTGGCCGTCTAGCGATGCTGATATATTAAATCACTAATGCCTTTCATATGTTCATGTCCACCCTTCTGCAGTTTCCTTTTTTTTTTTTTAATTCCACCAAATGGTTTCATTGTCCAACCATAACCATTCAAACCATTTTCTCTCTCAGCTTGATTGTGGTGGTATGTTATATGGAGAATTATCAAGATTTGTATTGCGTATGCTAGGGGTGAGTACAAGCCCATATAAAGATCCAGCATCAGCCACACGGGTTTAGTGGACTCCATTTACTCAACCAGCCCCGTGAAAACCAGAATTACATCGAGGGGCCTAAAGCCGCTGCACCAGGTGGTGGCGCGGTTGGGACAATGTATGAATACACTATGAGAATCTGTTGGTTACGTATAGAAAGACAAGTCGTGCACCGTCCTCCAACGCAAACTGCTTTGTATGAAAGCCTGATGTTTGTTTCCAAATCGAGTCTTTCTCTTTTCTCTATCTCTTAGTTACGAATAGAAAGACAAGTCGTGCAGTGTCCTCCAACGCAGATTGTGTTGTACGAAGGTCTGACGTTTGTTTACGAATATAGTACTTTTTTCTTTTTTCTCTCTCATTTCAGCTTGCTGGTTGTGTGATAAAAAAGTTGTAGAAATATATGTTGAGTTCAATAAAATGCAAAGTGAAGATGTAAGGGTTTCTACATTTTTGTTTGTATTCATATAATATTCGAGTCTCTTCTTCTTTTTACTTGCTTTGAAACAACAATGTTGACCAGTAAAAGACTTTGATTCTTTATTACGACACTGAATCTATTCTACAATAAGTTATTCATAAACTTACCAGAATCAAATACAGTTTGGTACAAAATGATACTTTCTTCATCATCCTGTATACAGTCTCTATTCTTGTCCTATAACCCTAACTTCTTCTGTGTTTTTTATGTTTCTTACAGGAAATTGGAGCAATTACTAAACAAATTAAAATCCAAAAAATGTCTCAAAAATATTTATACAAAATATTCAGCTTTTATTATTTAAACAATAAATATAAATCAGAAAATCCAGCCCATTATAAAAGACATAATAACCAAGATTTTTAAATTATTTACAGATATATCATATGCCATGTAAATATATTTTAAATGCTATTATAACAAAAAATTAATTGTCATTACCAAAATAAAAAAAAGAAACAAATATCACAAAATAATAATAATAACTCCTAATTAATGAGAAAAGTATTATATTTTATGTGACAATAAGGAAATTTTTGATTTTTTTTCTGCCAAAATTTTAGAAAAACAAAATTACACGTTAAATCCCTTTCTAAAATAAGGGAATACAATTTTTATTTAAAAATATTTTTTATATATTTAAATTATTTCAAAGATTACAAAACACAAATTTATTATAAAAATTTGATTTAAAATTTTTAAAATAAGAAAAATGAATTATAACGAATTTTTAATTATTTTAAAGATTACGGAACATAAATGTATTAATAGAAATTTCGATTTAAAAATTTAAAATAAGAAGAGAGAGACAGATTCAAAATATATATTTAACCCATAATTTAATTCATCTTATTCCATATCTTTTAATGGTTTTTTTGGTTGCTTTAACTCTCTCCAGTTCATTGTAACTGATAATTCATCTCTTCAAATTCTTTGTATATCATCTATTAATCCCTTAAATCAATTTTTCCTCCAAGACTATCCACCTCAACCAGAAAAAAATTCCTTAATAATGGTTTTAATTCATTTTCTATCAAAATGTTTATTAATAAATTTATGTTCCGTAATTTTTAAAATAATTAAAAATAATTGTAGGTAACTAAAAATTCGTTATAATTCGTTTTTTCTTATTTTAAAAATTTTAAATCATTTTTTAAATAAATTTGTGTTCCTTAATCTTTAAAATAATTTAAATATATAAAAAAATTTGTGTTCCCTTATTTTAGAAAGGGATTTAACTTAAATTTTTTTGTTTTTCTAAAATTTTGGCAAAAAAATCAAAAATTCCCTTATTTTCACATAACATATTTAATATTTTTCCATTAATTAGGGGTTTTTATTATTATTTTGTGAGATTTTTTTCCTTTTTATTTTGGTGATGACAATAATTTTTTTTTTATATAATAGCATTTAAAATATATTTATAATGGCATATGGTATATCTGTAAATAGTTTAAAAGTCTTGGTTATTATGGTTTTTTTACAGAAGATTAATGTTATATTAGTAAACTTGATTTTGAAAATGTTATATTAGTAAGTATACTACATTTTAGTGTTAATATAGTAATTTTCTCAAATTTTAACAGTAAAAAGAAGATGTGAAATATACACATTTGAAATACTACATAAACACTATGTAGATAAAAAATTATTACTGTAAAGTTGAACTATATAGAAATATTCAATATATTTCAGTGAACTTTCGGTGAACTGTCATAAACTCATAACCTAAATTTTATGGGGATAATAGGCCAACGAGCAAACCAAGCAGTCTCAAATTAGCATATTTTAAAAGCTTCCATAGATAGAAAATAAAATTTGTACTTGAAATATAAAAATATCCCATTATAATACATATTACCAACATACATTCATATAAAAAAATGTCAAAAATATATATATCAAACCAACTGGCGCGTAACTATGAAAAACTTATCTTATCATACTACATATAACAAAACCTCCTTAATTTTACGATGAAAAATGATCTATTCGTTAAGAAAAATATAAAAGTATATATAATTGAAAATGTATCATCATTTTTATATATTAAAAAAACAAAAATACATAGATAATTTATATTTTTATATAGTCATACCAATGTTAATAAAAAAATTTATCACATTTCATATGAAATAAGAAAACATACGTATAAAAATAAATCACGGTATATAAAAATAAACTGCCCATAACAATCCTTATATAATAAAATATTAAAATTATAGTTAAATAATATTTTATACCATAAAAATAATAATACATATATATATATAATTTATATTATCTCTATTTTTACAAAATATAAAAAAAAATTATATGACCAACGTTTATTTAAAAAGTATAATAATATAATCCGCGCGTAGCGCGGTTGAAAGTGTTTCAATATCTTAGCTAACATTAAAAAATTACTACAAATCTGGAAACGTAAAAGAAAAAAAAGAATTGATCGAATTCGGTTGACAAATAATGTATGTTTTACCGTTGCCATAAATCTAATTTATCAAAAAGTTTAACGTTATTTTTAACAACTCTTGCGTCAAACAGGAGAGAATGCCATCAGACGAAATATACCAACATTCTCTTTTTCGGTTTTTCTTAAAAACACATTATTAACTGTAATCTACATTACTCTGTATATAATGTTTTTTGTTTTGTTTGATAAAGTAACATTTAAGCAGAAAAGAACAAAAAAGTGCTAATTTGTCAAGTAAAGAATGACACATCAGATTCCATTCGTAACGAAAGATAAAAATAAAAATTATAAGAGATAAAATATATAACGACAAGAGAGATAAACAAAGATTAAAGGTAATGGAAAAATATTCAAAAGGTTTTTCATTAATATTTTGTTGTCGAAATCATTAATTTTTCTTCCTGCTAATTTTTTTCCATATATTGTGATTAGTAAGGCATTACCAATCAAAATCCATAATTGTTTCGTAGAAAAAGAGACGTATGGATCTAGAGGAATGCATGAGTTGTGATGTGTTTCAATGATAGACGGGGAGACAAAGTAAATTGCCGCGAAAGTTCCTTTTCCTTGTTTCGTCCTTTTCTTGGTCCACAGTCAATCTTCCCATCGTGTAGTGTACCTTCTTATTATCTGAAACTGCAAATGACCCTTTATACTCTAGTCCATATATATTATCTGTGGTCCAAAATAACGGAAGAATCAATTCTTTTTTCTTGGATTTAGCACAATAAATAATTCGTTAGTCAGAAAAATATTTAATGTTTTCGAGTACACGTATTTATACGAGGAGTCACAAACTCGGTTACAAGAATTCCATAGACTCGTTCCTGGATTTTGAGAATGGTTCAAAAAAAAGAATTTCATAGACTATTTATTGGTTTTTAAATTAATTTTAATAATATGTGACTTATAGTGCGGTTTTAATAATACATTATGTTTATTAACGTTAGGTTCGGGACGGATCCGGATATCCGGATAATTTTAGGTATCTGGATCCGGATCCGGATCTGCCTGAATATGTATTATCATTATCCGGATCCGGATCCAAGTCTTCTGGATATCATTCTGATATGCGTCTAAAATTTGAGATATCCGCGGATATTCGGATTCAGATCCAAAAAAAATAATTTTTATATTAATTTTTTATAATAATAAAATTAAATATAATTTTTTTTAAATACATTTGATACCTCAAAATATTAAACAATAAAAAATTCAAATAAAAAATAAAAAATAATGAAAAAAACTATCGAATCAAAACTAATACACTTACTTATGAAATAAAAACTGGTTAATTTATTATATATACATAGATTCGGATATTCAGAGTTCAAAAAACATATTATTCGGATCCGGATCCGGAGAACCCGAATCCATAGTTTTATTATCCGGATCCGGATCCGGCATCCCCGAATATCTGGATTTTCGGAGTGGAGTGGATCCTGGATCGGATCCGGATCTCAAATAATATTTTTAGGTCCCGTTAAACGATGAGTGAATTTATAAAATTTGATAGTATAACTTAAGATGCCACTTCACCAATTATTTTTTACATTAATTCGAATTTGACTAGTATATCATATCCCTGACGTTTTTTTTATAATTATTTTTCTGTAGTCATTATGTGAGCTTTGAAAATAAAAACTTGTTACTAGTTTTGAAAATATGGTCTCCGCCAAGAAAATATGTTGGACTTTCACATTATTTGTAAAACGTAATCTGACATTGTTTGTAAAAAAACAGAGCGAACGCATTTTTTATTCTGCCAAGCACACATTATTTACGTGTACAAAAAAATAATTCATATTTATCTTACCTTAAGCTTATTGCATCCAAGTTGCAATGACAAATACCATTAGATTTATCTTCCATTAAGCTTATTCTGCCAAGCTTATAATTAATGTTTCATATTTATAAATCTGTACTGTTCTTTTTTTTTTTTGTTGACAAACAGTTTTCATTTTTTATAGATTTTTGTTTTTTTTAAATAACAAGAAAAAAAAAACCACCTAAACCAATAACCCAGATGGGCCCGGTTTTGGTAAATTAACCGAACCTAAGATGTAAATGATAGGCAAAAAAAAAAAAAATGAAATTGTTATGTTATACTAGTATTAACAAATAGTTATCTAATTTAAAACTAACATTTCGTATCTACTTAATTAACCCATCTATCATTACTCTCCTCAATTATTCGTGATATAACTCTTTGTATCTGCCGGTCATTTCTCTCTCCCTCTCTCTCTCTCTCTAAGCAGACTAAAACACAACAAGAATACAGCTATGGCTGGTATGCTTCCCGGAGTTGAGTGCGCGAGGAGGCGGCGGTTCCACGGCGGTGCTCCACCGACTGACTTATACAACATGGCTTCTGTGGCGGCAGCGACTGGACACGTCTGGACCCGTCGGCCATCGTTCTCTCTCTACACTACCAATCACGAGAGTCACCAAGCATATGTTTCCTTCTCGGTAATGTCAATGAAACGTCTAAAATAAAACGTTCAAACATTTTCTTGGGAAAGATTGTAACGTTTTCACTTTTATAAAACCATAGGAGAGAAGTGTAAGGAACAAATCTTACGGCGAGGACAACGATGAGAAGCTCGTAGGAGCAGCAAAAGAGGCTAAGGAGAGGTTGAACGAGCGGCTGAGAAACCCGCGAAGAAGGTTCGGTTTGGTTAAACAAGCGTATGATAGCAAACCAAGTCCTAATACACCTTAAAATGCACCGAAGCAGCTCAAGCCTTTTGGTTTTATTCCATGACAATGACCCATGATGATGTATTATTATCTTTAAACATGTGGTATCACATGAGCATATAATTGTGAGATTGCCTTTTGTCGGGACAATTATTTTATCCCTTTAGTGTTAACCCACTTTCTCTGCTAGGCGCATGTTAGCCAAATCTCTATATTTGATATTAAGTTGCGTCTTTTCTTCCTTTCCTTTTTTTATTAATGGAAACTTCCCAGAAACTACTAGGCAGCTTCCAAGACTTCCAAATTTGACATTTACTTGTCTCTTGAATTTTGCTTTGAATTTTGAAGCTCAGGCAATATGGTGAAGACAAAGTGAATAAACTGGAGCAAGGGAAAGGTAAATCTCACGGGGAGTTACCGACAGAAGTGGTTGGGTTGAAGAAGAGCCGTGGAAGACTGATCAAATGGTTCGGGTGGCGAGTCAGGGAACGTCAAGATTGTGCTATATGTCTAGACCAGTTTAAGACGGGTGAGACATTGGTCCACCTACCATGTGCCCATAAGTTTCACTCTATATGTTTATTGCCTTGGCTTGACACCAATGTGTATTGTCCTTATTGCAGAACGGACATTTGGAACTAAATGAATATTTTTTTAATGAGATCAGGTTAGGTATTGTGTCTTGTTAACCTTAGATTTTAGGAATTTAAACAATTGACTATCTCCAAACTATATTCTAGAGCTCAATGCCCCCCACCCCACCCCAACTAAGCTTGAATTTGTATCCATATCATCTCACACTAATGCAAATCACAAGACCTTATCATAAATTTCATTGTTAATTAGAAAGATAAGCAAGCATACAACCAAAATAGGAATCACCCAACATTAGTCTTTTACCGTCGTTTCTTTAGAAATGTGATCTTTTGATTTTTTTTTTCTTTTGTCAAGAAGAAGAAGAAAAAAACAACAACAT
This sequence comes from Iljinskaea planisiliqua, assembly GCA_900108845.1. Taxonomy (NCBI): domain Eukaryota; kingdom Viridiplantae; phylum Streptophyta; class Magnoliopsida; order Brassicales; family Brassicaceae; genus Iljinskaea; species Iljinskaea planisiliqua. The sequence goes on along the minus strand of FNXX01000010.1, from coordinate 7,267,193 downwards.
GATCTTTAGATTGAAACAACAATTTTTTGTTCTTTTTCGCCCAATAAACAATTAAAACTTGTAGAAATCATATAAAAATTATGAGAAATGCTACTTTCTTTTGAGAATTCTTACAAAAATATATTACTAAATAATTAAAAAAAAGAATCATATAACATAGCTGCTATATCTGAAATTAAACTGTTAAAATTTAAAAATATAAATAGTTTAAAGACAAGGATTATTTGAGGACATAAGAAAAAATGAATGGTTTATTGGGTATATATTTAAGAGTTTGAACTAAGCAAACAGATAATAGAACTGATACAGAAATCAGGAGAAACATATGAGTAAATAGTTTTATTATTGATGATTTTTCATAGTGTTTTTACAAGAATCAATATAAAAGTAAAAGAAAAATTAAGTAGAAAATTGTGTTAAATGTGTGTGGAGAATGTTTAGTGTTTATCTTCTATTCTTTATCTTACTTTTATACCTCAGAAATCCTATTAAACATCTACATTTATTGATATTTACTTTGGTGAATAAAATCGTTATGTGTCAAATCACTTTATTACTCTTTTGAATAAGTCGTACTCTGACTTTAAGATTGACAGTTAGTCTATCTGTGCTGGCTCGTTAGCTAGAGATCAGTTTGGGTTGGTTCTCCTAATCCATTTAGCTTGGTCATCGCATGGCTTCGCAAGACCATCTGGTCTGACTTCTGGGCTGCCGAGCCTTCCAGTTCGTGTTCCAGATTTTCCGAGCCTTTTGGCTTGGTGCGCTTCGTCCTGCCTGATTTCTTCGTATCGGATCAGTAAATCGCGACTCAAGATTGGTCTATCAGATACGCCTTGGGACGACCCATCGATTGCAGCTTGGGATCAATCAATCATATGTGTTTCTAGACGTTGATCGGATGCGGGTCAGGCTCAAACGTTCTGGTTCTGCTCAGGGCGATCAATCAATCGCAGGTGGAGATTAATCTATCAAGTCCGCTAAGCTGAGCTGTTTGGTTTGGTGGGGTCCCATCCGTTTAAGTTTGAGAATTTTGGCTGGATTCAATTTTAACTGTTAATCTCAGAAGTGTGGATTTTGACTCTAATAGACTATTTAGCCCCCTCCTATTGTAAAACTATTGTAGTAGTACAACTGTTAAAATCTGTAATTAAAGATAGTTTGAGGAGTGAGATCGTATAAAAACACAAGAAAAAATGAATGACTTTTTAGAAAAATACAAAAGTTTGAATTAAGCGAAAAAACAAGTTAAATGAAACGGAAAACAACATAAAAGACTATATATAATTTAATATTGATAGCTTAGTAAATTTTTTTATGAGATTCAAGATAATGGTATAAGAATAATTTTGTAGAGAATTTTGTTGAATGTATTTATAGAGAATGTTATTTTTTTCATTTTTAATATTTCATCTTATTTTTGCAATTCAAAATAGTATTTAACATTTGTATTTATTACGGTTAATTTGGTATTTATTGATGTTGTGAATCAAAATATATATATATTTTTTTTGAATAAATCATCAGCTCAAGTTTGTGATTAACAACATATAACTTTAACAATATCATTTACTTTATCTTAGTCCCGGTTGACAGCTTAAATTGGCATCTTTCCACTTTAATGATATTTTTTAGTCTGTTTCTAAACCTCTCAAATATTGAATCGAAATTTGTACCCCCAACATTATTTATAACTCTAGTAACATGCCCTCCAGTGACAGCCATTGTTTATGCGTTACCATAAAATTCAGCAAGAGAAAAAAAAAATGGATGAGAAGGAGATTCCAATGAACTTAAGAGATGACAATCTAAACGAAGAAACCAAGACTTTGATTTCTTCACTTCCTTCAGACAAAGATTCTCTAGGAAAGCTCTGCAACTACCAAAGTTGCTGGTATTACTACAACACTCTTCAAGGTGTCCTCAATTTCCAAAGAAGTTTTAAGTCTCAAGACGCCAATATAATCCTAGCTTCCTTCCCAAAATTTGGAACCACTTGGCTCAAAGCTCTCACAATTACCCTCCTAGAGAGATCCAAGAACCACTCTTTTGATTATCTTCATCCTCTGCAATCCGATAATCCTCATGGCTTAGTCCCATTCTTGGAGGAGCTTTATCTCAGAAGCTCAAAACCGGACTTAACCAAGTTCTCATCATCATCATCATCAACATCATCAGCATCATCATCATCTCTGAGGCTATTTTCCACGCACATGCCGTTTCATACGCTTCAAGTACCTTTCAAGGAGTATCCTCCTTGCAAGATCGTGTACGTGTGCAGGAACGTGAAAGACGTATTGGTGTCACATTGGTATTTCAGGCGGGCCAATATAAAAGTAGAAGGAGAGCAAAAGTTATTGAAGTCTATGTTTGAGTCGTTCTGTAGGGGAGTTAACTACTTTGGACCCATTTGGGAACATGCCCTGAGCTATTGGAGAGTATGCATGGAAGATCCCAAGCATGTTCTGTTCATGAGGTATGAGGAGATGAAAGCAGAGCCTCGTGTGCAAATTAAGAGACTTGCAGAATTTTTGGGTTGTCCATTCACCAAAGAAGAAGAAGAGAGTGGTTCTGTGGACAAGATCTTGGAACTTTGCTCTCTTTCATGTCTGAGCAGTTCAGAGATCAACAAAACCGGAAAGACATGGAACAATGCCAATAACTATAGCTACTTCCGCAAAGGAGAAGTCGGTGACTGGAAGAATTATCTCACTCGGGACATGGAGGAAAAAATGAATATGATAATCGAGGAGAAACTTCAAGGTTCTGGTTTAAAATTTTAAAATTATGATGTTTCATAATAAAAAAGAAGCATCATAATTTTTATGTTCTTATGATGTATGAAAGTATAAGTAATAAATGGCGTTTCGGTGGTTGGAAGAGTAATCTGAGTTCTCAAAATACCTTAACTGCTTTATTCATTTGATTTTGATATTTGTGTACTCTATTATATACACTGAGAATTCTTTACGGCTCTGTTCATTTGATTTTTTTTTTGTGTATAACAAGTTAATAGAAAAGCAGTAAATGAAGTTATTAAATTGAAAATGGATATATAAAAATAAAATGAGCCACACATCATCGCTAACTTTCTATAAATTATTAACAATTAATAAAAAGTATAGAAAACCAAAAAAATAGTTTATCTTTAGAAGACACAAGAAAAAAACTAGAAAATGAATGGAGGAAGTACTACTCATGTTGATCCACATGTTAAGCATTGGATTGACGTTAAATGGGTGTAGTTGACGTTAAGTGGGTGTTAGTTTCGATTATACAGTCATTAATTTGATGTTACATTAAGATGTTAATGTGTAATGTACTAATTAATAGACACATGCATCCATTGTATATACTACACTGTTAACTATATATTAACGTCAATAACATGTCCTCCAATCACAACCATTGTCTATACGACACAGACTGAATTAGGGATAGGGATAAGGATAGGGACTAAGAAATTAGAACATCTCTAATGTGAATGATAGTATCTAAGTGGGGTTTTATAATAAAAAAAAATGAATTTTGTTTTTCTGGAAAAAATCATGAGAATGAAAATGGTTGAACTTTTTCCTACCAATATATATTTTCTAAAAAAATATAGATATCACTATGAAAAAACTATTTATATTTACCAAATTATTTGTAATTAGGGTAAATCCTGATCCAATATTTTAAGTATAATAATTTATAACTTAGAGAATCAAAAAGGGAGTGAAAAATATTACTAAAGTGAAAAATATTACTAAAGTGGAAGGACACGAAATGAAGTCAAAACTGTAAACTCGTATTTACACATAAAATGACATAATTAAATATATACAGTCTGATCAATTGTTAATTCTTAAGTAAACCGATAACTTATTCAAATAAATAATAAAGTTTTTTTACTTGTAATTGTCAAATTCACTGAAGTGAATGTCAAATCAAATAGAGTAAATAGAGACGTTGAATATAATTTCAAGCTATATAAAACAAGATAAATGATAGAAAACGAACACATAACATTTTTTACACACACTCAACACAATTTTCTACTATATTTTTCTTGTACTATTATTTTGATTTTGTAAAAAGGCTACAAAGACCATCAATACAAAAAGTTATTTACTCATAGTTTTCTCTTGTTTTCTGTCTCTTTTCAAGTGTTTCTTTGTTTGGTTCAACCGCTTGAATATTTACCCAAAAGATTATTCATTTTTTCCTTGTCCTCACACAGTTCATGACACACAATCAGGACAATTTTCTCTTAGATTATTTTTGTAGTTTTATTTTAATTTTTGTAAAAATGTTACAAAGTCATCAATATTATTAGCTTTTTATTCTCACTTTTCTCTTGTTTTTTTCCTCAGTTTGCTTGTCTCTTTGTTTGATTCAAACTTTTGGATACCCAAATTCATTTTTCATTGTGTCCCTATACGATCTCAGTTCTCAAAATATTCTTATTTACAAATTTTGACAGTTATAATTTCTGTTACAACAACCATAAAATGTTTTGTAGCTTTGACCTTATTGTTATGGTCTAATCATACCTATCAATGGCTTTCTTTTCATGGTGTAGCCATAACGACATTTGTGGCTAGTATTCACAAATAGTAAAAGATATATTTATGGCTATCTTAGCCACAATTTGCTACATACCAAACTGCAGTTTTGTTGACGAATAGCCACAAAGCTTACCATAACCAATATTCATGAATCTAAACCTTATATTTGTGGTTATATTAGTTATTAAATAAATTGTGACTAAACTACCTATTCTACAAATCGTGGCAATCCATGCTTTTGTACAAAAAATAACAAAAATACCAAAATTAATTTTATTTATAGTTATATTTGTATATACATATATATATATTTATATATGATTTTTAATCTCAAATGCAATTATGGCTTCTAAAAATTTATACCTACCACTTTCTTATTTTCACTAGGCTTTTCACTTAGGCTATCCGTAGAGTTATCTTAGTATATTTTTATTAAAAATATATAATTAAAAATATTTATTAAAGTATTATTTACATATATATATATATATAATAGTAATACATATATATATATTATGGTATATCTTATCTTTTAAATTTAAATATTATCTTTGAATCAATTATTTTAGGTAAAATATAATAATTAAAAATTATGTTAAATTAAAAATTAAATTTATTACCAATAGCAAATAATTTTTATATTATATATTTTTGTGCCTTTAAAATATCTTGCCAGTTAATTGACTATTTGAGTATGTAAATTTTTATATATCTTAAAAATAATTTTATTTGTGCTATATATTATAAAATATTTAGATAATAAAAATATTTTTATTTGACATATTTTTCACTTAAAACTATTATAATTTTCTGTAATAAATATTTAATAGTTTTATTTTTAGTATATTTAGCAAAATCATATTCTAAATTTATAATTTCTTATCCATAAATTACACATATATTTTTTATCGTATAAACTATTTTTATTTCTTTTATGGTTTAAAAAGATATAATTCTAACATTTTTTTTAACGTCAATATACTTAATGAATGAACTCATTATCTTCTATTATAATTTTTTTCTATATAAATATTGCATCTTATAAGCACCTGTAAATTAGATTTATCTCAAATATTTTAACCTCATAAATCATCTAGAAGTACATAATTACTGTTTTGAAAAAAATATTTTCTTGTTTATATTCAAAGCTTGATTTCAATTATGTATTTGTTTAGAAAAGAAAACTAAAATTAAATATAATTATTTAATTAAATATAATTTTGCAGTCACATCAAAATATATATAATTCTCAATATCTTATAGTTTTCAATTAAAATTGATAATATATTTACTAAAGAGAACTTAAATTTTCTTAAGAAAAATAAAATAAAGAAGATTAACATTTTAGAAAATTTCAACTTTCAAAATAATTCCAATACTATTGAGAATTCGAAGATGGTTATTATTATATCATATAAAAGTTAAAACACACGCAAACGCTCTAAAACATGATTTATTGCCTTTTTTATTTCATTCATATTTTGTTCCTCTCAAAGGGCTCTTATGTTTTTATTTTCTTTTTTGGAAATCCATCAATTTTCTTAATAGATATCTCAAACTAAATAAATATTTTTTTGGATAAAGTGGCTCTAAAGTCTAATCTGAAAATACATTAGTTTACTCAATTCAAATCATTAGATTCTCATTATACTTGTCTTATAACTTGTTCTATTAGGTTATCAAAAATTATTGGTTTTTTGATACTGAATCAAAGATTATCAAAGAAACAAGAACTAAATAGCTTAAACTCTTTTTTTTTAATTTAATGTAATATCAAATGAAAGAAACAATAACAACTTCAATATCAAGTGAAAGAATGATCAAAATTGCTTATGAATTTTATAATTAATTATAATACTTTCTATTCTAATATGTATATTTTTATTGAAAAAGAATATATATATATATATAAACATCGTTTATAAAAAATTTCTATTATATTAATTTATCTTGTTGTTAATATAAATTTAAAACACTTTTTTTAAATGTTTCATTCAACTTAGCTTTTTTTATTTTTAAGAATACTCAACAGAAGTAATGTTAATTATAAATGTTGGTTTCAGATCCCGAATTCCAAGTCTGGAGTAAATAAAAGAGTGTCACGTCATATAATACATTATCGTGAAGGTGTCAACGATCAACGGTTAATGTTATTTAAATCAAGCTCTGAATAAAAAAACGAACTAAAGAATTTGGAAAATAATCAAAGCGAACCAAGGAGCTAGAGCTGGAAGGCTCGCACAAGATAACTTAAAAAGTTTATCTTTAAAAGACACAAGAAAAAAAAACTAGGAAAATTCATCTTATATAATGGAGAAAGTATCCCATCAAAAAAAGAAAATGAATGGTGGAAGTACTACTTATGTTGCCCACATGTTAAGCTTTGAATTGACGTTAAATGGGTGCAGTTGACGTTAAGTGGGTGTTAGTTTCCATTATAAAGTCACTAATTTGATGTTAAATTAAGATGTTAATGTGTAATGTACTAATTAATAGACACATCCATTGTATATACTACACGGTTAACTATACATTAACGTCAATAACATGTCCTCCAATCACAACCATTGTCTATACGACACAGACTGAATTAGGGATAGGGATAAGGATAGGGACACAACCATTGTCGATACAACACATAGTGAGTGAATCAGGGATAGGGATAGAGATAGGCAAGGGATAGAGATAGGCAAGGGATAGGGATAGGCATAGGGATCTGGATAAGGATAGGGACACGGAAATTAGAACATCTCTTATGAATGATAGTATCTAAATCGTTTTTTTTTTTTATAAATAATTGAAAAACTTTTTATATTTTTCTAAATGAATATAGATATCACTACCAAAAAGGCTATTTATACTTACTAAATTAGTTGAAATTAGTTGTAACTATGACCAAACTTTTATAACCAATAACTATGTATAATTGTTGAATTGTAAGTCTTAACCCAATAATTTCAATCTAATAAGTTTTAATTTAGAGAATTAAAAATAGGAGTGAAAGGTCCTACTAAAGTGGAAGAACACGAAATAAAGTCAATCTGCAAATTCGGATTCATACAGAGAATGACACAGTTAAATATATGTAGTCTGACCAATTGTTAACTCTTAAGTGAGTTGATAACTTATTCACAAAAATAATAAAGTGTTTTGACTTGTAACGGTCGAATCTACTGAAGTAAATATCAAATCAAATATAGTAAATGGAGGCATTGAACATAATTTTAAGCTATAATAACAAGATGAATAATAGAAAAATGGGACATAACATTTTTTACACACACTAAACACAATTTTCTACTATATTCTTCTTGTACTTTTTTTTTTATTTTGTAAAAATGCTACAAAGTCATCAATACAAAAAGTTATTTACTCATACATTTCTCTTATTTTACTTAGTTTTTTTTTCTGGTTCAACCTCTTGAACATTTATCCAAAAAGCTATTAATTTTTTCTTTTATGTCCTCAACATTTCTGGACACACAATCAACACAATTTTCTAAATAGATTATTTTTGTAGTTTTATCTTAATCTTTGTAAACATATTACAAAATCATCAATATTAAAGGTTATTTATTCTCACTTTTCTGTTGTTTTTTCCCTTCATTTTGCTTGTATCTTTGCTTAATTCAAACTCTTAAATACCCAAAAGACAATTCATTTTTCATTGTGTTACCAAACGATCTAGATCTGCCCAAGTGGTTAAAATTCTGACTACTACATAATCACACCGACCATCACCTATTCACCACGGTAAGCCTCAATGAAGTGCATTTGCTGCCGATTATATGGGCAAGGTTGCCGCATTTTTTTAATATGGATAATACACCAAAATTTTTTTTTGGTAAAATAATACACCAAAATTCATTAGTTTTTTTATTTATTTATTAAAAGCATATCACAAATCCTATTAAAAGTGGTAAAATATAATGTATATCAAAGGCAAACACAAAATCCGTCAAAATGTATATGTGCATGGTTAAATATGAATAGAAAGTGGTAGATAAAGACCATAATTTGTGGAATGCCCTTTTAATTGTTGGAATAGAAAGTGGTAGATAAACGACACAACGTCCAACGGATCTAACAACATCACGTCGAGAGGCTGGCCAAAAATAAGAATCAGAAACAAGCCAAATAGTTTTGTCACAACTTACATGTCCCTCGTTATGAAGTTCTTTAATGATTTGGAGATGGGACTATTCTCCGGAATGCAATCATCACAATGGAGTTCAAACACTCTACAAAAGTCAGGTAAGGCCAATATTTAGTGCAGATGTTAGCTTCTCTTTGATAATAAAAAAAGCTTGTACGGCTTCTACAAGTTAAATAAATATAGAATCGCTAATGCATTATGTCGGAGATGTCGTGATGTTACTAAAATAGGAAACAACACGTTGATTAAAAGATGTTAAGCCATAAAAATTTCGAAACCATTAATAGAATTAGGTAAAAGAGTATAACTTCCACTTTCCTTGGATCAACTTGTAATCCTACTCAAAATGTTGTCGAAATATATTACAAGATAGAACCAACATTTCATATATGAAATAAGATATTTTATAGACAATAAATAATAGAAAAATACCCAAAAACGCTTGCCTATCACTACTTACACACCAAACTAAAGATGTTAAAATGGGTACTTATTTAAAGAACTTTCTAATGAATATGTGTTCTGAAGAAATGTCTATTTAGTGTATTTATCGGTTTTGTGTTTATGAAGATTTAGTGGATTACACTTTTAAAACCCGTTTTTGTCGAAACTAAGGTTAGGTTTTCTAAAACTGGGTTACCGGCGTCGCTGTTCCTTCCTCCTGACTCCATTTTTCTCAACTCGAGGGTCTGTTCGTCTGCTCACCTACATGATCCATCCAGGTGGATCATCTAGGTGATTCATCTGAATGGATCATTTGGATGATGCATCTTTGTATAACGCATCTGAACGTTGTTCGTTTTTTTTTTTTTGGACATGCATCTAGATAAATCATTTGGATGCAACTTTATTTTTTAATGCATTTTGCGGTTTTAGTGAAAAAGTGATTTTATGATTTTAACGGGAAAATGTTATTTTGTGGTTTTGGCAAAAAACAAAATTTTTTTTTACTTAGCGAAATACCATGATTTTGCGAGTTTAACGGAAAACAACATAATGCGGTTTTAACGGAAAAACATAATTTTGCGGTTTTAATGTAAAAACATGATTTTGCGGTTTTAACGAAAAACATGATTTTGCGGTTTTAACGAAAAATGTAATTTTGCGGTTTTAACGGAAAATGTAATTTTGCGGTTTTAACGGAAAATGTAATTTTGCGGTTTTAACGGAAAATATGATTTTGTGGTTTTCACGGAAACCCGTGATTTTGCGGTTTTAACGGAAATGCGTGATTTTGCGGTTTTAACGGAAATGCGTGATTTTGCGGTTTTAACGAAAACATGATTTTACGGTTTTAGCGGAAAAAGATGAGTTTGCGGTTTTAACGGAAATACGTGATTTTGCGGTTTTAGCGAAAAACGTGATTTTGCGGTTTTAACGGAAACGCGTGATTTTACGGTTTTAACGGAAAACGTGATTTTATGGTTTTAGCGGAAAAATGTGATTTTATGGTTTTGGCGAAAAACGTGATTTCGTGGTTTTAGCGGAAAACCGTGATTTTACGGTTTTAGCGGAAAAATGTGATTTTACGGTTATAGCGAAAAACATGATTTTGCGGTTTTGGCGAAAAACGTGATTTTGCGGTTTTAGCGGAAAATTTGATTTTGTAGCTTTAAAAGAAAAACATAATTTTTTTTGGCGGGAAAACGTAATTTTACGGTTCTAGCAGAAAAAAATAATTTTACGGTTTTAGCAGAAAAAATGATTTTGCAGTTTTAAGGAAAAACATGATTTTGCGGGTTTGACGGGAAAACGTGATTTTGTGATTTTAACAGGAAACACGAATTTGTGATTTTGTGGATTTGACGGAAAATTGTAATTGTGCTATTTAGTTTTTTTGGCTAGAAAATGTGATTTTACGGTTTTAAATCGGTTTTGGCATTTTTATAAATATATGATTATATAAGGTCATTGTTGTTATTTACAATTTTTAAAGACTCACCTTCACCTAAATGCACCATCAAGACTCACCCACATTTTTTTTCAAAATTTCAACTGAGTTTTGAAAAATCAGTCAGGTGATCCATCTGGATGATGTCTTAAAATGCACTAAACGAACATTAATTCTCACCTTCACCCAGATAGATCACTTGGGTGAGCAGACGAACAGATTTCTCTTCAACTCAGTTTCGCTCTTGTGGGTACTGCTTATCTTAATACATTATGATTTTTTTTAGACACTTGTTTGGTTCCAGTGTTCGTGACTCTCTAAACGTTGGCCAAGGATATTGATGCCATAGAACAGCATTTTCTGAGTAACAGGAAGATTCTAAGAATTTGTGTAAGTTGGAACAAAATGATTGTTTAATAGCTTAGAGGGAAGCTGTATCTTTTAGCTAAGAAGAACAACAAGAGGAAGCTGCGTCTGTCTAAAATGGTTGGTTTACTTTTAACTCATTGCTTTTATTTATATTTTTGTTTGCAAAACCAGAATCTTTTTTTTCGTTAGGTTCATGGTTGATTCTACATGAATGTGGTTGATGTTCTGATAAGTGTTAAAAAGCATTGTTGCTGAAGTTTGTAACTACTATGCAATTACGATCTCAGGTTTATTTAAGCATAGTTATCTGCGATTTGCAAGAGACAAGCACAGAGTTCTTGAGGCTTGGAGACCATAATCATATGATCAGCATCTTTATCCTAAGTTCTAACCCGTGAGGCCGTGACAACAATCAACAATTCTACGATTGATATGTAAGTGTTGAGTTGCTATCATGCTATTTGTTGTCAACGTTCACATATGAGTTGTTGATCATCCATTTAGTTTTGCTTGTACACAAACTCGTATGCTTTTGTTTTCTTTACTTCAAAAATTGTTTCTAGACTTTTTTTCTTGTGCCTATCCTTTTTGTTTCTAGACTTCTTCTTAATTTTTTTTGCATATTTTGCTCATAACTATCACAAAATCACAATATAATATTGTTGTAATTATTTTTACAATTATTGAATCAAAATATGAATTCCAAAAATAATTATATACATGGATACATAATTATTTAAAGTAACTAACATATTATGATATATATTAGAGAAAAAGACAAATAGAGCCAAATGAGTACTGTAATGAGTTTTAATAGACTGTTATAGTTAAATATGTTTAAATGGGCTTAGAGTTTATTAAGGGCCTACGCTAAATGAAATAGGTTTAAATGGAGCTGGCTATCCATATTCCATATTGATATCTCTACACCTAATTTATATTTTTGTTCTTTCCACTCTTTTCTTATTTTTTCCAACAATTATAACTTTTTGTAACCAATAAGATTTGTAACCCACTTCTCAAATGAACATATAACATATTCTCTACATTTTCTATAGCTTTAAAACAAATAATTGAAACATGTACTTATAACCAATAATTTTTTTTTCTTTCAATAATTCATTTAAATTATGTTTGTCTTCTACAATTCTAAAACGTAAAAAGTGGCATAATTTATATCCCATTTCGTATGTATTTTCAAATTCATATCCGATACAATTTCTGCATTCCCATATAGGATAAGGTTTTAACTTCCGATTAGGAATGAGACATGATAGGATGAGATTAGAATCTCGTTTAGGATCATATAAATATTAAATTATATGTATTTTATGTTATATTGGATCATATCTTCCTATATAATCTATGTGGATTTTATTTTAATTTGAGATAATTATCCTTTCAAGTTTTTCTTTCTTATATAATATGTTCCAATGTTTTTTTATTTCATAATTCAAACATCTGTTGTTAATTAAAAAAATAGATTAAATACATATTTGCAATTTGAAAAATTATAAATATCGATTTAATTGTAACATTTTTTAATTTTGAAACAATTTTTATTAATAAGAATTTTTGTTCTCATTCGAATCCGTTCCGTTCTATTTTGTCTCAAATTTTGAATAGAATATAAATTGAAACATGCTTTCTATTCTTAATTTTTTTTTTTTTTTTGAAATCTCATTTTAACTTTCTGTTTGTCTACCTATACCAAAAAAGTTTTAAATAAAAGTCAATATTATATGCTAATTAAAAGCTGTTAATTTCTTAGAATGTCCCTCTGTATATACTATTTTAATAATTTCTAAATCATGGTGTTATACTATTTTAATAATTTCTAAGTTATGGTGTTGGTCATATAAAATCTACTGAAATTTAATATTTTTTCCTCATCTATCATCATTTATAGATAAGAGCTTTCCATTAATGGTAACAATATCTAGAGATACAGTTGGTACAATTGATATAGAATGTAGTTGCGAATCTTCTTCTTACGAGTACTAAAACAACCCAAAAATATTGATTTATGTCTATATCTAAAGAAAAAGGGATAAAATTTGGTAGAGTTAATATACAAATTTAGAGGCATTCTATGTTAAAAAAAACTGTCACTTTTTTAAAAAAGACATTAACATTTTTTGTGTAGATAATATTTGTCTTACATATCAAAAGTGGTTCATGCACAATCAAAAACCTCACCACCACAATGTCAAGCCACAACGCACCACAGCCGCCAAGACCTCTGACCAAGCAGCACTCATGGTCACATGACCTGAACCGCAACAACGCTTGGCTGCGGAAGAAAAAGACACGACCATTGGATCTCATTCGTCGCAGCAAGAGCGTCACTAACGACGATCTCGAGGAACTTAAAGGTTGCATCGAGCTTGGGTTTGGGTTCGAGCCAGATTCTCCTGAACTGAATCAAAGGCTCACTGATACGATCCCGGCTCTGGATTTGTACTGCGCTGTTCACAGACAATATAGTAACCATTTGTCCCAGACTTCTTCGTTCGCGTCGGAACGTGACGGCAGCACCTCTAGCACCACGTCGATTGTCCACAAAGGTATGTCACCGTAACGCCTGACTAGTTCTAAGGGTGAGCATGGTCTTTGGTAGGTTTTTCCGACAAGCCTACCACGGAACTCTTATAAGTGTCTTTGTTTTTGTTTTTGTTTTTATTTGACGGTTTGATGATTGATTTGAAAAGGTGATGATCGGAAGACAATGAAGCAGAAGCTGAAGCAATGGGCTCAGGTGGTTGGTTTCTCGGTTCGGCAATTCTCTGGGAAACCAAATTGATGCTCTTCGAGTATCTTCTAGTAATGTACAAAAGAATGGCATGTTATGTAATATAATGCTGATTGATGCTCTTTAATGTTTCTTATCTTATTGTGGCATCTATTGAACAGTTTGGAGAATTGGTGATTTGATTGTTAGTTAGAGTTTCTGAAGCAAATGTGAATTATAAATTATAAATTATCATTACCGATTGCTGTTTTGTTATGATCCAAACCAGTTTTGACACTATTACAAGGAAAAAAACTTAATAGCGACAACTTTGATCTGTATCTAATATTGTCGGAAAAATTAGAAAGGGATATGATGGTTACGTATTTGCCAATATGAATAAAACTGTTTAATCTCTAAGTCCAAGGGTATTAAACTGTTAAATCTATTTTAGAGCCAATTGTTCCTTTTGTTTTTCTTAATGACCAACATGTAATTCAGTTTTGCAAAGCCAATAGTTGCTTATGTTGTTTTTAATCTTTGTATTTTCCTCTCGTTTCTGTTCTGAATGTATTTTCCTCTTTTCTCATGTATTTTGCCTCTGACTCTGTTACCTATTGTGTTTCGAAATCATATTTTAGCTCAATCAAGTATTATATTACATCTACAAAAAAAATTAGAACAACTGGCTCAAGAATCATCAATGTTGCTAAGCAAAATACTTCTTTTGAGTATAATTTCTCTAGCGCGATATTGGAGTTTGTACAGTTAAAAGAGAATACAAAGTTACAACAAGAGCAATGGCCAATTTTCCTCTCCTAGTGCAAATGCTTTTTTTTATATTTAAAGAAAAGAAAAAGAGAGACTTCGGGAACACACAAGGGAACACACTATTGATCCACAACATTGGAGAACTATTTTGTACGGATAACGTTTTTCACAGATCTCGTAAATAGGTCGAAACATGTGATGATTGTTGTGCAGAACACATACCTTTCTACTCCGAAGTAGAACAATGAACCTAGCTTCATGTATAAGTCCTTCTCAATTAGACATTCAATGTGCAAGGTTACACAACAGTACTCATCACACTTATAAAACCGTTCTTTTGGGTTTAAATTTCTCTCGTAAACCTCACACCAATTCAGCATGGTACTTGTCTCTTTCCCATAAGAAAGAGTGAGCATATGTTTGTCATGTTTATACCTCACCTTTTGAGGTATAGTAGCGCATTCAAAACACATAACAAATTCAACTCGATGCAATTGAATGTTTTTACAAAAATCTGCTTTGAAGAATTGCAAACACAACACGTTCTTTGCTCTCCTGGTTTGGATGTTAGGAATAAAGAATGCATATGACTTCTAGGGACTAATGGCTCAGATATTGTGACGCACTGCACATGTGAAATCACATTCTTCTCCTTTACTGCACTTATAGAAGAAATCAGCTGTGTAGTAATTTAAACAAGCTCTATATGTATACACTACTGTTTTTTTCTTTCCACTAGAGCTATAAAGTGAGCAGATGTGGGTGTATTGGGTGTTGTATTTTTACAAGAGATTCCTACATGCTTCATTGAAAATAAAGTCACATTGCATACAAGAGTGGAAGTTACTAAAACAGATTGGTGTGATGCATGTTTGGTACTGCTTGTCTTCGTTGTAAACTCTGCCCGTGTCTTCATCAAGTCTCAAACGATGTTGTTGATGACTGAAATGTTGTATGATTCTATCGCTTATCTTTATTAAAAGGCTCAACTTCTTCTTCTTCAATTTCTTCTGGAACTTGCTCGAGTTCTTCGACATCCCAAACATTACTTTGTGTGGCACATTTCGAGTGAGCAGCATATAAACAACCATCCTTGATGCAAGAATAACCGCCATAATCAATGTGGATGTTTTTAAATTTGCGACAAGCACAACAACACTAATTTCCTTGTTCAAAAGACAAGATGGGAGAAATACTATGGAGATGGCGAGATATCCTTATGACACGTGGTGATTTGAGACATCTTAGATAGACCGCAAAGTCACAAGGGGACCAATATAGATAGGAGAGCTTGAGTTATCCAAGGCACATACGTTGCAAGTTAAGAAAGCCCATCTTGGAAAGAGAACAAGCTTATGCTCGTGCCACTTTGGTTGGCCTATAGATAAGACTTGTGGTTTCTCCACACAAGCTATATTCATAGCATAATCACAATCCAAGAAATAATAAAATACCTCCTCAAAGTTCTCATCACAACAATAGCATTTTCTTGTTCTAATACTTTGATACCTCACCAACATGACGAGCAAGAAAGAGTGTTGTGGACAAACAGAGTGTTTGATTTCAAGCGGAGCCTTGTCATGTGCCTCAAGCTTTCTGCCATTGTAATTGGTGCAGTGAAAATGGGTTGCGTCTTCTCAGGTTAACCTGAATATACTCCGGCTTAAAGGGAGACAGTCCCACTTGACGCTGTTCTGCGAAACTTGTTCATACCTAAGAAAATTTTCATCATTCATATAAGCTTCAGCTTGAGGGCATAAATGTAGAAGATAATGAAGTCTAGAATTAGAAAGTGAGATAGAGATAAAGCAACAAGAGTGATTCCGCCAGAGTAAAGCTTAGCTTGTTGAACAAAGAACTCAGGTGCAGATTTCGGCTTTCCTTTAGGTGGAGGGAAATTCTGGTTGCCAAGCCTGTCATTTGCGTGAAAAAAGTCAGCAATTCGAAGTTTTGTGCCATTCTTTATAAAAGAAAATACAAGAAAGCAAATTATCAAAATAGTAAGGTGCAAAGATATGATGAATGGTTCAGCTAAATCAGAGAAAAATTGTTGAATTTATAGCAACTATGTTTTTGATAAAGTAGAAACATACCAGGATAGTTTTATGTGTTCCTTCAGCGATAGGAATGCCTGTCCTACTCGCAACTTCAAACTAGCAAAAAAAAAGGAAGATACTTACATCATCTAAGCATGTAATTGATTTATGTGAGAGTTTGTCTTCGATTTTCAGATTTGAGAGAAGAAGACAAAAAAGGCTCTCAAGCAATCAAAGTATTCGATTGAAGAAGAAACTCACAAGGCCCAAACCAAGTCGAAGCCCATCTCTTTCAAGTCTTTTATGGGAGTAGTTGGCGCCAAAAGTGATCACTTCCCTTTAAGCAAAGTTGTGTGTTTTGCCTCTGCAACATGTTTGATCAAAAAGAGGTAAAAGCAGATGACAAAAGATAGAGATGATAAAGACTGGCTTTTTTAACACAAGCATGAGCTCTAAAGTATTAGGTTTGTAAGCTCGAGTCTGAGCCTCCTATATAAGATGTTTCTAATGGATTTTGGGGTAACAAGTTCCCGGCGTGAGAAGGGTTGCATATCGTGACCCGAACACTTAAACTCCTTGTGTTAAACACATCACACTCTACTTCTTCCCCTCAAGTTTCTTACACACGAGTGATAATCAAGTGAGAGGAGAGCTGCTAGATTTGCTAAAAATTTATCATGTCTAGCCTTAACAATTTCATTATGAGATCCATAAGAACAAAAGTGTAGGGAAATGATGATGCAAAATACAAAGCGTTTTGAGTGGCAAGAGTGGTGTACACGTTCCCATAGATAGTAGTGAGGCCAATTACAACAACTTCTGGGGATTTCAAAGCCACAAATATCGCCATTGTGTCACCTACATATCATTAAACCCATTGAGAGAAAGATAAAAAAAAAACAACTTATGAGAGCTCTCTAAATAGTTCTAAGTAGAGAGATTATTGATAGAGGGTTTAAGCAGTAATCGGAATCGAACTTGTTGGGCTTTCGTGATGAAAATAATTGTGTTATAACTAGGTTCAGGACAGGGTAGTTATTAGAAAACGAGCATATTTTCTTTGAGTTTCGGTTTGGTTTAAACCATCTTATCTTTGTAATTGACTTAGTATATAAAGCTAAGCATGTGGGGAATTAGGGTCAACTTGTTGGTTTGATCTCTTATTGGTTGTAGAGGGAGTTTGAGAAAAAAAACTAAAGCTTGTAATATGTGATATAGTAGATTATTGGAAATGCTCCAGGCCGAGAAGTAGGATCATACACAGTGATCCAAACTCATTAAATCTTTGTGTTTTTATTTTATTTCTTAAGAACAAACTAAAATTATGCACAAAAGAGAGCTTCAACTCTCTTCATTTGCTATCAGAGCCAGTTTTGAAGCTTCAGGAGCAATAGCAAAGATGATCGGCTTGGTCGGCGCCGCTAGGAATCCACAGCAACGACAGTTTAGGGTTTCATTTAAAATCTGTGACGTGTCGATCGACACGACGTCTGAAGAGCAACATAAATTCTGTTTTTTTTACATGTGATGGATTCTAAGAAGACTTTAAAGATGAAGATGGCTGTCTTCGATGGGCAAGTAGATTCTCCTTGTGGAAGAGAAGGATGTTAGCTAATATATCATTTGCAGGTTTAAAGAATGAGTTAACAACACCAACTAAAGAGCCTAAAAATCTGGTAAAGAGAAAGGATGAGTTTGAAGAGGATTTCGCAAAAAGACTTCAGGAAGAAGAAGTCAAGAAGGAGGAACAAGCTGAGAATGCTACGAACATGTTGACTCTCTCCATCTAAGAGATTATGTCCTTAGGAAAATAGAAGAGTTCACAACAGCACGTGATCAGTGAGCTGCACTAGAAAGGTTATACAATACCAAGACTCTACCTAGTAAAACTCATCTGCTATATCAGTTTTATACATTTAAGATGGATGGATCAAAGTCAATCGATCAGAACGTCGATGACTTCTTGAAGACTCTTTCAGAGTTAGCTAGTGTGAAAGTTACAGTTGCAGATGAGATGTAGTCAATTCTACTACTCAGTTCCTTGCCATCACAGTAAGACTCCATGAAAGATACATTGAAGTATCGTAGAGAATCTATCTCTATTGATGATGTGATAAATGCAGAAAGATCTAAGGAGACTGAGCTCAAGGCACTGGGAATATCAACTTCTCAGAAAGATGGTGATGCATATGTGGCTTGTGGGAGACGATCCAATAGGAGTCAGAGAAACTCTGATGATAGAAGCAGAAGCAGGTCAAAATAGGGATCAAGAATCACCTGTTGGTACTGCGAGGGGTCAAGAATCACCTGTTGGTACTGCAAGGGATCAAGAATCACCTGTTGGTACTGCAAGAAGGAAGGACATAAGAAGGCTGATTGTTATGCTAGGAAAAAGAGCATGGGAAATGATGATGATGGCAATGCAGCAGTTGTCATTGATTACTCAGCAGGAGTTGATGCATTAACAGTCTAAAAAAACCTGGCATCATGAGAAGTGGGATATTAATTTAGGTTGTTCATATCACATGACCTCAAGGAGAGACTGGTTTAATAAGTTTGAGGAGCTCAATTCTGGACAAGTGCTACTGGGGGACGATTATTATGTTGAAGTGAAAGGAATATGTTCCATCAATATCAAGGCATGTAGTGGCACGGTGAAGACATTGAAAAATCTCAGGTACAATCCTAAGCTGAAGAGAAATTTAGTATCTACAAGTAAGATAGATAAACTTGAGTTTGATCATGCTAGAGGCAAAGGAAAAACAAGGTTCTACAAGAATGGGAAGCTGGGTCGTCACAGCTTACTGTGTGGTTCTTTGTATCTACTTGATGAACTGTGAACATACAGTCTAATATTAGTGTTTCCAAGAAACCTGCCCATAATCAGACAGTATTGTGGCATAGAAGATTGGGACACATGAGCATGAAGAATCTGATGATCTTGGAAAAAAGGGCATCAGTGACAAGAGAAGGATTGAAATGATGGATTTCTGTGAGAGCTGTGTAATGGGGAAGCATAAGAGATTGAACTTCCACGTTGGAAAGAAAAATTCAGAGAAAACACTAAAGTATGTGCATTCAGATCTTTGGGGATCTCCATCAGTGACTTCAAGTTTGTCAGGTAAACAGTATTTTCTTCATTGATGGGCCCGATTGGTAAATAATAGTGGAGCGGTTATTTTAGTTGCTAGTGGAAGCTGTAAGCTGTTAGCGGAAGCTGTAAGCTGTTAATGAATAGTGAAAAATGTAAGAGAAAGTTGTTAATGAGTAATTTTTACTGTTTAGTAGTTTTGGTGATTGGTAGCATTAAAAAAAAAAATATACACTTGCTTAAGTGTTTACCAATCAGACCCGATGGAAAAAGTGTGGGCATTTTTCTTGTCTGTTAAGAGTGAAGCTTTCACTACGTTTTGTGAATGGAGGAAGCTGGTTGAAAATCAAATCAGCAAGAAGGTGAAGTGTCAGAGAATATACAACGGGTTGGAATTTGTGAACAAGGATTTCAATGAGTTTGCAAATAGCATGGGATTGAGAGGCACATGATGTGTGCATATACTCCACCTCAGAATGGAGTAGCTGAACGCATGAATCGAACACTAATGGAGAAAGTGTGTTGTATTCTTGATGAGAGTGGCTTAGGAGAAGAATTTTGAGCTGATGTGGTTAGCATAGCTGTGTACCAATTAAATAGATGCCCCTCATCGGCCTTAGATGGCAATATTCTTGAAGAACTATGGCTAGGAAGAAAGCATGGTTATAACCATCTTAAAAGATTTGGGTAATTAGTTCATGTGCATTTATATCAAAGGAAGTTAAGACCAAGAGCTATGAAGGGAATTTTCATAAGTTATCTGGAACAAGTCAAAGGGTACAACGTGTGGCTCCTGGAGGAAGAAAGATGTACGGTAAGTAGGAGTGTAGTTTTGTGGAAGATAAAGTGTTCAAAGACTTGAAAGAAGGAGTTTATGCGTCAGAAACTGAGCTGGAGAAACCAAATCCAGAGACTGTGTCAATAGACACACATGTTGGTGTCAATCAACACAGGGTTACAGAGAAGGTGTCAATCGACACACCTGTTGGTGTTGATTGACACAATGTATCTTAATTAACAGTTCCTGTTTCTGAAGATCAAGGCGAAAGTTTATCTTCAGGTAGAGTTGTTGGAGACTCAAAATCAGATGATATACCTCATAATGATTATTAGTTGGCTCGAGATTGGACTAGAAGAGAGCCAAGGCTACCTACACGCCTCAATGATTATGATCTGGCGAGTTTTTGCCTTAATAGTTATTGTTGAGATGAGTTTTGAAGAACCAAGGGACTATCAGAAAGCCACAAAAAAATAGTGAAAAACTTTCTAGAATGTAGGTATGAATGAAGAGATGAATTCTCAAGAAAAGAACAAAACCTGGAGGTTGGTTAAGAGACCTAAAAGAATAAAAGTTATTGGCTGCAAGTGGATATTCGGGTTGAGGCCGGGTATACCAGGAGTAGAAGAACCGAGATATAAGGCTAGTTTGGTAGCCAAAAAGTATTTTCAGAGAAAGGGTATTGATTATCAGGATGTGTTCTCACCAGTAGTGAAACATGTTTCTATCAGGTTTCCTCTATCTATCACTGCAAATTTAGATTTGGAATTGGAGTAACTTGATGTTAAGACTGCATTTCTTCATGGTTTGATTGACGAAGAGATCTGTATAGAACAGCCAGAAGGTTTTGTGGTTAAGGGTAAAGAGGACTATGTTTGCCTATTAGAAAATGTGTTGTATGGACTTAAACAAACTCCAAAGCAGTGGAACAAATGCTTTTATCAATTTTTGATAAGTCATGGGTTCAAAATGAGTGAGTTTGATCACTGTGTTTACATAAATCATAAATATGAAAACTTTATACCTAAAATGATTTTTTTTTTCTATTTACCTCAAATTTGAGCATTTTCTTTACGAGTATGAAATCTGTAATTTTCAAAATTACCATATATCTCCATTATAAGAAAAGAGAAAATATCAAATGTTTCTTAGCCTCGCAAAATATTTGATCAATTATCAGGTTCGAAATATTTTGGATGCATTGAAACAAATAAAGTTGTTCGAAAGCAACACGAATGATTGGAGAATAATCAAGTTATTCGAAAATTTTTATGGACTTGCTCTTGATGAAAAAAAATAAATCCCTCAATGTCTTGCCAGCCAAAGGGTACTATATGTTCATCATGTTCGTTGGCAGTACATTCACAAATATGCATATATGTAGTGATTATCTCTCAACAATAAAGCCAATGTCACAAGTATTGGTCACAAAAAGTCTATTTCTCGAAGATATGTCTAGAATTATCTTGGTGATTATGAAACCTTTCAAATTTTTTTTTAAGATGTAAATTATGTTTCTTATAATAATATTGTTTGATTTGTTGTTGTGATGGTTTTGTCATTAAAACTAATCACACATATATCATAATAATAATTTATCAAATCGTCACAGTATCTTTATTTTTTTATTAGACTTTATTAAATAGAAAATCATAAGAAATTTTAAAAATCATAGAAAATTTTAAAAATCATAGTGTAAGACTGCATGCAAGTAATTAGAAGAAAAATTCATAGCAAATGCAAAATATACAAACTACTAGTTTATGATCAGTTTATATTCATGATTAAGCAATATATCAAACCTGAAGAAATATAACATGACCAAGAGTTAGTGTCCAACTGTCCATTATAAACAAAAATAAATATTTAGAGAAAGTAAACACGTTTTAACAATAGAAAACTTCGAAAATTAATATAAAATTAATATAAAAGATATTTAAAAGTTGACTAGTGATTTAATTTTTTTCTGTAATCTTTTGTCCGACTCTTATGTTTATATCATATTCGTGGATAAACCGAACAAAAATATATGTTCAGTGTATATGTTTCCACATAAAATTCTTATACAAACACATTAAATGTAATTATTTTAAGAGTTTCAAGGTTAACTATTTCATATGTTTTCAAAACCAAAAAAAAAAATAACTATATTGCTCATCACTCTTTTACCATTTTTCATTTGTGTTCTTATGTTCAGTGAAAAGTTAATAATTGAATGTCACTGTTGAAAATTAAAAAAAAAAATGAATCAGTTCATCAAAAATAGAATCAAACTTTTTCTAAAAATGTCAAACTTTTCGTATGACTAGAAAAAAAATATCGTGTTTAAAATATGAATATTGTTACTCAAATGTTATACTTCAAAGATTTATTTGTAACATTTTAAATTTGGTTACAAAAATAACTTTTTCGTTATATATATCAATATTATTGGAAATATATAGATACACAATCCGCACAGAAAACAATTGGCAAAAATCTCACTAATTCTGTTGAGGAGTGAACTATGGCTGCCATGAACAGCAGTCAAGAAGGGATAATGACACTAGATTAACACATTTTTAGTAGATATGCTCATGTTTAACGTAATATCTGTAACACATCACAAACTTTATGAAAAGATTAGGTCTATGTATATTTGTGATTTTGCAAATATAATAAATGAATCTTGTATAAATGTTTGGTCTGACTTTTATATATCAAACCAGTTTGTTGTATTCTCTCGTCAAGGAGAATATTTTGCAAATAAGCAGATCAAACAAAGTACAGAACTGAGGTCTTAGAATGGAGATGCAGAACAAAGACAGCATAAATGCAGAATATTTAAAAAACAGTTTGTCTGCATTTTTCATCCAATCATCTTTTTAAGCACAAATAATAAAATACAGAACAAACACCTATCAATCTGTATGAAGATTTAAAATTTCTGAAAATATTTAGTTCTCCAAAAATGGGTCTCAAAGACCTTTCCACCAATGAATGTGCAGGTATTTGTTTTTTTTTTTTTTTTTTTTTTTCCTTTATTTTTCAATTTTTATTATCTATTTTTTCTCTATAAAACCTAGAATTTCTTTCCTACACTATGCACTTTCACATATGTAATAGAACTTAATACTCTTTTAGTTGATTTAAATAAAATAAAACATAATTCAAATTTTGTAAATGTTAGTCAAATTCAAAATTTAAATTAAATAGAATTTAACTGTTTTATCACTATTTCTCAAAACAACGGTTTTTTGGACATTTAATTTTTACTCACAAACAAAGGCTTTATGTGTCTAGCTTATTCCCTCTATGTCAATCTTTGTCTTTCTTTTCCACCCTTAATCTTGATCTCTATCTCTGTCGGAGACATTTAATTCTTGTTTCGTCAAATTTTGTGTTGAAATTTTAACTTACCGCAACGCCAAAATAATCTGTAATATAATAAGAACACAACACAACACTTTGTACCCAGTTTTACGATTCTAACCGGTACATCTGGGGAGGGATCTCTTAATCTCTTATTCCATTTTAGGATTCATTGATATTGTGTAACCCAAAGTTTCTCTATTCTTTATGTAATGATACATGTCAATTCTTGGGCCAAGCGAATTGATTTTGGTATGGTAAAACTTAGTGCATCTCCAACCATAGCACTATATTTGGTGTTGAAATTACACCAAATTTAGTGTTTTAGTGTTGTACTTTATTTTTTTATCTCCAACCACAACCGCAAATTTCACACTGAAACTATTTTTCATTGTTTTATTATTAACTTTATGAATTTTAGTTTACCTTTTTAATAATAACTTTAACAAATATTAAATATTCATAATATTTTAATGTTTGGTATCCTTAATAGTGTTACACCAAAAATGGTGTGTCACTATTCACAAAACACCAAACAAAAATATATTTTTTTAAAAAATTATGGAGTCTAATTGGAGCTGATTTGACACCAAATGTACAGTTTTTGTGCAACATTGGAGATGACATTACAATCTCCACCTTTAACCATACCAAAACAAAACACTATGGGCCCGAATGGAGGTGAAACAAAATACTATGGGCCTGAATGGAGGTCTAGAATTAATACAGATTAAATGCAGAGTATTTAAAAAGCAGTTCATCTGCTTTTTACAACTAATCTTTTTGTGCAGAACTAATAAAATGTAGAACAAACACCTATTAATCTGCATGCAAATTTAAATGGGGTGTGAATGAAAGTGTAGAACAAAGACAGAATAAATGTATAATATTTTAAAAACAGTCGGTCTGCATTTTTCATCCAATAATCTTTTTATGCAGAAATAATAAAATGCAGACAAACACCTATCAATCTAAATGCAGATTTAAAATTTCTGAAAATATTCATTTTTGCAAAATTGGATCTCAAGGACCTGTCCACCTATGCAAGTGCAGATCAATCAGATTTTTTTTTTTCTCCTTTTCCTCTATAGAAATCTAGAATTTCTTACCATGCATTTTCACAAAAAAACTTCTACAAATACTGATGTTATTATTTGCAACATTTAATATAAATGATGTTATTATTTGCTTCATTTATTATAGTTTATGTTAAATATTTATATTAGTTATAATTAGATGATGTTAAAATTAATATTAATTTTAATAATTGATTTAACGTAATTCTGAAAATATTTGATTAATAACAAATTTATTTTTAATAATTCTTTAATTATTTTTATAGACATAATTATTTTCAATATTAATTAAGATCTTGATAACAGAATTAAGATTTTAACTATTTTTTATAGAAAATTTTACTTTCAAAAATTAGATCTTGATAACATAATTAAAATTTAAAATATAATTGAAAGATTGTTTTTAATATATGTAAATAAAATTATGTACAAAACATACTCTTCATAATGATTATTATTTGCATATCTCCATTGATCTTGAAGTTACCACCATGTCTTGACACTTTTTCTAACCCATTAAATTTTATTATAGTATGAAAAATATTCCAAATAACATAGAAAAATATATATATGAAAAAATATATGAGATAAAATGGTTTTAGAAGATGATTACGAGATATCAATAATCAAATGTGTGGAAGAAGATGAAGATGATTGTGGTGTGATGAGAGAATTGTGAGTGAATAAAAAAGTAATCTAACTAATTAGTTTTTGAGATAAAAATAAAAATATCCCTATATTTATGGCAACAAATATATTGTATATATATATATATGTATTTTAAATTTCATATAGTTTTTTGCTTGTGATTATATCAGGACTCCAACAACACAAGAACTAAGAAAAATTTATGAACGACTAGTCATAGATCAAACACATTGGCCATATTTTAGTGGATTTGTTGGAGCGATGGATGAAGTTCATGTTTGCGTTAAAGTGAAGCCTGAAATACAAGGAATGTATTGGAACCGGCACAACATAACATCATTAATATAATGGTGATATGTCATCTAAATATGTTATTCACATATGTTTGGAATGGAGCACCAGGTTCATGTCACGATACAGCAGTTCTCACAATGACGCAAGATAGTGATTCTGATTTTCCTTTACCTCAATCAGACAAGTATTATCTAGTCGACTCTGGTTGTCCAAATAAACAAGGTTCTTGGCTCCCTTTAGATCTTCACGAAACGTGGTTATAAGATATCATCTGTCACAATTCGAGAATGGTCCTCCTCCTAGAAACAAGCAAGAGTTGTTTAATCAATATCATGCATCTTTACGTTATGTTATTGAAAAAACATTTGGAGTGTGGAAAAGGAAATAGAGGATTCTTTGTAAATTCCTAAGATATGATATGCAAGTTCAAAAAAGAGTGATAATTGTGACAATGAGACTAAATAATTTTATAAGAATTTCTAATTTTTCAGATGAAGGTTTTGCTAATGTAACGACGGGTACAGAGACTTGCAACATTAGTTATGTGGGAAAACCAAGTGATATGATAAAACTAGAAATAGAAGAAGGAGATCTTATGGATAATATCAGGAAACATAGTGCAAATACATTATGGGCAAAAAAAAAACATATTTTAAGTTTTAGTTTTCAAATTTTGTTGTAATCAAACTTAAATTTCAAATAATATATAAATTTTGATATTATTGTTATTTTTACTTTTAAAATTTATGTTAAATATTTTTTCATCATTCATTTAAATATGATATCGATTTTTTTAAAAATCTATTTGATCTGTATTTGTTTATCATAATCTGCATAATCTGTATTTATTCTGTTTGATCTGCATATTTTATTTGATCTGCATGTTTTTATCTGCATCCCATTCAAAGGTCACTTTTGTCTTGTTCGAAGTTAGAACAATGATGATTGCTAGGTTTCAGCCCATGCATCTGTCTACATAATTAAATATATATATAGGGTCTGATTGGTAAACTAATAAGCAACTGTAAAAACAAAATTTTAAAATGTTACCAATCACCAAAACTGTTAAACAGTAAAAATTATTCACTAACAATTTTCTCTTACAGCTTTTCACTATTCACTAACAGCTAATAGCTTCCGCTAATAGCTAAAATAATCTCTCCACTTTTGTTTACCAATCAGGGGTCTCTTCTTTTCTTTTTTTTTTTTTTTTTTTTTTTCATTTTTAACATCATTATCTCATTGAAGAGATGTAATGTTAATTTCTAACACTTACATATGGATTCTTTGTTGGCTTGATCAATTTAAGTTATACCAAAATTATATGAGAAAAATATTCTAAAAACAAAAAGAATGAGATTTAAATTTTTGAAAAATCATTATAATATTCAATTAATGTTTAATAACACATTCGAGAATTTATCGTTTTTGGTGGAAAATTCCAGAATTTATCTACATTATATTTACTATTCATAAATATGAAATATAATTTAAAAGTGTCAAATACATTCTTTTTGTATAATTATTTTGATATGTATTCTACTCGACATATACAGAATAACTACTACATGTCAGAATCTACATCTTCTTTCTCAACGCCTATAGCTCAACCCTATTACAACCAATTATTGAATGTCACTGTTTCTCTGATCTTAGATCCCAATGCACTAACTTCATAAATAAACAAACAATTAAAAGCTATCTTCTAACAAAAAATATAACAGATGAAAAATTATGTTCATGATCAACGTAATTGGTTTGTTTTAATAAATAAATTCATCTTCGTATGCACACAAATAATTTTTCCTCAAACATTTTAGAAGTTAGTATTATTTTTTTATAATAATAGTTATTATTATCAATTATTATTGTTTTTATATATTTTTATAAAAATAGTTAAACAAATGTTTTTGAAACGACCCAATTATGTGGCATAATTAAAAAAAAATTCTGCATAACTAAACGTATTCGCTCACAGAAATCAGAGCTGCAAATCGTATCAAAGAGGTAAAACTACATGGGACCACAATCTCAAACTGAGTTTCCCTAATTATTATCTTTTGGTAATTTTTGTTGTCGTAATTACTGTTTTTTTTACTGATTACAAAGTGAAAGTTAGTTTGTAAATGATAACAATTTTAATATATTATTAGAGAAACATTTGAGGTTTACTTATCAGCACCACATTTTTGAGCATTTTTTAGTATAAATTATTATTATTAAAGATCAGACATTTTGAAAAATAATAATATGTAGTTTTCTTTCTCCATTCTTAATAATTCTACAAATAATTAATGAAATCAATGCAATCCTTTGAAATACTTTCCTTAATTTTTTAATTTCTAACAGTTGGGCAAATAAATTCCAAAATAAATGCCAGTTAACATGTCAATAGATAAATAGATAAATAAATATGATTACTTCACAGATAAAAAGTGATATACACATAATAAATTAGATAAATATATAAATATGTGCTGATTTATTTATGGAACCTCAATAAAATTTGAAAAATCTGTAGAGGATTATTGATTATTAAATATTTTTCTTGTAATTTAAATTTAAATTTAATACTAAAAAATCTTAACATATCAATTCCATTATATGTATATACATATATATTATACCTCGCAAAGTAGCTTAAAATTATAAAACTTAAAATTATAGTATATAACAAAAACATAATCGTTATTGAAATACTTATGGAGGCACAACAAGAGGTTTGGTTGTGCATAAGCAGGATGAACGGCTGGCATTGGCCGAGCGTGATTAGTGATAGTGGTTAAGGTATATCTGAAGGTTTATTTAACTGGTTGGTTTAATGTTGAACAGTCAATTCTGTGAAGTTATTTTTGTAAATGGATGACATGCTTAATTCTAATTAAATAAAATTTCTTTCTTATTTTTTTGCAAGATTAATTTTAATCTTAACTAAATTAATTAGTGACTAACTAAGATATCAGCAAATGAATTAACTTATCACATGGACAATCACCTAGTGTATTTATATTTAACAAAAAGTAAATATTTTTTTTGTAAAAAAATAATTAAACCTAGCTAACTCCACACCCATAACTTCAAATGGCATTAAAGGGGTAAAATTACATGTAGTTTGTGTTCGTAATTCTTTTCTGGTAAAGGAAATTTACCTCTTACTTTTCTGATAAAGTTATTTACCGCTTATTTTTTTATATATATAATTATTGTTTGTTAGTATAAATTTGTGTTCCAAATTATCGGATAATCTCGCAATCACACGAAGTCATAAAGTACCCAAAACTCATTTTTCTGTCATTATACTTTTGCATGCATGCAAGATATATATAAGGACATTTAAATACTATGGTACTATATTGTTTCGATAAACACTTTTTTTTTTTGATAGGAATGTGAAATTTCATATAAAATGATAACCAGTTGTAGGGTGTACAAAATATGAGAAGTCAATAGGTAAAACCGTGCTAAAAAAAGTAGAAAACACGGAGAATCCTGCAGAGATACAGAGAGAGATTGGTACTAAGGACTACTACTCATTTCTGAGCCAGTATTGCATTAGATCCTTAAATTCCTTGCGTTTTCATTTGGCTAAGATAGCATCCCTGATTTGCCGGTCAATAGAGCGGAATATTGTATGAGTTGGAGAGGAGGTACTGTTGTGAAGTTATGCATTCCTTTCTCTCCACAGTCTATAAATGGTTCCTTGGGCTACAAGTCATTTTAGTGTCTTCGGACAACAGTTGTCACTATGCTTGAGGCAAGAAATAAGAGTTGTCCAAGTGTGGAACAAGAATGGCTGAAAACCAAGACGGCGGATGACCATTTCCCATACAAGCTCACTAGTCTCACACCTAAGAAAGAGATGATCACGTACCTCATCATAAGTGTTACATAGGCAGCAAAAATACTCGATTTGCATGCCCCAATCTTTTAGGCGAGTTCGTGTTGGTAGTCTGTCGAGATGAGCAACCTACATGGTGAAGACATGACTAGGAACTGCTCCCTTAAACCAGATAATTTTAGTCCATGACATAGGTTCCTGTCTCAGATGTAAAACATCACAGGTGTGGCTGCCGGAGAAGGACTCAAGGTCGACGTTGTTAACCCTCCAAGAGAAAGAGTCCATCTCTGTTGAGTTAGTAGGGAGTGGAATGGCGGAGAGGGCCACGTGAAGCTCATCAGCTGCAGCAGAACGGGCAGGGTGTAATTTTCATCCCCTGTTGGTGCATGAGAAGGCAATGTTCGATTGAAGAGAAATACCAACTTGTCGGGGGCCGCTTGGTCCAAAAAGAGAGAATAGCGGGCCCATATGTAACCAATTATCGAACCAGAAGCTTATCTTTTCTCAATTTCTCAGATGGCAATGAATAAACTTGGCAGCAAGAGCACGAAGACTTAACAGAGCTTTCCAAGTCCACGATGCTTGAGCATGTTGATCAATATGCCAGAAACTAGCCCCATTAAATCTGTGAGATCGCATCCAGTAGGCCCTAAGGGAATCATCTGAGGTGAAGAGCTGCCAGATTAGACGAAGTCATGAAGTCTTATTCCAGATCAACATATTCCGAAGTCCGAGGCCACCCTCCTCCTTTGGAAGACAAACCGATGCCCAAGAGACTCGCGCTACCGCCTTCTTTGAAATGTCATCGGTCCAGAGGAATCTAGAGCAGAGACTTTCAACCTTCTTCAGGCACCCCTTTGGTAATATGAAAGTTGAGAACCAAAAATTTAAAGTGTTGTAGATTACCGAGAAAATAAGCTGAAGTCTCCCAGCAAAAGAAAGAGCGCGGGAAGACCAGGAAGAGAAGCGCTTAGACAGCTGATCTATGAGAGGTTTGTAGTCACAAATTCGTAATTTCCGACACATCAACGGTAACCCCAAGTCTCTGAGTGGCATAGAACCCAAGGAGAAGCTGAAACTAGAGATATCTTCAGTTTTGACCTGGTTCAGGCCACTAATGAAGAGTTTCGTTTTGTTGCGGTTCATAGACAAGCCAGACCATTCGGAGAAGGTGGTGAGGGTCGCAGCGATGTGAAGCAGAGCTTCGTTTGTGCCATCGAAAGAATCATGATATCATCGGAAAATGTAAGATGAGTGACCTGAGGATGAGAAGCCATAAGATGGTATCCAATTGCCCCTTCCGCGTAGCCCATGTTTAGAAAGCGTGCAAGGACTTCCATTGCTAAAACGAAGAGGTAGGGGGAGAGGGGGTCACCCTGCCTTAGGCCTTTTGAGCCCCTGAAGAAACCACAAAGCTCACCATTCACAGCCACCGAGTAGGATGTTGTGGTAAGGCACTCTTTGATGAGATGAGTGAATGTTGGTGGAAAATTGAGGGCATGAAGAGTGTTGAGAATAAAATTCCAATCGACTGAGTCAAAGGCCTTCTTGAGGTCAACTTTTAGCTTAGCACGCTTGGAGATTCTCTTCCAATTGTAACCTTGGACAAGCTCGGTTGCCAGCAGGACATTCTCAACCAACAGTCTACCCGGAATAATAGCAGATTGGGTGTTGGATATAATATCTGGGAGTACCTTCTTCAAAAGGACTTGCGAGGAGATGAGAAATGACCTTGTAGAGAGTGTTGTAGCAAGAGATAGGCCTGAACTCAGAGACTCTGTTGGCATTTGGCTTCTTCGGAATAAGAGTTAGGATTGTGCTGTTCCATTGTTTCAAGAGAGATCCGGATTCAAAAAACTCTGCTACTGCTGCTACAAGGTCAACCCCGACAGTCTCCCAATGTGCAGTAAAGAACTCGGCTGGATAACCATCAGGACCCGGAGCTTTGTTTTTTGGAAGAGAGATAAAGGCCTTCATAATCTCAAGGTGGGAGAAAGGAGCAGATAGAACCTGAATAGCCACAGCTGAACATCTGAATGGGACAATAGAGGCGATGAGCTCTGGCGTAAGGGGCTACCTCCCGAGGTTCCACCCAATAGTCGCTCGTAAAAAGAGACAATAAGCTGCTTTATGCCTTCCCTGGAGTCAATGACCACATCATTGTCATCTAAAAGTAGATGAATGAAGTTGAGGCCTTGCATTGTAATGAGGGAGCGATGAAACAAGGAGGAGTTTCAGTCACCTTCATCCAGCCATTTGATCCTGGACCGCTGCCTTAGAAAAGATTCATCAGCTTTTGCAAGTGCTAGCCATTTAGCGTGCGCATCTTTATCTGAGTCTGCTGCCTGCATAGTAAGGGTATCAAGAAGCACCTTCTGGCATTCAAGAAGGTCATCAAAGGCCTCCTTGACTCTTTTTCGATACCCGAGTAGTTCTGGGAGCTAAACGAACGGATCGGATTCTTTAGTTCCTTAAGCTTCTTAGAGACAGTGAACATTTTTTCTCATCCGAAAGCTAGAGAGGTCCACCATGCTCTAAAAACTCAGCAAAATCTGGGTGGTGGTTTAACATGGAGAAGAATTTGAAAGGGCCCTTACCCTTTGGCTTCGCGGAGTCAAGATAAACACAGCAGGGGCTGTGATCCGAGATGTCGGGTTCCCCGTAAACGCCCAGAGATTGAGGGAAAGCCGAAAACCATTCATCGTTGACCATTATCCTGTGTAGTTTTTTGCTACAATGCCCATGCCTTGTTTGTTCGACCACGTGAAGGAGTTTCCCTGGAAAGATATATCCATAATCAGAGAGCTACTAACACATTGGGTGAAGTCAGACATACCGCTTGAATTATTAAAACACCCGGTTGTAGTGTTCTGAGCTGTGGAGATGCTGGTTGAAATCACCGAGGATGACCCACGGTGAACCCGAGGTGAGAGAAGAGGATGCCAAGCTTTCATTTCCGACCACAGAAGCTTCCTTTCATCAGCACTGTTCGATCCGTAAACCAAAGTGACAACAATGTCTCTGGACTCGAAAGGGAGGCGAACGAGGGAGGTAATTGCTTGGAGGGATGTGCTAAGAACTGAGATAGAGACGGAGGGGTGCCATAGAAGCCAAATTTTCCCTAAAGCCGAAAATCATGATTATAAGCAAAGTGCCATCCCAGCAAGGTTCCTTTGAAAATTGTTGAAGCCTTAAGCGGACTGACATGGGTCTCAATGAGACCACCAAAAAGCGGATGATTGCGTTTCATCCATTTCCGAAACCCTTGGTGTTTAGTTTTATCGTTGAACCCTCTTATATTTCAGCAAAAAAAAATCCATAAGAAGGAGAAAAATTAGAGGATTGAAGGGCCTCTAGCCCTGTCGCGCTTCTTAGCCTGCTTAGAAACATGTTTTGAGAAGACTTGAATGAATCTGTTGCTCTCCTCAGCTGGATTGTCCTCATCATCAGACAAGCTTTCAGAATCAGCAATACTAGCTGAATAAGAATGAGAGGACTTAGATACTGAGCTAGAGAGATCCACACGTAATCACCCTCCTACAATAACAGGCTCGAGAGGTTTAGACGAGGCTTGCACTTTCTGGTTGCTTTCTGTTCCTTGGTCTGAGTTTAAAGAAGAGGTAGAAGCTAAGGTTTGAGGTTGCTCAGCAAGAGTTCCATGAAGATTATCACCAGCAGCAATTATGACGGTAGGAGGCTTCTTTGTAACATAGGTCAGTGGCTGAGTTGCCTTTTGAGAGGGCTGCGGCACAATAGGAAGTTGGCTAAGGATGGGGTCCTTCCCATCTCTGCTACTATTCTTAGCACGGGGGCAAAACTCGGAGCTATGCTAAACCGAATTGCAAGATGAGCATTTTGGAGGGGAAGCAGAGCATCGCGAAATTGTGTGGCCCACACGCTTGCAGTGTGAGCACAGAGAATGAAGCTAGAGGCTAGACACTTTGATTCTCCTCACCTGGCCCCAGTCGAACTGGGCATTGACGGCCTCTGGGAGTGGTTTCCTGGGATCAATAAACGTATATACCTTTGCCACTTCAATGTTGATCAAGTTCTCCGTTGAAGGGTGAAGGCAGATTGGTTGATCGACAAGGCCGACGATTTCCTGGAAAGCATCCCTGTTAAAGAACTGGAGCGGGACATCTCTGAAATCCAACCAGACAGGTATCATCGAGAGCTCTGGCTTTTCAGCTTGGATTCTCGGGGACCATTTAGCAACAAACATTATCTGACCGTCAACTTGCCATAGACTCTGGCTCAGAATGCGTCTTCTCGCATTTGGGCAGGGCACACAAAACAGGATGGCATGGCCCTCCATCTTGGAGACAGTGATGTCGTGTCGTTGTTTACTCCAGATCCTGTTTACGATGGCATGAATGGCCCCACGGGGAGGTGGTTCATCGTAGAACTGCTCCAAGATGAAGGAGCCAAGATTTACGGTTTTTTTCAATGACCGAGTTTGGTATTTTGATGCAGGCTTCACCAGAATCAAGAGTAAAGAGAGTGCCTTTGGGTTCAAATTTGGCAGAAGAGGTTTTCAGTAAATCCTTCCATAGGAGAGCTGGAGCAGGTTTGCTTGGGAAAGCCAGAGTGGGAGGACAGAGTGGTGGGATTATTGGTGACTCATCTGCTGGTAGCTCTGAGGCACACAATGAAACTGACAGATCTGGATCTGGGATTTGAGATACAGCTGGACCAGAGCCGTTGGTGCCGTCTTTCATGGCCTTAGGGAGAGAGGGGAGGAGGTCTCTGTCGGCAGTAGCTTAACCGAAGAAAGGAAACCAGTTGAAAGTACCAACAGAAGAGGGAAAGATCTGCGGCTTTCTCAAAAGATTTAGGCGCAAGGGAGTTTGCGAGAGATGGAGAAGAGGAGCTGGACCCAGTGGAGGACCCGCAGGGATATTTTTATTTGGGTTTCTTTTTTTTGGTCATGGGAGGCGGTGGGAGCCGACGCCGAGATCGGCGCCGGTGGAGACAAGAAAAAGTGATTTGCACTGTTACGCGAGGGAGGAAAGAGGAGAGAGAAAAAGCCAATCTCCAAAGAAGATAGACAAAAACAACATTTCGTTAAACACTACATCTTGCTTATATATTTTTTTTTCATATACTAATTAATATACATGTTATACTCATATAAATCAATATTCAAGACTAGTTTTCGTTCAAATTTTAAAGACTTATACTAAATTATGCAAAAGGGGGCATCGCTTGTTCAAGTTGTAATGGCTATAAATACAAAATTTTAAAGCAAAGATAAATTATGTTAATAAGACAAAGGTTTGTTTTCTTAAATACTTTTTTCTTAAAGACTTCTTCTCTTTTATACACCATAATTGGGATGAACTCCTTGCTAAAGTCAAAAAGCATTTGAAGGGTGATAATTCATGAGTTGGTGAGCATTTAACATAACAACCAAATTAGAGTTAAGACTATTAATGCTGATATTTTAATTTTTATACTTTAAAACTAACTTAAAAATTATAACATTGAAAGAAACACGAAAATAAAAAATATTTTTTATAATAAACTTTGAAGTTATTTTTCTTTCCTATAAAAGACCATTACACGCTAGAAGCCAAATACAAAACCCTTCTGCTTCTTTCATCTCTTGCTTTTGCTTCTTCACTAACAATGAAGTTTCAAACAAAAATCTCTGTGTTTTTCTTTCTCCTAGCCTTCTCATCTCGCCTCGTCATCTCTTTCACGGATCGAGAGGGTAAAATTGTTCTTCCATCATCAACCTTTGAGCTGAAGATGGTGGTCGATGATTTCCCTAGTTGGCTCGATGATCTCGACAGGAATCTGCTTTTAGACTCCACTTCTGAGGTTATTAAAAATCCAATTTGTTTTTCATTATGAAGCTTAATACTTTTGTATGTTTACATTGAACTTCTTTAACAAAAAACTGTATACACATTTTTCAAAGAAACATATACGTGTACATATATATTCGATCTTGCAAATCTCGCAACAACATTTTCCCCCCTTTTTACGTTCCTTCCGTGGAACCTCATTATGATAACTAGCCGTTTTTCCTCTATTCTCTTTACCATTTCTCAAATCTGAAACTTTTTTATCATTCAATGATTTAAATTTCGAAAATAAATAACTTATGCATGTCAAATTAGCTCTGAAACTATGAAGAGTTCGTACTTTAACATTGAGATAAACGAACCAATGTCAGATTTGATTGGTGATACAAAGTGATAAAAGCTTTTTAAAGGTACGAAATAATCGAATACTTAAAAAAAGTTACAGAAACTTTTTAAATAACCAAGGGAGTAGTAAAAGATTACGGTAAGAAGAAGCACATATATATACATTTTTTTTGTAGAAGTTACAAACACCCTCTCATTTTTTTTTACTTTTTTTTTTGAATATTAAAACATCCTCTCATTGAATCAACTTTCTTCTTTTTTTGTGCGCAAACCCATTAATTAGAAGAAGCATTAGGCTAAGTCTTACAAGAATTAAGGTCACTCAGTTCCCGCTTGGCTAGGGAGTCTACAAGCCTATTAATTCTTTTGTTTCTTGTAGGTGCTCAAAAGCAAGGCAGATCTCCTCGTTGCTAAAGACAGCTCTGGACACTAGAAGACGATGAAGGAGGTCGTGGCTGCTGCGCCAGATTATAGTGAAACTAGATTCGTAATCTATGTGAAGACAAGAACGTACAATAAAGTGGTTATAATTGGAAAGAATAAGAAACACTTGACCATCATAGGCACCGGCCCAGATGAAACCGTTCTGACGGAAAATTTGAAAGTGATAGATGGTTATAAAACCTCGGATTCAGCAACCCTTGGTCACAACATCGTTTTTTTATTCTCTTATCGGAATGTCTCTGCTTTTTTTTTAATATTCCGAAGTTATTTATTCTTTTAAAACCCTACCTAGTGGTACTATTGATTTCATTACAGGCGTTGAAGGTGACGGGTTTCTCGGACAAGACATCACTGTCCAGAACACGGCGTGGCCGAAGATGGGGCAGTCAGTCGCTCTTCGAGTTAACTCTGATCGGGCAGTCCTCCACAGCTGCCGCATCGACGCCTACCAAGACACCCTTTACGCATACAAGCATCGGCAGTTTTACTGGGACTGCCACATCATGGGAACGGTCGACTTCATATGCGGAGATGCAAATGCTGTATTCAAGAAGTGCCAGATCGAGGCACGTAAACTGAAGCAAGGACAGAGTAATGTCATAACGGCGCAGTCACTGAACGATACGGCCCATACCTTGGGGTTTTCCTTCTGGAAGTGTAATTTAAACGCCAATCCTGATCTCGCTCCCATAAAAGGAAAAGTGAAGACGTTTCTTGGACGTCCCTGGGGTTTACTCGAGGGTAGTATTCAAGGAGTGTTTCATGGGCTATACTACATGGAAAGGCGACGTTGGGCGGCTTTCCACGTTGTACTACGGCGAGTACAAAAACATTGTCCCGGGGGCTGATACAAGCAAACGAGTCGGATGGAAAGGCTTCAAAATAATTGAAGATCCCAAAGAAGCGGCAATGTTCACGGTCGGAGGGCTCATACAAGGAGATATATGGCTTAACTCCACAGGAGTGCCTTATTACAATGGTTTGTAATTGTTTTGTTTCAGTGTTTCTAACATAAACTAAACCTAAGATATTTTAAAAAACAAAATGTTAATCTAAGAATTCCTAATTAAAAGATATTTGTTGTTTCAATCAATCAACTTCGTCCACCATTCAAGTTTCAGATACCGAGTTTAATTCGTTTGTATAAATTCTTCGAAGGTGAGTTTTGTACGTAACACACGTACTTCAACCCACCAATGTTGTGGTATAATTCATCATGGGCTTTGAGTTTAATATAATATGAACCCATAAAATTAAATTGGGCCTTGACTTTCATTATCCAATCATCTAATATTATGAAGCTTATGTGATGTTCATGTAAGTTATAATGATGAATGACTATTTATACTCTCAAAATATTATTTTTGAGATATTCACCATAAATATGAAAACTCCATACCTAAACTGAGAATTTTGTGCAAGTCCAATTATATTATATATATTTACATCACTAAAATCTGCAATTTTAGAAATCATCTATAACTACTAAAAAAACAGTGAATGCTTTGACCATTTAACAAATTGCTGCTATTGATTCAAATCATTTTATTATGGTACATAATTTATTAGCATTTATGAGATGAATCTGCTAATAATATTAAAATTTGAAGGTATATTTCTGCCTATATAAATTTATCATATTTTATCAAACGTTTGAAAAAAAAAGAAAAATGGTTGCATACATAAAAAAAACTTTTGAAAGAAAAATGGTTGCATACATAAAAAAAACTTATAATTGGCTATTTTACTTCTTCTAGTTGTCTCATCGTTTGCAAGATTTACTATGATTGTTTCAAAATGAGATATCGAAAGCATCTGCAAAACAGAATATGTCAATTCTTCAGTTTGTTTTGAGGTTTTAAATTCAACTCCTGAAATTGCAACATTGGATTTTTCTAGCCTCGCCAAATATTTGATTAATTATCAGGTTCGAAATGTTTCGGATGCATTGAAGCAAATAAAGTTTTTCGAAAAGTTGTTCGAGAGCAACCCGGCGGATTTGAAGACAATCAAATTATGCAAAAAAAATTATGAACTTGTTTTTATGACAAAGTTATAACCCTCAATGTCTTGGCAGCCAAAAACTACCGCATGTTCAACATGTACGTTGCTGGTACATTAACAGATATGCATACATGTAGTGATGATCTCTCAACAATAAAGCCGATGTCACAGGTCTTGATCACAAGGAGTTTACTCCTCGAAAATATGTCTAGAATTATCTTCACGATTATGGTACATTTCACAAAAATAAAAAATGAGATGTAAATTGAGTTTATTATAATAATATTGTTTGATCTGTTATTGTGACGGTTTTATCATTAAAACTAATCGCACACATATCATACTAATAATTTATCAAATCGTCACAGACATTATTATTAATTTATTTTATAACATATATTAATATAATAACAAAAATTGATATTGGTTTTTTCTTCTTTTTCTACCAAATGAGCTGTGTACCCAAATAAAGTATACATATAACTCCGATGTTAGCTTTAGAGTAATTTAGACCTACACCCAAATCTCTTTCTTTTTTTTTTGGTCACAGACCTAAACCCAAAATTCATATATAATTACCTCAACTCAAACTAAGGTCCATTGAATTCCATGCTAGCAGCACAAATATCTTATATAAAATATAACTAGATTATGATATGTGTTTTGAAAACACCGAGATATAAGGCTAGGTTGGTAGCCAAAAGGTATTCTCAGAGAGAGGGTAATGATTATCAGGATGTGTTTCTATCAGGTTTCCTCTATCTATCACCGCAAATTTAGATCTGGAATTGGAGTAACTTGATGTTAAGACTGCATTTCTTCATGGTTTGATTGAAGATGACATCTATATAGAACAACCAGAACGTTTTGTGGTCAAGGGTAAAGAGAACTATGTTTGCTTGTTGGAAAAGGTGTTGAATGGACTTAAACAAACTCAAAAGCAGTGGAACAAGTGCATTTATCAATTTTTGATAAGTCATGGGTTCAAAATGAGTGAGTTTGATCATTGTGTTTACATAAAGAAGAGTAAAGATAAGTGTTTTATCTACCTACTCTTGTTTCAAAGGACATGAAAGAGATACAGGTTGTGAAAGATCTGTTAAGCAGTAGGTTCGAGATGAAAGACCTAGGAGCTGCGAGAAGAATTCTTGGTATGGATATTGAGAGAGATCGTGAAGGTGGAGTTCTCACTTTGTCTCAATCCGGATACATCAAGAAGATCCTTCAAGTAATAAATATTGATGAGTCTAGATCTGTTTCAACACCTATAGGTTCTCATTTCAAGTTGTTTGCTGTCAAAGATGATGAAGAAGAGACAATTATGGATGATATTCCATACGCTAATGCGATTAGGAGTATCATGTATGCAATGTTGGGAACTAGGTGTGATCTAGCGTATGTTGTCGGCTTAATTAGCAGGTTTATGAGCAAGCCGAGCATGGTACACTGGTCTGCAGTGAAGTGGGTGCTAAAATATTTGAAGAGTACTCAGGATTTTAAGATTGTGTTCAGGAAGAACAAGGAGTTTAAGGTTGAAGGTTTCTATAATTCTAATTTTGCGTCGGATCTGGACAGAAGTAAATCGATTTGAGTATGTTTTCACGGCTGGTGGAAGCATCATTAGTTGGAAATCGAGTCTTCAACATGTCGTCGCACTGTCTACAACAAAAATAAAGAGGGGAAGATGATGTACCGATTCAAGGATCAGTATTGATGATAATCTTCTTGCGCTCCCCTCCCATCATTGTCGCCATCAGAGTTGAGCACATAGTTGAGCACGAAAAAGACGGAGATTTTGAGGGTCCTAAAAGAGCGTCCTCTTTTACTTCTTTTACAACAAAAGGAAGAAACAAAAGGTATTTCTGTTTCCAGTATGCGATTGTGGCTTTCTTATCCCGGATTTATATTATATAAAATAGTCAATCAACCTTTTTATTCAAACACGTTTTTCATAAAAAAAAATTTCAGTTCATATATCTTCTTCCTCGCTACTCCGCTATCAGACAAGATCCAGATTACAGATGATTCAATGTCTGAAAGATGAAGAAAACACTTACGAGATGTTTCGGAAATTTTAGCAATGGCATTTCGGTTTACACAAAGAAGTACCAAACCAGTATAAAACTGAAAAACATATTCTCATTTAGGAAAATGATAACATTAAAACACTATTATCGTTCTTTATTCAATTAAAGTAATCAATAAGCTTTTAATTTGCATCTTCTCAACGAGATTAATCTTCTTCCTCCGGTGATAGGGTCTTATTTAAAACCCCTTAATTTTTTGCTGATCTTGAAACCCTAATTAAATGTAACCCCTTCTCTTTTGTTAATAGTAGAATCTGTTTATTTATAATAAAAAAAAAAAGATCTATGAATGTATAGATAATTCACCAAATGGCTTGGTTAATCTCCAATAGAAAAAGGGAAAAAGTCCCCTCTATTCTCCAAAAAACCTCAATACAAAAAGAAAATAGAATCACTAATCTTTTAAACTTCTTCAAATAAAATTAGGAGACAGATTTTGATGATACCAAGTCATGACAGAAGTGAGATAAGTAGATACATGTCTTTCTATATATATATATGTATATATAAATTTGGGGGCTATTTTGGCATACTAAGAAACAAAGGAAAAGTATCGTACAATGATTAGTGATAAAGAATCCGCACAAATAATAATTATGATAAGCCAGTCACAGCCTCCATCCACGAAACAGAGTGTTGTGGAGGCAACAGAGAGAGAGGATATAATTTCTTTTCGAGTTCAACGACAGAAGAGAATAAGCTTTCTTATCTCTTCTTCTTCTTCATCATCTTCAACATAAATAGTGGAGGATGTGAATAAACAAGACCCTAACACATATATTCACGACGGCCCATCGATGGTATCTCCAACAAAGCTCGTCAGAAACCGTAAGAAATGTTCTCCCTTGTTTCCTCCCGTCAAAAAATAACCTATGACGGTAAAATGCAAGACCAATCATCGTTTAGCAGCGGAAGCATCTTCTTCAGGGACGACAGAGCCAACCCCTAAGTGATTGTTGGAGTTAATGACACACAATAACGGATCTGAGCCCAAGAAGATCATAGTGAAGGTCCTGACGGAAAGTGATATTAGCTCACGTCACAGCCGTCTCTCCATGCCTTTCAGCAGCATCATTGATTTGTAATTTTTGAGCCCCATGGAAGAAAAGATCATACAAGAAGATGACGAAAAGACTCGCAAGACTGGAGTTAATGCGAAACTCATGTATAAACTCAAGGGCTCGGCTGATCTAACAGAGTTTAAGGTGAGCCTGAAGAAATGGAAAATGCCGAAGAACTCAGCGAGGCACACTAGCGTTTACAATTTAGTTATAGGGTGGAATCAAGTGGTCCAAGGTTGCGGTCTAAAGATGGATGGCAGGATTTGTGAAACACCCCAACCTAGAGCGCACCATTGCACAATAGCGGTATCACTCATCTCATGAACCGCATCAGCCATCAGTCACAGAATCATCATCAACAGATGCCCGTCAAGCCTGATCATCCCAAGCCATCATGCAGTCTTCCCACGATCCAGTCAAGCCTTAGCAAACTCCACTGTCCCTAAGCGTCAAAACTCATCTAGACCCACACATGGTCTGAATCGATCAACAAGACAAGCCAACATCACCCATGTAACCGCCCTTACGACAGGCATAGTGATTCCCACGCTTGATCCACACCGCGGTCCGGCAACTCCAACCGCTCCACAGTCGCGGTTGTTTTCAATAACCCACATTCGACCAAACCCAGCCATTTCCTCTTTTCTCTCGACCATTCAGAGTGGTTTCTCTCTCACTCTTACTTGGCCATTGAATGGCCCAGCCGAGCCAGTAACTGACGAGACGCTGTCAGTTGTTGATCGTTCACGCCCTGACTCCGACTACACCAATGCAGGCCAACTTGTGGATCACACTTGATTCTCACGATTTATAACCATCATTTCTCTCAGTAATCCACATAGTTCAGTCGTGATCCCACGGATTTACTGTCGCAGCCCTAGCATCAATCACACACGCACGTGCCGACCTATCAGACCATGACCCTGGTTCCACCACCGCAAGTCAACTCTCGGATCGTTCTCGGTTCATTCGACCCATAACTGTTATTTCCATTAGAAATCCACACAGATCAACTGAGATCCTACAACTAAATGGTCGCGGCCCTAGCGTCGGCCACACACACACGGTCCAATCCATTTCGCCCTGACTACGGCTCCAGCACCACAAGCCAACGCTCGGGTCGCGCTTACTTCTCTCGACCCTTAGTCTCACGGTTTGCATTAGTCCACTTTTTGGCACACCTTGTCACTTAAGAATCCAGACTGATCAATTACGATCTCACGGCTACATGGACGCAGCCCTAGCGTCAACCACGAACGCACGGTCCGCACCAAACCAATCAAAGAATC
Organism: Iljinskaea planisiliqua; assembly: GCA_900108845.1. Taxonomy (NCBI): domain Eukaryota; kingdom Viridiplantae; phylum Streptophyta; class Magnoliopsida; order Brassicales; family Brassicaceae; genus Iljinskaea; species Iljinskaea planisiliqua. Next base: position 7,224,576 of record FNXX01000010.1, on the reverse strand, counting down.
ACTTGACTCTTTTCTCTTTTTTCTTTTTCTCTCAATCCTCGTGATCCATCTTTGTTCATGATTCCTTTCAGATTATTTTCAATGTTTCTATCGCGGATTATCAATGAATGACCATATAAATCATTAAATAGGATGTTTGGACGGTTTTTGGGCGATTAAACTGCCCCAAAACTGTTCCAGCGCGTGTCCACCAACTGCCCTCCGCTCCATCCTTTGGCTTGCACGACTTTTGACCTTAGCCCAGCCATAACTATTCCCGCCCATTTACTTATGCATTCATCCGGGTTTGGCCAGGAACCGTTCCCGCCAAATCACTTAGACCATCAGTCCGCGAGTCAATCTGCATCATCTGATCCCACAGCTTCGACTGACTCTCGACCGACCCTGCCTGACCCCGAACAGCCATTCCGAGAAATGCGCTTGGTCCGTGTAACCGTCAATCCAGCCAAAATCACGTCTTAAGCTAAACAGCTTGGCCTTTTGACCATCCAGTCCGACCAGAACCCATGAATTCTTATTTTTCACCGACTTAACATTTGAATGCAACTTCCAGTTGTGGCTCGACCTGTAAGTCCACGGAAATACGGGTGTTACAATTTTCCTCTGGTCTTTCTGCTATGATGGCAAACTGTTCTTTTCTCTCGGTCGGTCAAGTGATTCCAAGGAGATGAGCTCTTATTTAGTGATCTATGACGAGAGTAATGATGTCTTACCACCCATGTAAGAGAGGGCTGCTTTCAATCTGTTTTTTTAGGGATTTTTCCTTACTTATTATTTTTTATTTTTGATAGTTTTTCTCCTGAGATTTTTTTTTTTCTTGGTTTTTCTAGATCTTCATTATGAATTTTGAGATTTTTAAATGTGTTGCTTCTGTGAAATGGTTACAATTTTTTTGGCAACAATTGTATTTAATTTACTATATCTCTCAACTAAGTCTAAACTGAAAACGCATCAAGATTTGTCAAGTGAAAAAACATCAAGTAATGACTAAGCTATCTTCAAAATATCTTACCACACGCTCGTACTGATTTTGGACTGTACAAAAACAAAAACAAAAAGTTGGAAGTTTAGGGTTTATAACTATTGGAACTATGAATACAAAGAAGAAAGGATATATGCAACTAGGACACACACAAAAGGTGATGCTCTGTCTCGAGTCCTAATGTTTGTGTAACCAGCTCTGGATATTTATACTTTTGATAAATGAGTGATATGATCTCCGACAGTAGCTTTGGTTGCGACTCCAAATCCATAGACTTGATGAGTGAGATTATCTGAGTAATGAGTGGTACGACCTCTACTTCTAACCCCAAGATATAATAGTCTATCTTTTCTATCTAATCAACAGCCCTCAACAAATTAAACATATCGATGTTGGTTGTACATACCCGAAAGAAAACAGAGTTATTTTTGTTGAACTAATGCTGAAATAGGATTCTCAATTCTTTCTAACTCTCCGATGATTCACTCCTTCCCAGCTACTACCCTCCATAATCAGGTAATCAGTGTGGGTTATAACTCTACTCACAAATCTCTCAGCATTTATAGTTCTAATTCTTTCACCTCATGTACATTTCATCTCTCCATGAAACTATAATTTCATCACCCACATGAATTAGAAGACAAATAATATGGGGTTGTCTTTTTGTTGCATGACGAAACACACAAACAAAGGTGCTTTACGTAAGAAAGAAGCTGAAAATCTCATCTCTTACATCAAATCTCACAACAGAAGTTGTTGGCCTCTTCTTCCTATAACTGCCAGTCTTCTCTGTTGCAGCAAAAGTTGTCGTCTTTGATGGGTTAACTATATTAACTATCTCCTGTCTGATCACAAGACGGGTAATTTCACCCCGGGGAAGACGTTCTCATCATCAAACTCCAAATACTTTTTTCTCATCCTCTATGTTTTTTAAATATCAGGTGGTATCTTATTGTGGCTAGTTGGTCTGTGATTGTTGTCTTGTAATGTCCTATGGGATTAGTGTAAGAGTTTTGAGCACCAGAATGGCACATAATTCATAAAATCACTAGGTTCTAGTGAAGTTCAAACATCAGCATCACTGCATCAGCACCCCCACGGGTTGTCATTACACCACCGCCAAAAATGCAGCCACTAGCAACCAAAAGCACCACTAAACTCCGCTGTGAAACAAACATATGAACACTTATGCCTTTATATGAATATGATTACATGTATGATGTCAAATTAAAAGCATAACTTTTTCTAATGTCGGGTCTACATATTCTGAATCTGGTAATTGGTTTCTTGCACAACAGTTATCAGAAGTTCAAACATTTCTTTGTTTGTGGCTCATACATGGAGACTTTGTGATTTACCACCGAGGAAAGTCGTCATTGGTTGTAAGTGGGTATTCACCATCGTATATCATGCTGATGAACAATACAAGGTTAGATTGGTTGCCAAAGAAAATATTCAACAGGAAGGCATTGAATTCATTGATACTTTCTATTTTATATTTAAATTAGCCACAATTAAACTCATATCGCTTGCATCAAAGATGAAATGGTCTCTTACGCAATTTGATATTTCAAATTCCTTTCTGTATGAAAACTCGGATGAGGAAATTTACGTGAAACTCCCACTTGGATATGTAGATATTAAGGGGGAATCAGTTTCACCAAAAGCAGTATGTCATCTACCCAAATCTATTTAGGGACTCAGACAATAATACCTTAAATTCCTGATAACTTTAACTTTAATGAGTTTATCGGAATGCCATGGAGATCACACTTTGTTTTTCAAAGAATCAGTTGAACAATTTTGTGTGGTCCTTGTATATGTTGATGATATCATAATCGAGAATATTGATGATGGTTTTGTCACGATCAAGTGAGGTTATTTCTATTAATCAGTGGAAACACATTTTAGAATTTTTAGCTTCCAGTGGTTTTTCAGGTTGTAAACCTTCTTTCATCCTTATGAAACCTAATCAGAAGCTCTCTCAATTTTATGGTTTACTCTTACATGATGCAAAGCAATATCGTAGACTGATTGGTAAGCTACAATATTTGACCATCACCAGGCCAAATATTGCTTTTGTCAGTCTCTAAACTGGCACAAATACTCCTCTGATCCAGGAAATATTCACATAAAGTTATTCGTAAGGTCTTTCTTTATATCAAGGGAGGCCAGATATATTATATGCTGCAAATGCAAAGGTTGATCTTAGAGGTTATGCGGATTTAGATGGGGGAGTATATCCTGATTTTTGAAAATCAGTCACGGGTTATGTAATGTTCGTTGGAGATTCTTTGGCTTTCTAGAATTCCAAGAAACAACCAATAATATCATTTAATTCAACTGAAACATAGTATTGTACTATATGTATTGCTACGAAAGAAAACTCTGAATTTTTTTTCACTTCTCTTGCATATTTGTGTTGTATTATAACAAAGCCACATTATATATTGCTAGAAATCTGGTGTTTCATGAGTGCAGTAAATATGTGAAGTTTAATTATCATAAAATCAGAAAAATGATTGAATCCAGCTTGCTGAAGACAATATATATTCATATTGGTCATAAATTAGTGATTTGTTAACCAAAACTTTGTATTCATCTCCATTTGGAAATTTTATTAGTAAGATGGATGGTCATAATATATTTACAATGCCATTGTGAGAGAGAATATTAATGTAAATAAGAATCTGGTTTAATTGTGAATAGGAATATGATTTTTTGTTTAGTAATTTAGTTACTCTAGTCTTCGATCAATTGTATATATGGTTGTATTTTATTCTAGGATAATGAATGAGAATAGTTTCCATTTGATTCTTTAACAAAATATTGTTATGCTAATATTATGTTGATTTAGGTGAATGATCAAGTTTGATTATGGATATAATCACTTGGTCAATTATTGGTTGTGGCCAATCTTCTTATATGGGAGAGATGAGGGAGTGTGGAAGCCACACGTGAAATAGCGGTGGAGAATAATTTGGATGATGCCGGTTTGGACCTAACCGGGAAGTGTCTTTCTCATGTTTTTGTTTCTTAGACATCGTGAGAAGTCGTACGTTATGTCGTGAAGATTATAAATGCTAGAAGAGCCACTAGATATTTTTTATTATTATTATTGCATACTATCCACCCTAAAAATTTAGGGATTCTTTTTTTATGCCAATAAAAATGCACGTCTTTATAGGTTTGTTTTTTTTATTGTTGGGATATTGCAAAATGAAACTGTATTTTGGTACAGTAATGTAATGTTATTCTAGAGTTTTGGAAAAAAAAGATCATAAACGGAACTCAAAAAAGAAATGATTGGAAAGGAAAGTTAGCAGATATTTAATTATATGTGCAATATTGAGTTTGATATTAAAGTTCAAAAAAGTATATTTATTTGTAATTTGTAGCTTTGTTTATAAGAAAAAATACGATGATGTTAATTTCATGAGAGATAAGACAAAAAAAGAGTCAAAATATGTGGGAAATACAAATAATTTTTTACAAAAAAATACATGTTATTTTTTTTGGTTGGATTAAAAAAAAAAATATTCACTAGGATATTTACAAAATAAATGTTATTACGTAAACAAAATATTCAACTAGTTAAAGTTTTAATCACGCTGCAGATATACCTTCACTAGGATATTACTGCCGCACTTTTCTGACGACCGCCATTTCCTTTTATGGCGGAGGTTTTAGCTAGTTATGTCACCTCGAGCTCGACTAAATTGCAAAACGTTAAAAAAGATGCAATTATACAAGTTGCTATGGATTATGCGAATAATCTATAAATAGAAATATAAAAAACTAAGGTTGTGGTGTTGACAGAAAAAAAAAAAAAAAAAAAAGAGAAGACGTTGCGATGATATTTGTTCATGTCTCTACAATAACGCTAAAGAACGCATATGGCGAAAATAAACTATTAATATTAAGTTAGGCCATTCATATAATATCACACGACTAGAGATGTTACACTACACAACTTGTTTTAGTTGTTTTATAAAATTCCTAATGGGCACATCAAACTTGAGAGTCTTCTCTAATCATTAATCGTAATTAGTAACTAATTAAAATTTATTACCATTAAAATTTAATAGATGTTGAAAATACGAAAATAATACTTTATTTTAAATGAGTCCACTGGAACATTTATATATACAGTACAGTGTTGTGCTGTCCACTGGATTTTAAATATTGTATTATAATGTTCCGTAAGATTTATTACAAGGTCTGAGACAAGACTCAAGTTAGATGTAAGAAAAAAAACAAAAAATAATATTATTTATTACCATTCGAATATGCAACAAATACCGCTAAATTTGGTTCCAAGTCAAAAAGCTGCCTATCAAGAAAAAAAAAAACAAGATTAGAAAATCAATGGGCTGAATTAAACATTTAATTCAAATTTAAAATTGATTCTGGATTCAATTAAATTTAAAAACAAAAAACAAAAGAGAAAATCGAAGAAGTGTCTGTTTCCTCATCACAACAGATGATCAGAAGAGAAACTTGACCCTTTGGTCTGCTCAAGAGCTCATCTCTTCTCTCTACAAAAATGGCCGCACGTCTCCAACCTTCTCTTACCTCCTTCTTCCGCCATGACTTCCTCTTCGACTTCTCTCTCTCTCCGTTTCACAGCTCCTCACACTCTCCTCCCATCGACGAAACCCAGAAGATCCGTCGTCGTCGCCGCACAGACCGCTCCTCCGGCGGAGTCCACCGCTTCTCCCGCCGTCGACGCGGATCGGCTCGAGCCGAGAGTCGAGTTGAGAGATGGGTTTTTCATTCTCAAGGAGAAGTTTCGAAAAGGGATTAACCCACAGGAGAAGGTTAAGATCGAGAGAGAGCCCATGAAGCTGTTCATGGAGAATGGTATTGAAGAGCTCGCGACTAAATCTATGGAAGAGCTCGATAGCGACAAGTCTTCTAAAGACGATGTTGATGTTAGACTTAAGTGGCTTGGTCTGTTCCATCGCAGGAAGCATCAGTGTATGTTTGGTCTTCTTCTCCTCTTTTGAATCTAAAATTAGTAAAAAGTGAAGATTTTTGTGATGGAATTTGGAAAAAGTCTAGATTTTTGTGAAATCTTTGATAGAATTTGAAAGGTTTCTTCTTTTCTTGAATCTTGTTTGTTGTTTGCAGATGGGAAGTTTATGATGAGGTTGAAGCTACCAAATGGTGTGACCACGAGTGCACAGACTCGGTACTTAGCGAGTGTAATTAGGAAGTACGGTGAAGATGGATGTGCTGATGTGACAACAAGACAGAACTGGCAGATCCGTGGTGTTGTGTTGCCTGATGTGCCTGAGATCTTGAAAGGTCTTGCTTCGGTTGGGTTAACGAGTCTCCAGAGTGGGATGGATAATGTGAGGAATCCTGTTGGGAATCCTATAGCTGGCATTGACCCGGAAGAGATAGTCGATACAAGACCTTACACGAACCTTCTCTCGCAGTTTATCACTGCCAATTCTCGTGGAAACCCTGACTTCACCAACTTGTGAGATTACATTTTCGTCTTTGATGTTAAGACTGAGTTTTGCTTGGTGAGTGAATGAATATGCTAAGAGGAGTTTTGTTGTTTTGTTTGTTGCAGGCCGAGAAAGTGGAATGTGTGTGTTGTTGGGACTCATGATCTCTATGAGCATCCACATATTAATGATCTAGCTTACATGCCTGCTAATAAAGATGGTCGCTTTGGATTCAATTTGCTTGTGGGAGGATTCTTTAGTCCCAAAAGATGTGAAGAAGCTATTCCTCTCGATGCTTGGGTCTCTGCTGATGATGTTCTTCCACTCTGCAAAGCTGTTCTTGAGGCTTTCAGAGATCTTGGAAGTAGAGGAAACCGACAGAAAACGAGAATGATGTGGCTCATCGACGAACTTGTAAGTACACTCACTCTTCTTGAAATTTTTACTTAAAAGAAAATTTAATTTTGGCAGTTCTTGATTGTTGATTTGTTTGCAAAATTGGTAAAGGGTATTGAAGGATTTAGAGCTGAAGTAGAGAAGAGAATGCCAAGTGGTAAACTCGAGAGAGGTTCTTCAGAGGATCTTGTGAACAAACAATGGGAGAGGAGAGACTATTTCGGAGTCAACCCACAGAAACAAGAAGGTCTTAGCTACATTGGCCTTCACGTTCCGGTTGGTAGGCTACAAGCGGATGACATGGACGAGCTTGCTAGATTAGCTGACACGTACGGCTCAGGCGAGCTCAGACTCACAGTAGAGCAAAACATCATCATCCCAAATGTGGAAACTTCAAAAACCGAAGCTTTGCTTCAAGAACCGTTTCTCAAGAACCGGTTCTCACCTGAACCATCTATCTTGATGAAAGGCTTAGTTGCTTGTACCGGAAACCAGTTTTGTGGACAAGCAATCATCGAGACGAAACTAAGAGCTCTTAAAGTGACAGAAGAAGTGGAGAGACTTGTAGCTGTGCCAAAGCCTGTAAGGATGCACTGGACAGGATGTCCCAACACTTGTGGACAAGTCCAAGTGGCGGATATTGGATTCATGGGATGTTTGACACGTGGCGAGAACGGGAAGCCTGTGGAGGGTGCTGACGTGTACGTTGGAGGACGAATAGGAAGTGACTCGCATATTGGAGAGATTTACAAGAAAGGTGTTCGTGTTACGGATTTGGTTCCCTTGGTGGCTGAGATTCTAGTCAAAGAGTTTGGTGCTGTGCCTAGAGAGAGAGAAGAAAACGAAGATTGATTCATTCAAGCTTTTGGATTTTTAATAAGTTAGAGGACTATAATGGTTCTCTCTCTCTCTCTCTCTGGTTACAGAACTTGATACTTGATACTTTGTGTTTGTGCCCATAAATGTTGGGTTTTGTAGCTCTTGTTCTTGTTGTAACTTTGGTCTTGGTTGTTTTGTAATATCTTGTTTTTATTAATGTAGTTATAATTCTGATTCTTTGCCACGAGCTTTATAAAAATGAAAAGTTAGCAATTTTGTCTTGATTCAACATAATCACTTTTGGTTCTTTTAAAACAAGATTTCTCTAGGATATATCATATATGAAGGAAACGTTTGTACTGACCCGAATCCAAACCAAAGTCAGATTATTTGTTAACCAAAGTCAAATCAATTGTTTGGATAAAAATGAAGGAAACATTTGTATTGACCTAAATCCAAACCAATGTCAAATCTGTTGTAGTGACTCAAATCAAAACGGAAATTAAATAAGTCGGTATATACTTTTATACTAGTCAATTAAAATTTTAAAGTTTAAAATTAATTAATCTAAAACTAATTTTTTTTCCGGGGGTGTGAGTGATGGTTAAGGGTATCAAAATAGGTCAAAATTTATGGGTTGACACAGCCCAATTTTATTCATCAATCCAAATGAATTGTTTATTTTTACCCAAATAGATTGATGGGTTAAAGAATTAATTGATCAAATGGTTTGGATCAAAAATGGGTTGAGTTGTAATGAGTTTATGGTTAAGATACTTGATTCATTTGATCCATTTTTTGTTTTTTAATTAAAACCAATCAATTAAATTTTTTAGGTTTTCCGTCTGTAATTCTTCTTCTATAATTTTGCAGTGAGGCCATGGACCGAGGCCTTTTCTTTTTTGTGGGGCTGCATTTGCATCTGATTTTTTTTTACCTTTTGTAATTACATTTTTATATGTTTATTATTATTTATTTTTTGGTTTTATACTTTTCTTTTTGAGATAATTTGAAAAATACTCTACCTAGGATTTAAATTTTGAAAATTACACATTTTTATGATTTGAAAACTACACTTTCTCATATGTAATAAGATATTTTAAAACTGATTATAATTTAAAGTTTTCTTTTTAAATAACTAAATTATAAAGAATTTTAAATTCAAAAATATAATAGTTATTAAAATTATTATTATTTATGTTTGAGATTAATATATGATTGATATAAATACATGTTAATATTTTGATATATCTAACCGATAATTTTTAAAATACTTTAAAGTTTATCTCTATAAAATTTTAATTTTATATAAACCAAGTTTATAAAACTGTGTTATGAAACAAATTTCTTTTCTTATACATACAATCTTGCTAGATCAATATTTTATAAAAAAAAAATATGAGTTTAATCTCTAATATTATTTTTATGAGATTGTAGGAGATAAAATTGTATATATGATCTGTAAGAAGAAAAAAAATAAAAATTCTAAAAATAGAGAAGAAGAAGAAAGACAAAGAAGATAAAGAAGAATATGAGAGGGAAAAAATATACTCGGAAAAACGATGAGAAAGAAGAACGATGAAAGAAGAACAAAGAGAAAGAGACCATCTTGGTAGATCTAGAATAAAAGATGAATTCATAATTTTTATTAAAAATACGAGAAAAGGATCTGACCAAATTTTGAACAAAAGTATTCTTATGGTATAAAATTGTTGAAAATGTGTATAAAACATAGTAAAATTATTAATAAAAACATGTAAAAACAAAGTATATCAATAATATGTAAAAAATATTTTGGGATAAATTTTTTTTGGGATAATATAACTTTTGTTATTAATCTATTTGTAAGATACATCTCATATCCTACATATAATCTTTGGAATGAAATACATGATATATTATGTTATTTCTCAAGTATGATCGATTTTTTTATTATTTTACTTTGGAAACTTCGAGATTAGTCTAGTTGACTTTGTAAATGCATAATATTTATTAGATTTTCATAAAACTTGATTGTAAACTAGATATATTTTTAACGAAGAAGTAAATAACACATTATTATTGATAAATAATCATAAGAAATATTATAAAATAAATATTTATCCATTCCAAATATTTTAGTATGTGTATGTTTGTAAATATCTCGCTTAACTCATATATTTTGTGTGTCTCTTCAATATAAATATATGATCTATCTTCGTAACAAAAAAAATGAAATAATTTTAGATTGGATTGAAAGAATATGAGCTAATTTTAGGAAGATCAAAAACCTCGACGAATTCTTGCCATTATGATAAAGAGAAGAAGATTTTAAACATATATTTTAAGAAAAAACTTTTAGACCCGAGTGTGTTAAGTGGGTCAGATTTTTAATGGATTAAAACACTTTTTACTTAGATATTTTCGGATTCCATCGTCTAATACACTGTTTGGCAAATGGAAAAATGGTTATAATGTTACCGACAAAACATTTTTTAGTTCGTACATGTCATCATACATAACATATGATTAGTGTAATTAGGAATATATTATTTTTTCAAGAAAAATAAATTCTTAATTATACAAAATATAAGTCATCATATGGTTACATATTCAGTCCATTTGTAGCTCCGAAGATGACATGCCAGCGTAAAACATCATCTACTTAAACGAAAAGAAAAAGATGAACTTCAAAGAAAATTGATGCTGCTAATCACGATCTGAAAGCTTAATAATTACTCTATTTATTTTCAAATTCAGTTTTGATTAACCGAAATATCAAATATTTGATATGGAGTTGGAAAATTTCATGAATGCGAATGAAACGATAAGCTGAAAGCAGTAACGCGAGAACGTCGAATTCTAAGAGAAGGGTTGCGTTCCACTGCAATTCGAAAGTCAAAGACTCAAAGGACGAGGTAAGATGGCTGAAAGACCACTTCGTAGATTCAAACCTCATTCTGATATTCAACCTATTGTTCCAACATCTATTTATGTCATTTGGAAAGAGAGAAACTCGAGACTTCATTTGCTTGGTGTTAGATTGTCAGCAGCGATAATAGAAGACATCGAACAGACAGTTAAACTCAGATTGGATCCATCCAAATCCACTCAAATTCATTATAAAATCAAATCAATTAATGAACTTGTATGATTGAATAACACCTCGTTTGAATTAGGATTTATAAATCATAAAACCAGTGACAGTAGATTTTAATATGGATTTTAAAAAGAATTATTGAAACAATAACACTGAATTTTATTTAGATTTATAAATTCATTAAAATATATAAACCAATAACCCTATTAAATGTTTATTCTATAATATTTTTTGTTTTAATAGTATAAAAAAAAGGAGGCAACAATGTAAAATTTAATTCAGAAGTTTGACAACATTAAACCAAAAATTCCGAATTAACCAAACATATATTATTTAACCGAAATGCCCAATTGCAATATTAACCGTAGCTATACCGAAAAATCGACAAAGAGATCATATGATCGATCACTCTTAAACCCCTTTCTTCTTCTTCTTCTTCTTCTTCTTCTCCAATTCTTCGGCCATTCAACCCTGACTATAATCAAATAAACAAGGGATTAAACAAGACCACTTGAAGTCGTCATATCTACTCTTTCTTGTGTTTCCCGAGCTTAGCCATGAGACAGTTCACTTTCCCCTGTCTTTTACGCCGCCGAATCTCAGTTCTCTCCGGCGCCGGCTATTCTCGCACCACCGCACGTTTTTCCTCTTTACCCTTAACATCCACCACCGAGGCGGAGTCCTCACAGCCACCGATAAGCTCTGATATTTTGCTCGACTCAGTACGTTCTTCTCAGTGGCATTTCGTCGAACAGCTTTCAGACAAGCTCACACCTTCCGTTGTATCAACAACTCTGCTCAACCTCGTCAAGACTCCTGCTTTAGCCTTAAATTTCGTCAACCGTATCGATCTTCGTTGCTTAGACTTCTCAACTCAGTGCTTGGCCATTGCTCTTGTCTCTAAGCTCTCTTCTCCCAAACCAGCTCTTCAGTTACTTCAAGAAGTCGTTAGTAGGAGAAGCAAGAGTGGTATTAGTGTTAGAGACGTTTTCGATGAACTAGTGCTTGCTCGTGATCGATTGGAGACTAAAAGCACCATTCTTTTCGATTTCTTGGTCAGATGTTGTTGTCAGTTGAAGATGGTGGATGAAGCAATAGAGTGCTTTTACTTGATGAAGCAAAAAGGTTTTGATCCAAAGACTGAAACTTGTAATTGCATTCTGAGTTTGTTGTCAAGGTTGAATCGAACAGAGAACGCTTGGGTCTTCTACGCTGATATGTATAGGATGGAGATTAAGTCGAATATATACACTTACAACATTATGATCAACGTGTTGTGCAAGGAAGGGAAGTTGAAGAAGGCCAAGGAAATGTTAGCAATCATGGAGTGTTTTGGAGTTAAGCCTAACATTGTTACATACAACACTTTGGTTCAAGGGTATTCGTTGAAAGGAAGAATCGAAGGAGCTCGTATGGTTATCAAAGAGATGAAATCTAAAGGCTTTAAACCAGATTTGCAGACGTACAATCCAATCCTGTCTTGGATGTGTAGTGAAGGAAGAGCCTCTGAGACACTGAGGGAGATGAAGGAGATGGGTTTGGTTCCAGACTCTGTTTCTTACAATATTTTGATCCGTGGTTGCAGTAACAAAGGAGATTTGGAGACAGCTTTTGCTTATAGGGATGTGATGATGAAAGAAGGTTTCACGCCAACGTTTTATACTTACAACACGTTGATACATGGTTTATTTATGGAGAACAAGATAGAAGCTGCTGAGATATTGATAAAGGAGATTAGAGGGAAAGGTGTTGCCTTAGACGCTGTCACTTACAACATACTCATCAATGGTTATTGTCAACATGGAGATGCAAAGAAAGCATTTGCTTTGCATGACGAAATGATGACAGATGGGATTCAGCCGACACAGTTTACTTATACATCGCTTGTTTATGTCTTATGTAGAAGAAAGAAAATGAGAGAAGCAGATGAGTTGTTTGAGAATGTTGTAGCCAAGGGAACGAAGCCTGATCTTGTGATGTATAACGCCTTGATGGATGGACATTGTTCTACTGGTAACATGGACCGTGCATTTTCGCTTCTTAAGGAGATGGATGAGATGAGAATCGATCCTGATGATGTGACATACAATTGCTTGATGAGGGGTCTCTGTGGAGAAGGTAAATTTGAGGAAGCTCGTGAGCTGATGGGGGAGATGAAGAGAAGAGGAATCAAACCTGACCATATTAGTTACAACACTCTAATAAGTGGGTATAGTAAGAAACGAGATGTAAAGAAAGCTTTCATGGTTCGAGATGAGATGTTGAGTCTCGGGTTTAATCCAACTCTTCTCACTTACAATGCTCTGTTAAAGGGTTTAAGTAAGAACCAGGAGGGGAGACTCGCAGAAGAATTGCTAATGGAAATGAAAAGTGAAGGGATTACTCCTAATGACAGTACTTATTGCTCTGTAATTGAGGCAATGTCTAATTTGGAACAAGATGCAGAATAGTCTGATACTTGATTGATCTTGCATTAACTCTTCATTATCATAATATGATATCTGCTTCTGGTGAAATATTGTAACCTTGGTCGTTTGTTCTGAGTCTTAATATAACCTGTTAGGCTTGTTTAGGGGTTATATTGCTTTACTTGTTAGTATCATATTATTGCAGTTATTTTGTTTGCTTAGGTTATGTTTTTCAGAATCTTGATTTTCAACTTTGATGATGATCAGTTTGTTATCTATTTGTCAAAAGTTATTTGTCTATTTTATGTTTATTTATTATCCTTTTTATATTGATGAATGCTTTTTTAAAAAATACAATACTACTAAATAGTAAAAAATAAAATTTATCATATATTTGAATAAATTTTCAAAGCTATTGTATACAATGTGACATAATTAAACTTTCATATTTATATGTTGTTTTTATAGTAGTAATTTTTTTTTTCAAAACATAATAGTAAATAATTAATCAGATTCATTTAAAGAATGTATTATATTGTTAAATTTTTAAAAACATGTAGACAGTCATTTGGAAATTATCTTCACATTAAAAATGAAATTACAAATGTTATGGTTTTACATGGATTTTGTAAGGAACAAGTGGGACAATATGGGCAATTATTGGGCATAATTTTATCAAAAAACCTCCCTAAGATCTATTTGTATGGAAACCAATTGGATAAACTATGATTCAAAAAATTGTGAATACACCAAAAATATCATGGCACATAGCATTGATGTTAATAAAAACTATAGAAATAAGGTGAATATGTAAGCATTGTCAACAACATGTGCTGGTGGATTTTTTTTTATAAAAAAAAATATGATATGTTTGGATGATACAACGAGCAGTATATGTCCGTTTGTGAAATACCAAACTCCAACAAACTCCAACCCGAACATTAGTTATTTCTTACGTGTTCATCAGAATATCTAAAAGCAAAATTTTACTTTTAAAATTCATTTATAAATAATTACTGAATAATCATATTTATTTGTTAGTTTTTCTTATTAAATAAAACTTTACTCCAATTAAGATAGGTTCATTATAATGTTACTTTTGCTAACCGTCCATTTTTATGTTAATATTAACTGAAAAATAAATCAAGAAAATCACTTCTTCTTATCTTATCACAGTTTTTAACTTTTTTTTTTTTTTTTTTTTTTTTTTTAAGTTGGATTATATTCTAGTGTTCAAACATGCTTTCCAGACATTCATAAATTGCTCAGAATAATCAAATATCATATTTGAAAACGTGAGGATGATTTAAATGGACAGAATTGTACAAAAACAAAACATTTTTTGGTATCAGATTCCCATTCTTTATGATAACCCAAAAAGTACGTACAAGTTCTTCAAAAAGAAAAGAAGAAGAAATAGCACTATACCGTAAAAGGAATCACCTTTTCTCCAACTTTCGGTCCCATGAACATTATTCATTCTTTGCCTTGTGGCTTAGCCATAGATCATGTTCCTTATTAATCTTATCCTCTTCATTCCAGAATATCTCTCTCAACATGAAGTCTAAGTTGCCATGGAATAAAGTCACATGTTTCTTCAATCCTAAGACTCTATACTTGCCAGAGGAATCATCTTTTCTCTTTTTTTTCTTTAAAGGCTTTGCAGTATATATATATATTGTGAGATCAAGGCTCTTCCCAAGAAAATATTGGTGATCAAAATCAAACATGTCAAACATGAACTTTCTTGAGCTGCAATACAAGCTCTCTAAGAACAAGATGTTAAGGAAGCCTTCAAGAATGTTCTCTAGAGACAGGCAGTCCTCAGGACTGTCTTCACCTGGACCAGGAGGAGGCGTCCTTCAGCCTACAATCAACGAGATGAGACGCGTTTTCAACAGATTTGACTCGGACAAAGACGGGAGAATCTCTCAGACCGAGTACAAGGTGGTGCTGAGAGCTCTAGGACAAGAGAGGGCGATCGAAGATGTGCCCAAGATCTTTAAAGCCGTGGACCTGGACGGTGATGGGTTTATTGACTTCAAGGAGTTTATAGAAGCACACAAGAAAAGTGGAGGGATTAGATCTTTGGATATAAGAAACGCTTTCTGGACTTTTGATCTGAATGGTGATGGGAAGATAAGCGCAGAGGAAGTGATGTCTGTTCTGAGGAAGCTTGGGGAGAGATGTGGCTTAGAAGACTGCAAGAGGATGGTGAAAGCTGTTGATGCAGATGGAGATGGATTGGTTAATATGGAAGAGTTCATGAGGATGATGAATCAAACTATGAACATTGTCTGAACATATGTCCTCTCTCTTTCTCTCTGTTCTCTGTTGTTGTAATTAAAGTTCGTTATTTATACAATCTAAACCGACATGATCTCCAATGTTCTGTCTTAATATGAGCAAAAATAGATAAAAAGCAATAAATTATTCAAAAGTTAGTATGGTGGAGAAACACAAACTTAATACCTCATGTAAAAGGATCTAACGCAGATGGAATTTGTTATAAATGCTATTTCAGTTCCCAACTACGAGCAGATCTCTAAAGAGCTTAGAGCCACCACTCAAGAACCTGAGCTCTACCAGTAATCGCCGCAAGAACATTTACCATCACTGAAGTGATGGAAACGTTTGGTGTCTCTTACAATCAACGTTCTACCAATGATTTTGGACATGATCTTGATAAAGTTGTGACAGTCATTACACACACGTAGATTCTTGATGATCGTTAGGGACTTGCGAGGTGGTGTGCATATGATACCATAAGCAATCGCTAACCTCTCACTGTGGTAGAGTAGTGCCTGTTCTTTAGCCTCTTCATCAATATCATGCAGAACACATCGAGTGTCCGGAACATAAACAGCTCCTTTCTTTGCAGCCATCTCCTTAGCTTCATCCTTGTAAAAAGTCAGATTCCGAAACTCAAGGATCCTACTCTTACTAGCGAGCATACTCTTCTCCCTGTATGATTTCGGAAGAGGCGTAGGAAGCTTGTTGGTTATAGCCTTCGAAGGGTCAAGATCAACCATCAACTCCTCTGCGTAATCCTCTAAATCGATGTCTCCATGTAGCTTACCAAAGCTCCTCATGGATTCCCAGAAAACAGCTGTAGCTTCAAATGGAAGGTCGTGGATGTACTGTTCTGCCTCAACAAGATGTCCACATTTTCCAAGAACATCTAAAAGACCCAAGTAATGTTCTGTCCTAGGACTAATCCCAAACTCGTTTCTCATCGAATCAAAATGCAAAAACGCTTCTTTTATTCCACCCACATTAGCACAAGCCAAGAAAACAGTAACGAAAGTCTCCTCGTTAGGTTTCAACCCTTGTTTCGTCATCTCTTCGAACAACTGCAACGCATCGTCTCCCATTTCGTTATCACTATACACACGCATCATCAAATGCCAAGAATCCATATCTTTATCAGCCATGTGATCAAACACTCTCTTAGCGTCAGTGACACTACGACACTCCCCGAACATACTGATCACAACATTGTTCAGTTTCGGATCACTTCTGAAGCTAGACCGGAGGAAGTGATCGTGTACCTTCTTGGAATGCTCAAGCGATTTCAGATCAGAACAAGACTCAAACAGTAAAGAGAAACAATCTTTATCAGGCAAAGCTCCTTTATCAAGCAATTCGATAGCATCTTTATATCTTCTGAGCTTGCACAAACGCACTATCTCTTCCACAGTAGGAACTAACTCATTTCTCTGAGTGTTCATCTGATTAGGTCTTTGATTTGAGCTTCCTTGATA
Organism: Iljinskaea planisiliqua; assembly: GCA_900108845.1. Taxonomy (NCBI): domain Eukaryota; kingdom Viridiplantae; phylum Streptophyta; class Magnoliopsida; order Brassicales; family Brassicaceae; genus Iljinskaea; species Iljinskaea planisiliqua. Next base: position 7,207,669 of record FNXX01000010.1, on the reverse strand, counting down.
ATACTGCCCACCTTGTTGAGGCTTGTAACCACCGTGTTGAGGATTCTGAGGAATCCATTGATTAGGGTTTTGTGGAGCTCTCTGACTAGTGTTCGTCTGATTTTGAAAACGCTGAGAATCGAAGCCCGGAGATGGATTCGGCCGTTGCGGCGGCGGATAAGATGCGACGGAATGATGATTCCGGTAATAATCACTCGCGGTGGCGGATGTGCTCAGGGTTTTGCTCGAAATTGAGTTCACCGCAAAGGTTTTGGTCCCGGAGGCGAATTGAGAGGAAAGACGGGGAGAAGAAAAAGGTATTCGAAGCAGAGAACCTACTGTGATAATCTTCTGGCTCCGTGCGCATCGAATCGCCATTAGAGAAGACATTTCTCTGAATTTTTGGAGCAGAAATGGTGAAAGGTTTAAACCCCTCCGATAAACCAAAACCCTAGTTGATTGGGGATGAAGATAACGCAGGCAAGAAAATAAGAAATTTGCAAAACAATCCTCTAAGTATCTCTAACGTTGGCAATGTCACCTTTTTGTTCCTAAATTGCAGGAAAAACTATCTATCAAACTTGAAAACGTACAATACAACCCTTAGATTAGATATATCGGTCGTCTAAAGTCTAAACTGGTTAGTGCTTACAAAAAAACAATTATTTTGTTTGAAGATGTGATGTGGAGATGCGAATTAGGGGAGAATATTACGAGTTTGAAAATTATTTGGGAGAAAAAAATTATGTGACTTTTTTTCATAAATTTACGATTTTTGGATGATAAGGATAAGATTTATGAGACTTAAATGGGGTTAGGGCTAGAGAACGTTTCATCAAAAGAGTTTGAATTGAAATTCCGCAAGAAAGTTCGAATCAATTATTAAAACAAGTGATAAATATTTAGCAGAAATTATTGGTTTATGTATTTTAATATATTTGAAAATTTAAATGAAATTTAGTATTATTGGTTCTATAATTTTAAAATAAATATTGAAATAATGTGTTATTGGTTTTATGATTTATAAATCCTAATTGAAATCATGTGTTATTCAATCATATAAATTTACTAATAGATTTGATTTTAGAATGAATTTTAGTGGATTTAGAATAATTTTTTTTTGTTAAAAAAAGAAAGATTTAAATCCGAGGTAAAACCTTCAGATTTGTAAATATTAAATAAAATCCACATATTATATTTGAAAATCAATAAATTTTACTTTAATTTGTAAATCTTATATAGATTTCTAAATTAGTAAAATGATTATCTGTTGTGTTGTCACATTAGCTTTCGAGAAGAAGACACTTGTGGACAACAATACAATATAAACATAACACAATAGGTTCAAAACAAAACCCTCGAGTTTTCATCCTCAATTATTTGCCATATGGGTGAAGAACAAATTAACATGTGTCGTTTAATTAAAAAAGAAAAACCTTTTATTTACAATAATTAATCATTCAATTTTTATTTATATATGTTTAAATTTTATTTTAATATTTAAAAACTTTTATAAAAATAAAATAAAAACCTATTATTTTCTCAGCAATTATTAATCATTCATTTTTTACTTACATATGTCTAAATTGAGATTTTAGCATTTAAAAACTTATATCATAATAAATATTAAATAAATATATTTATTCATAATTAAATATTAAATATTAATATATAAAATTTTAAATTACAAAAAATATTAAAATTGAATCTCTTAAAATAAAGTTTAAAAATAATATTGTTAGATTTTGAAAATCTTATTATATATATAAAACTTGGTTTTCAAAGTTAGTAATTAACAAGATCGTGCCACGTGGCAGTAAAATCTTAGTAAAATCTTGTAAGATTTTGACATGTGTCAAAGAATATATCATACAATAAAATTAAAAAATATTAAAAATTTATTATATAATTAAAAGGAAATAAGATATTTTTGCTTCCTTATATAATAAAAAATACTAGAATTATTAATATATAGAACTGATATATTTAAAAGATTAATAAAACTTGATTATTTATATAAAAAAAAAGATTATAGCCTTTTAACCAAAAAAGGATATAAAATCAATAAAAATGATAAACTAATCCTTAAAAAAAAAAGATTGTTACTTGTTTTAATTCATATATTAATGTCTATATAAAGAACTAAGTTTTTTCATATAGACATTGAGTGTTTTGGAGTTTAATATATAGTAAAGTTAGAAAGACGAAGAAGATAAATTCAAAGGTTTTTCTGTTTTTTTACAATGGATACATGTCAACTTTTACAACACCATAAAGTTTAAAAAAATTATCCAACAAAATTTATTATTAAAATAAAATTAAAATGAAAATTTCCTACGTGTAGCACTAGTATTCACCTAGTTAAAGTTAATAATAAAAAGTTTTGGATATATCAGTTTGTCTCAAAGTAATACTTTTATGATTTATTATTTGGAAAAGAACTATACAACCCATATAATTTTTTATTGGCTCTTATACAAACTAGAGCTAATGTTGGGGTATGATTGTTATAAATGATATTAAAACAGTATCAGTAAACAGTAGAAGCAATATACTGTTGAAATTGTATCATCTAATCAATATGTATATTTTAAGTGACTGACAGAGTTATGAGTGATTATATATAAACTTATAAATATATTTAATATATATATTTATATACATTATATATATTTATATTCACAGTATAATTACATAATAATATATTTATTTTAAAATTTTAACTGTAAATGTAATAAAATAATTTAATAATAAATATTAGATTAAAAGTATAAAATTTTCACTTGAATATAAACATAATTTATGATATTATTTAACAATATAAATTAATCATATATAATTTATTTATTTTTAATTTTTAAAATTTTTAATCGTAAATGTAATAAAAATAATTTAATAATAAATAATAGTTTTAAAAGTATAAAATGTACACTTGAATATAAACATAATTTATGATATTACTTAACAAAATAAATTAATCATATATAATTATTTTAAATTTTTTCGATATTTAAAATGTCAATTCTTTACAAAAAGTTTCAAATGAAAGAATAGAGGAGATGAGCATTAGCAGCTTCTAAATGCTTCTCTAAATTATTTATTACAAAAAGTGATTGGTTAAAGAAAAGTTAATGATCTCCTAAATGCTACCAATCAATCCCTAATCATATATATTTTTCACATTATCTAATTAAATTATAGAAATTGGTAATAAGTTCATTGACTCACTGTTATTCAAAGAATCTAAAAGGTTGAACAAGAATTACAAATATTACAATCCAAAGTATCTTGTAACCCGATTTTAAATAGAGTTACACTTTCAACTCATGTTACATGTGTATTTTTGATTAAAAAATCATATACAATCATTAGTTGGAAACGATGTCAAAAGCTGAATTTTAAAAGGGTGACTTACTAGAATTATATTAGAATAATAATGATCTTTTGAAAATTACTAAATTGTTTTTAGTACCTAAAATGTCTTTTTATCCTTTAATACCAAAAAATGTAATTACAAAAATTGATATTACTTTTTATTAAAAAAAATCGAAATTTTTACCACAGTAAAAAACTAGGTAAAAATATTTAAATAAGTCTATTATACATGAAGTGACATGTTTATTTAGATTTCATACTTTTTAGCGAATGACAGATTTTCTATAACAATTTTATTTAAATTCGACAGTTTTTTGTATAACTTGATGACATATTAACAACCAACCGGTAGTTTTTTTAATTACTTTATGAGAACCTTATTGAGTAACAACAGTTTTAATATCTGAATGGCAGTTTTATTTTTCGAACCACAGATATTTTTTTGAACGGCAGTATTTTTTTATCTAATTTGTATTTGACTCAGTTGCAATAGATTTTCTTAAGTGCAATAGAGTTTTAAAGTTTTTCAAAATTTTACGTTATAGCAAGTTTATTTAACACGGCATAGTTTTCTAACGACACAACAAAGTTTAAAGATTTTCAATAAATCTATCGCATTATTTAATTACTAGATTGACAAATACATTATCTAATGTTAATTTTACGGCAGATTTAAAATTAGTAGATTTTTAGTGTTACTATGACAGATTTTAATACAAATGTTATGACAGATTTATTTATTACTAAATTAACTATTTCTCATTTATATAGTTACGGTAGGTTTTGTACGGCATGTTTTTTTATCAAATTTGATCATATATTTTTCACAAAATGTAACGGTTTTTTCTTTTACTGTGGTTCCTTAATTTTATGAACTGATTTATTTTCTAAAATTAGTTTTCCTTAATTGTTAGGTAATTAAAAAATCTTTTTTCTTAATTGTAGGTAAATTAAATATTCATTTTCTTAATTTAAAAATTTAAATAAATTTGTGTTACCTAATCTTCAAAATAGTTAAAAAATAATTGTGTGGAATTAAAAAATCGTTTTAATTCATTTTCCTTATTTTAAAAATTTTAGATCAATTTTTTTTTTTAATAAATTTGTGTTCTGTAATTTTTAAACTAGTTTAAATATATAAAAAGTTATTTTTTTCTTAAATCAGTGTTCCCTTATTTTAGAAAGGGATTTAACTTAAAAATTTGTTTCCCTAAAATTTTGGCAAAAAAGGTCAAAAATCAAAAATTTCCTTATTTTCACATAAAATATTTAATACTTTTTCCATTATTTAGGGTTTTTATATTATTCTTTTGTGAGATTTGTATCCTTTTTACTTTGGTGATGACAATAAAAAAAAATTTAATTTTCTTATAATAGCATTTAAAGTATATATATAATATCATATGGTATATCTGTAAATAGTTTAAAAATCTTGATTATTATGTATTTTCTACAAAATATTAATGTTATATTAGTAAATTTGATTTTGAAGATGTTATATTAGTAATTGTACTACATTTTAATGTTAGTATAGTAATTATCTCAATTTAAAAAGGATAAAGTAAAAGCAAAATCTTAATAGAAGGGCATATATACAAAATCATCGGTAGCTTGTCGAGAATGCAAATCTTCAAACAAGTACATTGAATTTTATGATGATGTGTGTAACTAAAGGTTTAAGTCAGAAGTTGCTAACAAAGCACACAATTACATCAGAAAAAAGTCAAATATAGAAAATAAAAATAACAGATTTACTTTTCCGTTAGTGAGTAAGACTTTATCTCGGAAAACATCATTAAATTTATTTCTCATATCGTCTCTGTTTCATTAAATTTGCTTAGATCAGTATTTTTTTATTTTTTTCTTACAATTTATGAGTGAGCCGATTTTAATTTATGAATACCTTTAACACATATGTACAGTCTACAACATAATATCTTTCACTCTACCTGGAAAAATGTTGATATGAAAATTGGAAACAAAGCGTTATACTTTGCCTTCTCAGATAAATAGCAGAGCACATGCTTTAAGGTATGGTCGTAAGGGCATCAAAATTCAATATAGTCAGAGGTTGCATAGAAAGACAAGGGACATAAAAAGTTTGGTATTTTGATGATGGATTGTAGGAGGATGACAGAGAGACTTCATCCTTCTGATCACATATAATAAATGTTAAGAAAGAATAAATCTTTGTTTTGTGGGGAAGACATGGGGGAGATGGATCATCATGGAATAAGAGGTCGGTTCTTCTTGCTTAACATCAAACCAATTCGATGATGTGGCATGTTATAGTGTATTCATAAATTGTGAAGACAAAAATCTAAAATTTATATTGCAGTTGGGGCTATTGGTAAACAGACTTTGAAAGCTTTAGAATTTTCTAAAGTCATCAAAGCCAAAATTTATCTAATTAGACATTTTAAGCTTTAGAAAAGTTAAAAGCCATAAAAACCACTTTTTCAAAAAAAAAATAATTATTCATCTTTTTCTAAAGATAGTTATCCACATAATGTGTGGACTATGAGTTGTGTGAGTTTATATTGTTTTGTTTGATTTGTTTGCGGTAAAATGAAATATAATTGTTTTGAATGCGAATAGACTTAAGATTATCATTTTTGCATTTTTAGCTTACATTAAATTATTTATGAATTATAGATGTGATTATTAGATTTAGTATAAGGCAACAACAAAACAAAAACTTCTTCATATATTTTAATCAAATATGAAGTGTTGTTTCAATTCTTAGCTAGTTACACTATTTTTATGTATTCAAATCAAAGTTTAGTATTCATTTTTTTACAAAATAAATGTCACTTTAAGATTTCATTCTTGTTTCATAAAGATTCAAAGACTGTTATTTTGTATTCTAACATATATGTTAGAGAGAGAAAATTACTAGTGTAATAATAAAGAATGCGATAAAATATTAATAGTTTTAAATTGTAAAATGATATATTATAAAAGAGAAGATAGTAATATTTTGGGAGTTAACTAAGATGTGTAATTTTATTTTCTTTTAAAATGGTATATATATATAAAATTGTTTAGATATATAACATTATTTTCATTTAATTCCAACATGTCATGTACTTAAATGAGAAAAAAAAATATATTAGAATCTTATCAAACACTAAACATATTACAAACAAAGGAAAAGTATATTAAAAGAGAAAATGATATCATCTGCCATTAGTCTATAACAAAATAATAAGTTTTCTATTGGTTCTATTTTGATCGACTGCAATAGTGAAAGAGTGTAATTTTCTGTCATTATTTCCAGAGCTTAAAAATTCAAGATTCTTTAATATTTTTGGGTTATCTTATCACTCTTTTCCACTAGCAACTTCAATTCTTTGAATAAGCTATATTGAGGAATTTATTGTTCTAGTCAGCGCTATAAGATTGATGTTTCATATAATGTCAATAGTGTTTATTATTGCGAAAATCATCAAATATTGTTCTAGTTCAACACTTTGTTCAGATATTTGTTATTACTATGAGTTGATTTGTACATCACATGCACATCGTATATCTAAATATCTTGACAGTATTTTACAACATAATAAAAAAGTATGGTCTTTAAAGTTTTCAGTTGGTGTTATTGTGATTCACTATAATGGTGAAAGACTAGTATATAGATTTTTTGTCAATATTATTGTGATCATTAACTTTGATAATGAAAAGATTGTAATCTTTTGCTATTCATGTTGTGTTTGAATTAGATGAAAATATTTATTTTTTTTCAAAACTTTAGTCTTTGAATATTTATATCACTATCTATATATTATAGTTCAACGGTAGTAATCTATATATTATAATTCAGCTGTGGTAATAATAGAATTTTTTTGAAAATGGTGAAAATGCAAAGACTATAATTTGAATTAGTTAGAATGAAAATTAGTTGGATAAACGTTTAAATTCTTGTGGTTTTTTCTTTTCTCGGTTATCTTCGGTCTCTAGTAATAGTTTTATTTGGCAGCGACTAATGAACATTGTATTTGAATTTCTGCATTAGCTGTTTTTATCGCGTTTTGCGTTGTTTGTAAGTGATTTTTTTCGAACTCCTATATTTAGGTAAATCATATTCTAGTTTTGAATGTTTAAGTCTTGTTTTAGGTTTTGGTTTGTATTATTTTTTTGTCTCGTTAGTTTTGGTTTCTCATAAAATTTTAGGGTTTTAACTTCTTATAAAACTATCGCATCTGTATCTAGCTTTATCTCTACTTGTCAGTTGTGTAATTTTGTTTGTTTTAGTAAATAAATATTAACTCAAAAAAAAAAAAAAGAACACATGAATTGAGTTGTGAACAGAGAAACCTCACAAAAAAAAATAACAACAAGTTTGTACTTTTGTGTTAAGCATTTTGTAGAGAAAATCGGATGCCTTTTGGATTCAGGAAAGTGTTAGCCATTTGTCTCGACCTTCATCCTCCTCTCTTGATTCTTGGGCCGGGTTTAGTGCAACACCAACAATGTGCTAGAATAATCACCTTTCTTTTTTCAAAATATAACTAATACATATAAACTGTTATGGATAATCTCGATATCCTATATATTCTAGATATGGATGTACATTATGAAGTTTATCCCTATAATATTCTTAAGTATATTCTAAATATATTTGTATCTATCCTAGATATTCTCTAGGCATAAGTCCCTATATAAAGGACTCATTGTACTTGGAATAAAACACACAGAAATCTTCTCTCCTTTCTCTCTTATTCATAACACGTTATCAGCACGAGTCTCTAACCACTTGAGTCACAAATCCTTAGTTTCGATCTATCGTTTCCTCTCTTCTTTTCCTTTTACCGGTAAAGTAAAACCTAGAATGATCGCTTCACCATATTATGTGTTTGATTTACTGTTTGATCCAATCTCTCTCAATCGTTCGTATTATATTCACGTTCACATAACTAATCGGCTCTTGTTATAATTTAATCGTTCGTATTATAGAGCATGCTATATTATTTTATTACTTATGGATCGTATGGTGAATCTATACTAGTACTTAATGATTAAATCTAGTTATCTTCAGATTTTTTTTTTACTGGCATTTATTTTTATTTGTTTTATGACATGAAACATGCTTTCGCACGTAACAATATGGTTCATGTAACTAAATTATTTTCATAGCATATGAATATGTAAATCGTTGACGTTGGTTTCTGCATGCATGATTCGTATTAAATATTTTGCATGCATGGTATGGTGTGTGTTGCTAAATTATTTACGTCTATATATAAAACTTGGATAGAAATTATTAGAACTCTATCGTATAAAATATATTTTTGTTGAGCTATAAAATTTGTTTAGATCTGTTTATATCTTTAATTTACATCATGTCTATGAGTGAATTTATATATGATTTTGATCTGCATGAAATATTATTAACATATTTCTTTGATTTTATTAGCCAGTAAATCATTTAAATATTATCAATATATTGTTTAGATATGATGAAGTACAAATATTGCAGTTATTATATTATAGTGTTTTGCATTTTGTTCCGGATAGTTTTGTATGTTTATATATACTAATTGTTATATGTCTAATTAAATCTGAAATTTGCACATCCATGTAAATAAAACGATTGTTGCATGTAAAGATATATATGGCTGCACATAAATCTTGCTAGTTAATTTGCGATTATTTATTTTCATGGTCATGAAGTTTACGCATTTAGTTTTATTAATCAAGTTGATTGGTTGAATGAGAATTTAGTCATATGGTATGATAGTGGGAATATATAATTAAATAGTATATGTCCTTTTTACAAAATTTGATTATTACTTTATTATTTCAGTAAACAATGTCGAAATTTGCTAGTCTTGAATTTGAAGTTCTTGATATCACTGGAAACAACTATTTGGCATGGGCATTAGATGCCGAATTTTCCCTCAGTGCAAAGGGACTTGATCATACGATCAAAGATGGAAATCAAGCCCAAAGTCAAGATAGAGCAAAGGCTATGATTTTCCTTCGTCATCATCTCCATGGGAGCCTCAAGAATGAGTACTTGACTGTGAAAGATCCACAAATCCTTTGGAATAATCTAAAGGAAAGGTATGACCATCAAAAAAATGTGATCTTACCTAAAGCTCGTTATGAGTGGACACATTTGTGATTACAAGACTTTAAGTCTGTACAAGATTATAACTCAGCCATGTTCAAAATTACTTCCAAATTGGAATTATGTGGGGAGAAAATCACGGAAGCAGATAAGTTAGAGAAAACATTCTCTACTTTTCATGCAAATAATATTGTCTTACAGACACAATACCGTGAAAAGGGATTTGAGAAACATTCTCAACTTATATCATGTCTCCTTGTGGCTGAGCAAAATAATGAGCTATTAATGAAAAATCATGGACTGCGTCCAACTGGTTCTGCTCCACCCTCTGAAGCAAATGTGACAGAACAAGACCACACCAATAATATTGGACGAAGAAGTAATAATCGTGGTCGTGGTCGTGGTCGTGGACGTGGATATAGTCAAGTTCGTGGACGAGGAGTTTCTTTTAAGAACTCATCCTCCCACCAAAAGTGGAATAACAAAGATGGTAACAAACAAGAAAAATCAACACATGTGAATGTGTGTTACCGATGTGGAGGAAATCATTGGGCTCGTACGTGCCGTACACCAAAGCATCTTGTTGATCTTTATCAACAATCATTAAAGAAAAAAGGAAAAAAGGTGGAAACAAATTTGGTGTACGAAGATGGAGAAAATGACTTTGGTCATGGTGATACCATTCACCTGGAAGCTGCTGACTTCATCCCTAATGAAGAGGAAAAGTGATTCACTTTTGAAATTTATTAGTCCTTATCTTTAGTTATTATTTTAAGTTTTTGTTCTTGTTTTTGAGTTTTGGATTTTATTGATGTTTTTGCATTCTTTTAGACTTGGTTGAATTTGATTTATTCTATGAAGTTATTTTTATGATTCATTTTATTTTATTTGAAGAAAAATGGATGGAGGAGATATATGCCTGGCAGATAGTGCAACTAGTTACACTATTCTAAAAAATAAAAAATATTTCTCATATTTAACAAAAAAAGAGGCCAGTGTGAGCACTGTAATGGGTAGTGCAAAGATAATTGAAGGCTCTGGAAAAGCAAATATAATATTGTCTATGGGAACGCAATTTGAAATTGTTGATGCGTTGTATTCTCCTAAGTCTCAAAGAAATTTATTGAGTTTTAAGGATATCCGGAAAAATGGATATCATATTGAGACTATGATAGAAGGAAATATTGAATACCTTCATATTACAAGTATTACCCATGGCTCTAAAAATATTGTGGAAAGATTACCCGCCTTCTCCACTGGATTGTATTATACTAAGATTAGTATGATTGAGGCAAATGCCATAGTAAACCATAAGGTTACTGAAAACATCACTGTTTGGCATGACCGGTTAGGCCATCCCGGTTCAATAATGATGCGAAAGATAATCACCAATTCGTGTGGACATCCATTGAAGAATCAAAAGATTCTTCCTAATAATTTTTCATGTGCTGCTTGTTCACAAGGAAAGGTGATCATACGGCCTTCACCAGCCAAAATAAATTATGAATCGATAAATTTTCTGGAACGAATTCAAGGAGACATTTGTGGGCCGATTCACCCACCGTGTGGAACCTTTAAATACTTTATGGTTCTAGTTGATGCATCGACTAGATGGTCACACGTTTCCTTGTTATCATCTCGAAACATGGCGTTTGCGAGATTACTTGCTCAATTAATTAAATTACGAGCACATTTTCCAGATTTTCCTCTAAAGACAATTCGCCTTGACAATGCTGGTGAATTTATGTCTCAGGCTTTTAATGACTATTGCATGTCCATTGGGATAAGTGTTGAACATCCTGTAGCACATGTTCACACACAAAATGGTTTAGCCGAATCATTAATCAAACGCCTCCAGTTGATTGCTAGACCATTACTTATGAAATCAAAACTCCCAATCTCTGCATGGGGGCATGCTATATTACATGCAGCAGAATTGATTCGCATCAGGCCAACGAGTAATCATCAGTTCTCCCCATCTCAATTGATCTTGGGTCAGGAACCAAATATTTTCCATCTTAAGATATTTAGATGTGCTGTATATGTTCCAATTGCTCCACCACAGCGATCTAAGATGGGACCTCAAAGGAGGTTAGGAATATATGTTGGATACGATTCCCCATCGATAATTAAGTATTTAGAGCCATCCACGGGAGATTTATTTAAGGCTCGATTCTCAGACTGTCATTTTAATGAGTCTGTTTTTCCAACATTTGGGGGAGAGAATAAACAGCTGGAAAATGATATTAAATGGAATGAATTATCATTATCTTATCTTGATCCTCGGACTAAAGAATGTGACTTAGAAGTTCAAAAGATAATTCATTTACAAAGCTTAGCAAATCAATTGCCAGATGCATTTGCTGACCCAAAAGGAGTGACTAAGTCACATATTCCAGCTGAAAATGCTCCAATAAGAATGAACGTCCAAAAAGGACAAAATCAAACTGCTAATGAGTCTAAAGCACGCTTAAAGCGTGGTAGACCTATCGGTTCCAAAGATAAAATACCTCGAAAAAGAAAAGGAGCAGAAATTGGCAATGGTGAAACCGAGGTAATTATCACAAATGAAAGATCTCTAGAAGAGATATTAGACATGACACAAAAAGAAATTCAGGTACCTGATAATGAAGAGATCTCAACTAATTTTGTCATGTCTGGAATAAAATAGAACCGAAAGCAAATCGACGTCGATGATATTTTTGCATGCAATGTAGCAGTTGATGTTATGGATGAGGATCAAGAACCAAAATCTATTGTAGAGTGTACACAAAGAAATGATTGGCCAAAATGGAATGAAGCAATAGATGCAGAATTGAAATCTCTTTTGAAAAGAGAAGTATTTGGACCAGTGGTCTGTATACCTAATGGTATAAATCCAGTAGGATACAAATGGGTTTTTGTGCGAAAAAGGAATGAAAATGGTGAAATTGTGAGATACAAAGCACGTTTAGTTGCACAAAGTTTTTCACAAAGACCTGAAATTGATTATGAAGAGACATACTCTCCTGTGGTGGATGCAACTACTTTCAGATTCCTTATCAGTCTGGCAATAAAAGAAGGACTTGATTTTCGCTTGATGGATGTAGTCACAGCCTACTTATATGGTTCACTGGATACTGATATTTATATGAAAGTCCCAGAAGGATTTAAACTCCCAGAAGGAGCAAAGTCTAATTCTCGAGAACATTATTGCATAAAGTTGAATCGATTTCTTTATGGGCTCAAACAATCAGGGCGTATGTGGTATAATCGCCTTAGTGACTACTTGGTCAAAGCAGGCTATAAAAATGACCCTATCAGCCCATGCATTTTTATAAAGAGATTTGAGCAAGGATTTGTCATAATTGCAGTGTATATTGATGATTTAAACATTATTGGAACTCCTAAAGAGATTTCACATACAATGGAATATCTAAAGGAAAAATTTGAGATGAAAGATCTTGGAAAAACAAAATTTTGTTTGGGACTACAAATTGAGCACCTAAAGAATGGAATCCTAGTGCATCAAACAACATACACAGAAAAGGTGCTTAAAAGATTTTCTATGGATCAAGCACATCCTTTGAGTAGTCCCATGGTTATAAGATCAGATGTGAATAAGGACCCATTCCGTCCTAGAGAAAACAATGAAGAAGTTCTTGGTCCTGAAGTACCATACTTAAGTGCAATAGGAGCATTAATGTATCTTGCTAGTCATACAAGACCTGACATTTCATTTTCAGTGAATTTGTTAGCAAGATTTAGCTCATGTCCCACTCGTAGACATTGGAATGGGATTAAACATTTACTTCGTTACCTCCAAGGTACGAAAGACATGGGTCTATTTTTCCCTAACCCATCTACAGAAGATTTGATTGGTTTTGCAGATGCTGGATACTTGTCTGATCCCCATAATGCTAAATCACAAACAGGATATGTGTTCACATGTGGTGGTACTGCTATTTCTTGGCGTTCTGTGAAGCAAACCATTACAGCCACTTCTTCAAACCACGCAGAGATTTGGCTATCCATGAAGCCAGTCGTGAGTGTGTATGGTTACGATCTGTCATCCATCACATACGAAAAGATTGTGATATATCTGCAGAGAGGGAAGCTCCGACAGTCATGTATGAAGACAACGCCGCATGTATTGCACAACTCAAAGATGGATATATCAAAGGCGACAGGACAAAGCATATTCTACCAAAATTCTTCTACACCCATGATTTGCAGAAGAATGGTGATCTTCGAATTCTAAAGATCCGATCAAGTGAAAACTTGGCAGACATATTCACAAAGGCGCTCCCAACTGCTATTTTCAAGAAATTAGTTCATCTTCTTGGATTGCGTCGCCTCAAAGATTTAAAGTGATGTCCTTATGAGGGGGAGTAATGCGTGTTGCACTCTTTTTCCCTTAACTATCATTGCACAACTTTATGATAAAATAAATGAGATAAAAATGAATTGAAAAAGCAGATAATGTAAAATAATTGTGAGATCAAGGGATTAAAGTTTATGGAGCAAGGATCAAAGTTCTAACTTAACTTTGGGATATATTTGAGTTATTCTTCAAAACTTTTGTTTGTATCCGTTTCTTAAAATACACAATTGTAAACGAAATGTCAACCGTATTATATAGTGATCTAGTAACCGTAATCGTGATTAATCATAACCTTTAACCATTATATTTAAAGGTTAACAAATCTATAACCATTATATCGGTCACGCCTATCTAACTAATTGAAAAAAAATGGGTTAGCACTTAGCATAAAACGATAACCATCTAATAGGTTTTGATGTTCATTCTCTACCACTAATCGCCACAAGAACATTGACCATCTTCGAACTGATGGAAACGTTTGTTTTCTCTCACAATCAACGTCCTACCAATCATTTTGGACATGACCTTGATAAAGTTGTGACAGTCCCCACACAAACTGATATTCTTGATGATTGTAAGTGACTTCCGACCTGGAGTGTTCATGAGACCATAAGCAATCGCTAACCTCTCACCGTGGTGGAGCAGTGCCTCTGCTTTGGCATCTTCATCAATGTCATGCAGAACACATCGTGTGTCCGGAACATAAACAGCTCCTTTCTTTGCAGCCATCTCCTTGGCTTCATCCTTGTAAAAAGTCAGATTCCGAAACTCACGCACCCTACTCTTACTAGCAACCATACTTATGTTCTTGAACGATTTGCGTGGAGGTGAAGGAAGCTTGTTGGTTACAGCCTTCGAAGGGTCAAGATCAACCACCAACTCCTCTGCGTAATCCTCTACATCGATGTCTCCATGTAGCTTACCATATCTCCTCATGGCTTCCCAGAAAACAGCTGTAGCTTCAAATGGAAGGTCGTGGATGTACTGTTCTGCCTCAGCAAGATGTCCACATTTGCCAAGAACATCTAAAAGACCCAAGTAATGTTCTGTCCTAGGACTAATCCCAAACTCGTTTCTCATCGAATCAAAACGCAAAAACGCTTCTTTTATTCCACCAACATTAGCACAAGCCAAGAAAACAGAAAGGAAGGTATCCTCATTCGGTTCAACCCTTGCTTCATCATCTCCTCGAACAACTGCAACGCATCGTCTCCCATTTCGTTATCACTGTACACACGCATCATCAAATGCCAAGAATCCATATCTTTATCAGCCATGTGATCAAACACTCTCTTAGCGTCAGTGACACTACGACACTCCCCGAACATACTGATCACAACATTGTTCAGTTTAGGATCACTTCTAAACTTAGACTGCAGGAAATGATCGTGTACCTTATTGGAATGCTCAAGCGATTTCAGATCCGCACAAGACTCAAACAACAAAAAGAAACAATCTGTATCAGGCAAAGGTCCCTTATCAAGCAATCCAATGGCATCTTTATATTTCTTGAGCTTACACAAACGCTTTACCTCTTCGACAGTAGTGAAAGACATATACACTCGATTATGGATTTGGTCTGAGCTTCTGGGTTGATGCGTGTAATACTGACTCTGAGGGATTTTCTGAACATTGCTCGTCTGATGAGAATTGAAGCCCGGAGACGGATACGGCCGTTGTGAAGGCGGATGAGGTGCGACGGAGTGAGGATTCCGGTGATAATCATTCGTGACCTCGTATGTGCTCAGGTTTTTGCTCGAGATTGCGTTAAGGGGAAAGGTTTTGGTCTCGGAGGAGTGGCTGAAGATGAATTGAGAGGACAACGAACGTAGTTGAAGCAGAGAACCTAGTCTGACAATGTTATGGGTCCGTGAGCAGCGAATCGCCATTACAGAAGACAATTCTCTGTTCTGTCGGAACAGACAGAAATGATGAAAAGGCAAAAACTCTAGTCAGTGAAGAACAAACGCATGAGAGAAATATAATTATTATTGGGCCGTGCGGGTCACTTAACCCACTCACATTTGGGCTGAAACAGGTCTAACTTTAACTAGTTTTGTTTTTCTTCTGTTTTACTTATGCGTAGATTTTATACATTTGGATTGTTTGATTTGCATAGCAAGCTTCTCTATCTCCATAATCGATTCTATTTCTTCACCTGCTTTAACCAAGGTCCAAGGAGGAGGGAGCTTATATTCGTTTCACCCATCTTCTCGTACATGTGATTTTCATTATGCATATGTCTCTCATGAACATTTGAATTGTGACCAGAAAGCAGTTTTCTTGGCAGAGAAGAAAGGAGAGCTCTTGCTCATGCTTACAAGTGGTTACAACTCTGTCCTCCTCAAATCATCTGGATCCGTTTTAGACTATTTGTGAGAGCTTGAGCATGAACACTGATTATTTACTCTTCAAATTAGACAAGTACTCATGTAATGTTTTGAAATTCAGTCTATGAAGACCGAGGAACTGAAGCTATAATAATGACATGCACTATAATGATACATTTTACAGTGTTGTTTTATTAACACAAGTAAAAAGATCCATGTCTATCTACAGACTTATTTTTGATACTTGTACTCACAACATTTCGAAGATCACTCTCAGGTATGTTAGTTCGTAGTAATCGTCACTCTATTTACATCTTCCCGCATCCTATACAACCCTCTCCTTCAACTAAACATCTCTCTACTAGCTCACAGTGTTCAGTACCTTACTCGGTTTTTCCCTCAAGTTCATCACAGTCTTGAACGGAGGACGCGTTTCTTGAAACCAAGATTTGAGGTCTTACGGGAAGAGGAAGTGGCATATGGTTGGCCATTGAGAGAGCCCCCGAATCTGATATCCCATCCTTCGATGTTCTTTGGAACACATGAGTCGAATAGGAACTGCCCGAGAACACTGTGAGCGTTAATGCTCGTTGGTTGAAGCGGGCGGAAGGAAGATCTTTCTCTCTGTTCTTCTTGTGAAGACGATGGATCGTTGTTGCTTTGATACGGTGCTGAGCTTGGTAAGAAAAAGTGGTCACTTGGTCCAGTGGCTACTCTTCTTAGGCTTTGGTTAGAGTTCACAGCAACTTTCTGAAGGTCGCATATTAGCTCAGAGATCTCATCATGAGTGCGAGCTCTTTCCCCAAGCTGCCGGATTTTCTGTAAGTGAACTGATATGGCCTTCTCTAGAAAGTTGGAGATAACAGCTCGATATTGTATAGGGTTATGCGTGTAGTGTCCTGAAGAAAGAGAGGAGCAGAAAAGACAAGAAATCTCAGATTTTGTAGCTTCTAGAAACTGTCATATGGCATATGTTTATATGTCCTGACTACTAACCTGCATGAGGAGAATTTTTCCACTTGACAACCTTAACTTCTCCTCCCAGTTCCTGCAATTGATGGGTGAAGCTTGAAATTACTTGGTGGGGAGCAAGTTCGTCATTCTCCGAGCACAAAATGAGATATGGAGCTCCAATTTCCTGGCAAAACACAGAAGGAAATGTATCTTATGTAACTACAAATTTGAGAAGCTGAAATCGGAGATGGCATATAGAGTGGAAACTTACAACAGATGAGTAGAGAGCTTGCCAATACTCACTGCGTTGAGATTCAAATCTTGTGAGATATAAACCATCAAGCCCTGAAGAAACCCCTTTGGCCACCCAAGATACTAGTCTTGAAGGCACAGACATTCGTCGTATGGTGGGATGTAGTGCGAATTTCACGTTCAAATCACTCGTGAAATCTAATGGGCCAGAGTCGTAGACATGTCCAGAAAGACAGTTTCTAACCAACTGGCTATCATCCTTCACAAATAAGAAAAAACAATGGATGAGTTGAAACTAAACTGAAGAAGCAAACATCACTATAAAGTCGTAAGGAGACAATTCTCACCGGATGAATTTGAGCTTCACAATCACCCATGATCACCTACATTGTACAACATTTTTAGCAATTTTTAGATACCATTGGACAAAACATAATGGAAACAAAATAGCTGAAAAGTTTAATTCTTTTCAAACTTGCCTGTAAGACTTTGTACATGCAAGCTTTTGGAGCTCCAGAGAAAGCTAGAAAGATAACAGGACATGGTCTAGTCTTCAGCTCCTGAACAACAAACACACCAACCAGCAAGAATCAATTATAAGAACGTAAAAACGCAGATAAAGTGACAATCTTATCAAATTTCCTGACCAGAACCTTTAAGATGAAACACGGAAAAGTTCTGCCGGAATCTTACCTCAACAAGCTCAGAAAGAAGGTGGAATGCTAGAGAGAGAGCCATTTCTGGGTAAAACCTGAAACACACATAAACAAATTAACCAAAGAGATTCTCAAACAACAAACAGTATCAAAACTGGAATATCCAAAAAGCTAGCTATGGAATCTTTCAGAGTTTCCACATGATAACAATTCGAAAACAAATTCTCATCACTTTCCCGATTCGAACAATCTTCTACTCAGTTTATCTACCAATTTCGAAGCAAAAAAGCATAAGAATCAAAAGATTCCGATTCTGATAATGCCCTTTTACAAAAAACCTAAGCTTTAACAAAACCCATTGATTTGCTCGCCACGAAACACGCGCACATCGAAAATTCATCTTCCTCTCTCGAAATCTTCTAGTCGTCGTCGGAAATTGAAACTCAGACAGAGAAGAGAGAATCGAATTCAAAAGAGACGAACTTACGCAGAGAGAAAATCAGCACGGCAAACAAGAGAACTCCAACCTAGAGAAGAGTAGAGATCAACGAAATTCGAGAGACGATTCTCGTTAATCGAACTCCAAGCGAAGATCACAACGACGCCGTTAGATCCTCCGTCGTCCATCTCTTTATCCGCCTTCTTCCCCCAGTAAACCCTTCCTCCGCCGATCATTTTTGAATCTCCGGCGACGATTATAAAACTCGTCAGAGAGAGATTTGGTGATTATTTTTATGAACCACTCGAAAAAGTTGAGATCTTTGAGATTACGGTGGTGGTTGTTATCACCCACGTCAGATCGTTATGTGTATGTTACCTCCTGCGTATTTTAGCTAAGTAAGTTTATAGTGCGCCTTTTCATACGACGTCGTTTGCCACGTCATGGGGATTTAACGTGGAAGTAACGGTCAAATACGATAAGTAGGCTTTGTTTTCTTCCTCTACGCCTCGTGCTGAGATCACAATTATATACCACAAGAAGTGCAAAGTTGAACGTAGGTTCAACATAATAAAACAACCTACTCGAACTGGTTAAACTAATAGCATTTAAATTGAATACAAAAAGTCAAGAAAACAGGAATTAATTGACTAATAATTTATGTTTCGTGTTTCTGTTAACAAGCCATTTTAGAACATATCCCATATTGGAAGTGAGATGGAACTTCAATGAAATTTTTATATATACATTCTCACAAAGACAATTGTCTAAAATTTCCACGCTGATTATAAAATATAGGAGTCCCAGTCAACTAAAATTTTGTTAATTATTATTATAGTTAATGAGTAGTGACCCTCCACACATCATTTATACAGTTCAAGATCGATCGTTTCTCTCGTGATCCACGACTGTTCTTTTTCTTTTCCCAGTTTTGTCTTTTTCAAATAGAGTTTGATTTGTCTGGTGTTATTTTTACTCGTTTGTCAATTTGTCTAGAGGTTTGATTTTCCAATCTATCTTACTTTTTCGAAACATTGTACCTTTTTTAAGGGTAACTTACTAGATTAACATAAAATAATACCAGAATTATTAGAATTACTAGATTGTTTTTAGTACCTAAAATGTTTTTTTTTTTTTTTGATACCAAAAAGGTAATTACGAAATTGTCATTATTTTTTATTTAAAAATTTCGAAATTTTTACCTCAGTAAAAAAATTGGGTGAAAATTTTCTAAATAAACCTGTCATACATGAAGTGACAGATTTATTAAGATGACAGATTTTTTTAAGAATGACAGATTTTCTATAACAATTTTATTTAAGTACGACAGTTTTTTGTATTACTTGATGACAGATTAACAGTTGAGCGATAGTTTTTTTAATTACTTGATAACAGTTTTATTGAGTTATAACAGTTTTAAAGTTCAAATGACAGTTTTATTTTATGAACGACAGTTTTGTTTTTTGAACAACAGGGTTTTTTTTATATAATATGTATTTTCAGTCAGTTGCAACAGAGTTTCTGAAGAGCGACAGAGTTTTTATGTTTTTCAAAAATTTACGTTATGACAGGTTTGTTTGACATGACAGGTTTATTTTTTATATTTTCAATAAATCTATTAAAATATTTAATTACTAGATTGACAATTACGTTATAATAGGTTTATTTTACTTAGTAGATTTATAGTGTTATTATGGCAGGTTTTAATTTACATGTTATAGTAGATTTATTTATTACTAAATTGACTCTTTATCATATATATGCGTTACAGCAGGTTTGTTACGGCAGGTTTTTGTCAAATTTGATCCTATAATTTTTCAAAAATGGAATTTTTTACTGTTGGTCCCTTCCTTAATTGTAAAAACTGTTTTATTTTTTAAAATTCTATTTCCTTAATTGTAGGTAATTAATATTTGTTTTCCTTAATTATAGGTAAATAATATATTTGTTTTAAATTCATTTTTCTTATTTAAAAATTATTTTTTTTAAAAAAAAAATTTGTATTCTATAATCTTTAAAATATTTTTATGTAATTAAAAAAAATTGTTTTTCGTGAAGTTTAAAATTTTAAAATCAAAATGGTTAAAGTAATTTATTTTACCTAAAAAAAATTTTTAAAATAAAATTTGTGTTTCTTTATTTGTGAAACTTATTACTTTTAAAAAAATCCGATTTCCTAAAATTTTGGTATAAAATAAAAATCAAAAGGGATTTTAGGGATGTTGATTTAATTTTTTGAGTAAAATTCATTTACTTTTTTGGGAATTTTTTTATTTTTTACTTAATTAAGTGATAATGATATGGTAAATGGCATACATGTAAATAGTTTTAAAATTCTAGATTATTCTGTCTTTTATACATAAGATTAGTGTTAGATTAGTAAACTCAATTTTCAAGATGTTATAATAGTAATTATACTAGATATTTATGTTATTGTAGTAATTTTCCTTTTTTTTAATTAGACGTTACTGCACATAAAAAAAATGGCCACATCAGTTTGCCAAAAAAAAAGAGTGATGCAAAGCGAGAAAATGTAAAAAGTCTATCCACTACAACCAAATTGGTGTTAAAACCGCAGAAATTTGACAAATCTTTAACAAAATCCATATTAATCTCTTCACATATACAATTAGGAATAAATAATGTTTATAATAATTCAACTGGAGAAATAGTGAAGTAATTATGGGTTTGAAGAAGTAAGTATTCAAAAACATAATGTTGCACATCATTATACAATTTATCCCACTAAAAAAATTGTTGAATCCGCTTCATCATTTTCAGAACTCCAAAATCACTTCCCAAAATCTATCATGATACTCTTGTAGAATGACATGAATAAAATTTGAGTCTGAATGAATAACCAACAGGTACTTATACCATAATCGACCCTCCTTCACTGAAAATATAGATTTCATAAAGGGCTGGTTCAACATCTTTTTTTATCTTGCCCTGTGACAGAAGATTTTCCTTGAAATAGTCTTTTGCATTCATCTATTATATTAAAATGGAATCATTATATGAAATAAACCTTAAATTTACGTGTGATTCATGAAAAATGTCATTGTCTTTTAATGGATTTTCAAATTTTCATTAAAGGTATTTTAGTCAAACAATATATGTCAATTATAATTAAAATTTAAATCAAAATTAAATGGAAAAGCGATCTATTTTCTCACGATAACTATGACATAGCACCGAATGTCTCCAAAACTATAGCGTCATCTCATAAGTCCATCCGATGAAAGTTTAATAGTTTTTCTCCCTGAAACGAAAGTTCAAAAACTAAAATTCCATAGATCTCGGTTTTGATGGTTTATTGTTTACTAAACACTACTTAACCACAGTAACTCCAACCTAAACCGAAACTAACCCCAATTAAAACCGATTACACCTAACGAAATCCAAAAAACCCATTAACTCGAAAATCCCAAATCAAAAATCCCCAATTAAAAAATCCTCAAAAACTTAGAACCCTAGATATATTTTAAAACCGAATTTCTTGCAATTTGGAGGTGATTTCGACAAGAATAAATCTAGTGATTCAGGATGAGTAAGTCAGAGATGAGTAAGTCAGAGGTGATTTCGACAAAGAAGTAGCCAACCAAAACAAGTTTCATTCTCTATTTTCTTCAACCCTCGCCATCACCTTCTTCATACTCCATTTTCTTCAACCCTCTCCATCATCTTCTTTATGCAGGGGCCCACAATAACTCAGACAAACACAACAGTAGAAAAACAGGTCACAAACACATACTAGATTTATAAAATTTGTGAATAAAGTAATCGATTTTGAAGAATCAATTTTAGGGTTCTTATCATTTGAAAATTTCGAATTGGGGATTTTCTGTGATTTTATGGATCGACGGATCCGGTTTAAATGCGTATCAATTTTGACATTAGGTTTAGATTCAGGTTTTTGTTAGTAAACCATCGAAACCAAGATCTATAGGGTTTTAGGTTTCGAACTTTCATTTCAAGGAGAGAAACTATTAAACTTTCATCTGATGGACTTATGAGATGATACTATAGTTTGAGAGACATTTGGTGTTATGTCATAGTTCTCGTGGGAAAATAGATTGTTTTCCCAAATTAAATCAAAACCAAATCGCATGATATTTTTATATCAAACAAAATCGAAACTTACTTTTAAACATATTTTAATATATTAGATTTTATGCAAAAAGATTTTATGCAGAAGATTTGATTAGATATATCTATATATATACATATTAGATTAGTAAATTTTAGTTTTTAAAATGAAAAATTTTACTTTAAAATGAATATTTTAGTTCAAATTATTTTTATACCTAAGGACGGGTTTTGTTATTATACATTTTATAATTTTTTAATAATTTATATTTGTAAATTTAGAAGATCAAAATTAAATCATTAATTTATTATAATATATTATTATTAATTGATAATTTTTTTAATTAATGTTAATTACAATTTTTTTAAAAATACATAATCGAAAATATCATGAAAAATATATAGATTTTTTAATTTTTGATAATTATTTAAGATGTGTTTAAATGTATCAATTGTAGTTACTATTTTTGTTAAGATTTTTAGATTTATTATATATCTTAAGATTTGAAATCAAGAGAATATCTTTATTGAAAGATTTTGATCGTATATATGGTTAGTATTTAGATTCCGAAAATTAAATTTTAGAATATATTTTTGGTTTTTGAAATTAGGTACTTTTATTGATAGATTTTTTTTTAAATATCACTTGTATTTTTCAATATCTTGCATATTTGTTCACATTTGCAAATGACAGTTTTGCCCTGAGACTCTTGAAAAATCAAATAAGATCAATGGCAAAAATCGTAATATAACACAATACAAAAGGTTTTTTCTATAATGTTTTCTGTTTTAATAATATAGATATAATTCATTTATATCTCAAACTTTCTCATTTATAGATATTTTTTTTTCCAGGAAAAAACTAAATATTAGAAAGAAAAAAAAATTCAAGCATATTAAAAATTAGAAAAAGATCATCGTTTCTCTTAAATTTAAATTTTGTCAAAAATAATTATAGGTTTTTGAAAGCTGAGAATATATTAATTTAATCGACTAAATTTATAGTTTTAAAATACAAACACATTAAAAAATTTACTTAAAAAAAGTTGATTTTTTATATGTAATTTTTTCATTTTTGAATCCAATCGATTATTAGTCGGCTTTGGACAAAATATGATAATACTTAATACTGGAATTAAATTATGATATATTATAATTCAATTATAATACTTAAATATTGTTCAACTATACATTTGATAAATAAAATTTATACTATAACTGCATTCCGTGGTGAGCGCGGGTATGAATCTAGTTGTCAATTAAATAGAATGTACGGTTACAATAAATGAGAATATATAGGAGATTATTAGTACTAGTTAGAGAAATATATGTGCAATATAAAGTAGTTGTAGTAACCTGTGTTCGGAAATACGCTAGGCGCTAGTGGGGCGGCCAAGCCGGGCCTAGCGAGTTAACGAAAAAATCGGGGATTAATCGGGGAGTACTCGAGTACTAGTTTTTATATAATTTAATGTATATATAATATATTTGAATATTAAAAAACAAATTTAAAATGTTGCACAATTATTTTTATATAAGATTTATTAATAAATCATATAAAATCAAACATGAAATGTTTAAAATAAGGATTATCATAATCCAATCTCTAAATTTAAAAATCTAAAGACCTAAACAAAATCAAATTGGACTTTGATTGAGTTTAATTTTATTTTTGGCTGAAATGTTAAAAAAAAAAAAAACAAAAACCAAAAAAAAAAAAATTGGGCCTACTCAGAAACTAGGTGGTCTAACGCGGATTCTAGGCGGCCAACACGGCTTCTAGACAGCCCAACTCGGAAATTAATCGTCCAACCGTATAATCAAACGATTTGCCTCTATTCGCCACGGTTCCGGGTCGTCTAGACGTTTTAGAACACAGGTTGTAACTAATAACAAATTCTTAGTTTATTACCCTCCCTCAGTTGTAACTTGGAATCATGCCTAAAATGGTCTTGAAATCATAGAAAAGAGACGTTGGAAGTCCCTTAGTGAAGATGTCCCCATATTGTAGGTTTGATGGAACATGTATAACACAGACTTCTCCTTTTCATACCTTTTCTAGTACGAAATGTATGTAGATTTCAACGTGTTTGGTTCGTTGATGCTGCACTGGATTGGATAACAAAAGACGATCGTGGCTTGCTTTATTGGTGCGTGGAGTTCCAGTAGCAAATTCCTGATCCAACATGTTTCAGAAACAGCATTGGCAACAGCTTTGTATTCAGCTTCGGTGCTGGATCTTGAAACAGTGGATTGATGTTTCAAAGACCAAAAAACAAGGTTGTCACTTAGATATATGCAGAAGCAAGATGTTGATCTACGTGTGTCGGGGCATCCTGTCTAATCCGCATCAGATTATGCCTTTAGCTTTAGAGGTTGATTTCTTAGGAGTTGTAAACCATTTGATTTTTTGCCTTGCAGGTAACATATCAATCGCTTCATTTCTTGGAGATGAGTGTCGCACGGGTCATGCATGTGGAGACAAAGCTACTGTACGGCGTACGAGATGTCCGGTCTTGTAAGTGTTAGATATTGAAGAGCACTGTCAAACGTCTGTACTCCATTGCATTTGGCAAAGGATTTCCATCAGTTACACTCAGTTTGGACTTGAGATCATCGGGTGTTGCACATGGTTTGCAATTGTGCATGCCAGCTCTTTGTATTATTTTCTCTGCATACTTGGATTGGCTGAGAAAAAAAACCTGCATCATTGAACTGAGCTGAGATACCAAGAAAGTAGTGGAGCTTACCAAAATCGGTCATTGCAAACTCCTTTACCGTGTCTTTGATTGTGTTAAGCAAAGTAGTTGATGAAGCGGTAACCAAAATGTCATCAACCTAGAGTAAAAGGTAAGCTAGGTTACTAGAGAAAGAAAAAATTGCATCATGAAGTATTTTCCAAATCAAAATGAAAAGAGAGAGGTTAATGTTGAATATTCTAATTTCTCTTATAGCATGAAGGATTTTGGTAGTGTTGATGTGATTCATGATAGGTTTATTCTAGAACTTTTGAGACGATGGACAGTTCATGGATCGTCAACACCAAAGCTTGAACAACTATCTTCATCCTCATGTTGTGAAACGAATTGAAGTACTTACAAATTCATATTTTCTGTAATAAGAAACAAGATTATTCCACAAAAGAGTTGAAGATTTGGTATTTATGTTGCACACTAACCTTCGTCTTCTATCTAGAAGGAGTTCTGCTTATAAAGAAGGTCCTCATTGTATGTGGGATGTTGGAGGTGACCAATTTGATTTGTTGGATGAGATTAATCTTGGAAGACTTGAGTTTGAAGATCTTTCTTTTGATGAACCAGAGTTAGAAGCGGTTGTATTTGATAGAGTTGATGAAAATGAGTAAAACAATAATATTTTATTATGTGACTTTAAATTTTATTTTTATCTTCTCTTAAATTACAATATTTGAATTAAGTATTGAATTTTTATTATTTAAAATATTATCAGTATAATTTTATTTTGATGTTAATACATATAACGTATCTGCTTCTTAAATATTTTTAAAATCTCGCTTTCATGCTTCTAAACGCTTCGGCTTCTGCGTACCAACTTTTTAAATATTTCTTAACATCCCATTATATATAAAAACTTTATTTTTCTCAGAAAACTACAAAAAAATTAGCCGAAAATACAAAACTACGGCTTTACAATGTTTACATTCTGAATATTAGTGATTTATTATATAGCCCATATAAAGTATGAACTAGGTTTATATATCCAAATCTTTTTTTTTTTTTTTTTTGGAACGACATCCAAATCTTTATTTGTTCAGATTTACGATCTTTCAAAGATTATCATTTTTTTTTGTTGCTTTAATTTAAATAGGATATTATCATAACTTGTGTATATTATCTAGTACAATATATTGAATCACCTAAACACTACACTATATTTGTTGTTTGCTTTGTTCTCTACTTCAAAAGTCCATTCTTATCGTGTTTGTAAAACCTCCGAAATATACAAAAGTAACAAAACTAAGAGCATGCAAGTTTGTCGGTTGTGGAATTGCACGAGAGCTAGAAAAAAAAAATGTAGAGGGAAAATAAGAAAGCTAATCAGGTAGATTAAGTCAAACTTTAACCCGAGAATCCGAGATTCCAATAACTAAAAAAGAAAAGCACAAGTCAAACCTAAAAAAATGGAATGGGTCACACGTTAATTATACTAACACTATAATCTAAATATTATCTAATTGTTGTATTCTTAAATGGAAATAAAATAATTTAAAATTGGAAGATGCCATAGTGTGTGCATGTCGGAATCGTACAAAACGATACCGTTTCCAATGCTCAAGAGACTTTCGTCTCGAACTTTGCGCTTCCAATATAATTTTTTTTTTTTTGGTTTAGGTTTCCTCCAAAGTTTCTTCTTTTCTTCTGTGTGCAAGTGCCAAACATCTAAATTCCCAAATTAATTTTTAAGAGATCCGTAAATTCGAAGCAACCTCAAATCCAAAGCTCCACAAACAACGTTTCTCGGGCCTCACTAATCATTGTTTTTTTTAATTTTCAAAATCAAAAATTTTCTCTGAGTTTTCTTCGTTTTTTCTATTTATTTTTTTCCTGGAAAAATTGTTTCTTTACAATACAAATCAGAGAAAAGCCACTTTGTGATTTCGGTTTTTCATTATTGTAATTTTTAGCTGGAAGGTGTCTGAATAATTCAATGCCTTTCTCTTCTCTTCTTTTCTAAATCTCTCTCTCTCTCTCCTTTCTCTCTCTCTCTCTCTCTCTCTCTCTCTGAACCGAAGCAGCTATGGGCGATGAACACTCTCTCATCCCAAAGGTACCTTTTTGTTTTATGGGTATTTAAGCTTTTCCGCTGTTTAAGCTTCTTATAATCCGATTAGGGTTTTTTTGTGAGTAATAAGTAGCTGATCTTTGAGGAACTTCGTTTGATTCGATATGGGTTTCTGTAAAAATCGAATCTTTCGGCATCTGGGTCTTGCGTAGTGTTGAATTTTGTGGTGCCCCATGTTGTTTTTGCCCTTGATTTAAGGCTTTTTGTTTCTAAACCAAGCAAAAATAAACTCACTTGACAGGAGCTTGTAAATGTATTGTTTATTGCAGGATAGTTTCGTCTTCAAGCTCCCTAAAAAATCCCCACTTGTGTTGAGAATGGTCGTTCTCTTGTTTGTGATGGTCTGTGCTGTTTACATTTGCTCAATTTGTCTTAAGCAAATCGGTGTTGTACCCAGTGCTGGTTTCTTGAACGTTGAAGTGTTTGAGAGACCGTGTCCTGAGCCTAACATTGAACCATGGGACATACCATATGTCCATTATCCTAAACCCAAGACCTATAGCAGGTAAATGAGAGTGTTTATATCGTCTTTGTTTGGTTCTTGTCTTCTTGGTTCTAATGCTTATGGGTTTTGAATTTGGTTTAGGGAGGAATGTTCGTGCAATCCCGTTAGGTATTTTGCGATTCTCTCGATGCAGAGATCTGGTAGCGGCTGGTTTGAGACTTTACTGAACAATCATACTAACATAAGCTCAAACGGGGAGATCTTTTCTGTTAAAGATAGGAGGGCTAATGTGTCGACTATTTTCGAGACATTGGACAAAGTATATAATCTAGATTGGTTGAGTAGTGCTTCTAAGAACGAGTGTACTTCTGCTGTTGGCCTGAAGTGGATGCTTAATCAGGTAAAGGTCTATAGATGTTCAAATCATTTGTCGCAAATAAAGATAAAGATCTGTTATGTTTAGGGTATCTGATTGCTACTACTTACTCTGTGTTTGTCACCTCACAGAACGTTTACTTACTGTTTTAGTGTAGTTTAGATAATGGAATTATAGGTTTGTGTTTTATGTCCTTAGGACACAACCTGAACTATGAGATGCTTTCCTTGGTCAGTGTCCTTAGAGCTGAGCTGCAATATTTTCTTTTAGATCCTGAAATGAGACTTGTCTGCTTTAGGGAAGACCTGCATTGTGATTGGTTATTCTGATAAACTTTTATGAGGAATTGGTCTTAGTGAAGGATAAGGTTCTGGTTTTGATTGATTTGTATTTGTACTTATCCCCTGGACACGTGTGTTTGATTGCTTTTTGATGGTTCTGATCTCTTAGTGTGTTTCTTTGCGTATTTTGGTTAAGTGGTGGATTCTTTATGTTTCTAATTCACATGATTCACATGTGTTTCCTCTTTTTTTCTCTTTCTTTTTTATGTTGTAATGTGGTTGGTGATGAAACATGTGCAGGGTCTAATGAAACACCATGAAGAGATAGTAGAATACTTCAAAACCAGAGGCGTCTCAGCTATATTCCTCTTTAGAAGAAACCTATTGCGCCGGATGATTTCAGTTCTTGCAAACTCTTACGATAGAGATGCTAAGCTATTGAACGGTACTCACAAGTCCCACGTCCATTCCCCTAAAGAGGTTTCCTTCTTTCTCTCTTCATCCCTCTTTACATATCTCTGCACATTTGGTTTTGTGAAACTAAGCATGCGAAACAATTGGGTTTCAGGCTGAGATATTGGCGCGCTACAAACCATTAATCAACACAACCCTTTTGGTAACTGAGCTGAAGCAGGTTCGAGAGATGACTACAAAAGCACTTTCTTACTTCAATACCACTCGCCACATCTTCCTCTATTACGAAGATGTTGTCAAGAACCGCACCGTGAGAACATTTTGTTTCACTAGGCTCCTAACTAGTTTCAATGCATTCTTCTTAAACTGATGTTCTTCTTCCTTTTGCAGAGACTAGATGATGTGCAAGAGTTTCTAAAGGTACCAAAACTCGATTTAAAGAGTAGGCAAGTCAAGATTCATCATGGTCCTTTGTCACAGCACGTACAGAATTGGGAAGAGGTTCAAACGACACTGAAAGGGACAGATTTTGAGAACTTTCTACTTGAAGATTACCGCAAGTGAATGAATTAACACACTAGGAGAGAGTGATGTACATAAATCTCTCTCGGAGAATGGTCAGACCATCATCTTGTAGGAAAGTTTTGCTAGTGCCACGAACAGGTTTTGCAAAATCTTTTTATCTTTTTAGTTTTCTCTCTTAATCAAGTTGATAGTTTTTTAATTTGATTCATTCTTTATCAGGGAACTAAAGAGTTCTATTGTAATCAGAAAAGACCATCTGGTTCATCCTCTTAATTTGCTTCTAATGATTAAATCATCTCGTTATAAAATATTATTGTTTCTTGTGAAAACCTGTCGCATAAATGGTGCAAAGAGCCTTGAACATGTTTCTTCAACTTGTTCTTCATCAGTCAGACTCGTAAGCTTGAATTGATTAATCTATTGAGATAAGATCAATGTGCCCTTGACAAGATTCATTCTGAAGTTATTATGTTCATACACAAAGTGACATTTTCTCAGAGACAAATTTTTGTGAAGGTGTAAAGAATCAAGTTCTATGCCTCTATCTAGCCACCTCTTAGGATCAGGTTTCGACTTTGTTTCCTTTAGAAGTGTCTTCAGACGACTCGGCTTGATTTGAGTCTGGTTCAAGAAGTTGAATACAACCTTTAGTTGAGCTTTTCTACTTCAGATATTCCTTGAATCGAGATCTTGTGTCTTCTGTTTTGCTCGAGAAAACTCAAGAGAACTTCATCTGTTGATCTTAGATTCATTGTCTGATAAAAATCTTGCTCTTGCCTCCTTCAGATCATTTTCATCAAAAATCATATGTCAACGTGGCCTAATAGAACTACAAAAACCTCTCAAAAGAAAAAGAAAAAAAAACAGAATAAAAAAAGGAAACAACTAATTAACGGTCGGATTTTTAAAATGATTGAAAAAAGGAAATAACGAATGGATCATTAAATGATGGAGTCTTAGAGAAAAGGAAATTATGGAATTTAAGAAAAGGAATAATGAAATAAAACGCGTCCAACATCTCTCTATATAAACCCACTTGGGACTCACTCTCTACACACAACAATAACAAATCTTCATCTTCTTCGTATCTGAAAATTTTAGGGTTTATTCTTGTTTGAATTCCTCTGCTTCTTGTGCGGCCATGGAGATAGAAACTCATAGAGCCGAGGTCCACGCGAACGTGTCGAATCTAATCATGATGACGAGGAGGGGTACGGACACAGTCGAGATAAACGTAGACGAGTTGATCCAATACGAAACTGGAGCGGTGATACTTTTAAGATCAGGTCACATCCGCTGTAAGACACGTGGTGGCGTGGGCTTCACGCCACGTGATCTCTCTCAGCTCTTCCTTGGCGAACAAGTTCCCGGGGCTCGAGATTTGGCCACAAGAATCGCTCTTGATATCGATCATAGACTTGCTACTGATCCTTATCTTAGACAACCTCTCTTCTTAACAGTCCATGTCAGTTGATCAGAGACAGGAGGCTTGTGATTCCGCCGTCGCCGCCGTCGCCTGAGGTTAATCTTCCTACTCCGTCGCCGTCGAGAGGTGCTTCGAGTCATGTCTTTGAGAGGCTAGCGGAAGAGCAGAGAGTTGAGTCCAAGGATTTGGTCGGGAAAAACGAGACTCAGTGTTCGATTTGTATTGATGATTTGTCCAAGAGTCGTGAAAGCATCATCGAACTGCCTCTGTGTTTGCATGTCTTCCATCAAAATTGTCTCTTTGAGTGGCTCCGTCGGCAAAACTCGTGTCCCTTGTGCCGCAGGGCTCCGCAGGGTTTAGTAGTTTAAATAATGGAAGTTTTGTAATGTTCAGAAAAGTTATTTGTTTAGAGGCTTAGGGTTTTAAATTTCATTCCATTTTTTTTCCTCTGTATCCACATATGTGTAACTTCTTTAGTATAAAACTTGAAATTTTTCTCTAGTTACTTGCAATTGTTCATTTTTCTAATATAAATTTTGTTTATGGACTGGCCAATATGAACCGGTGACAGGAGACATAATAATAAGTAAACATTTTGTTAAAACAAATCTGAATGAAAATATGACTCTGTTTTTTGTTAATGTGGAAGGCTTAATTACCAATGTGTATTTAATATTTTGATCATTCTTGCAGAACTTCTTTTGCTTAATTCTAAAACAAGAGGTTACTACTAAAGTTAGCTAAGATTCTTCAATGTAAGATATGTTTCATGTAACTGAAAGTACACATAGACTTGTTCACTCTTATCTCTACTTTCATGTCTTACATCATTTTTTCTTGCCTTCATGGATGCTTCATGATTCCCACTGTTTTTACATCTTCAATTGAAGGATGGTCGCTTGCTCTGATCTTCACAAAGACAGCAGTTTGATAGAAAATTTCCACTGTCGTATCCTTTCTTGTAAGCTAACGTAACTGCTGCTCCATCTCTCCAAAAACCATTCTCCACCTGCAAAAAAACATTCACAAAAAGGGTTCCAAATCTGTGAGCTATATTGGATTAACAAAGATGAAAAAGCTACAGCTTAATACATATCTCATTACTGTCTCACTCTGAGACAACCTCTGCACAACTGTTGGGATACCAAAATATATCAACCAATATTGCTTAACATATCGTAAACGTAAGAGACCTGATGCTTCAAACTTTTGCTTGTGATTTTTCTTAGTTGCTACTCTCTCTGTGTTTATTACCTCTGTGCTTAGTACAATGCGTTTACTTACTGTTTTAGTAGACTTTAGATGCTGCATTTATTTATTCATGTGTTTATGTCCCTTAGGACAGCGCCTAAACTATGAGGTGCTTTCTGATGCAATCTTTTGTGTTCGATCCTACACTTGTTAACTACAAGAAAACACGCTAAAAGCGACACCTAAAACGGTTGGAAATTTGTCGAAAAAGACTTTCCGACAAATTAATTAGGCCTGGGCAAAATACCCGAATCCGAACCGAAAAAGAGGATCCAAACCCGAATCCGAATCCATGAAATATCCGAATGGATCCTAAACTTTTATATCCGAAAAACCGAATGTGAATCCAAACCGAACCGAAAACCGAATGGATATCCGAAATATTCGAAATACAATTATATACCTAAAATATTAATTATATTTAGACTTGATATAACATATTTATCCAAAATTATAATTATAAATCCGAATATATTAATTAATTTTAGACCAAAATAACTAAAATATCTAAAATAAGTAAAATATATGAAAGTTTTTATCCATATTTGTCAAAATATAATTATTATTTTTCAAATTTAATCAATTTTTATTTTCTAAAATAAATTTTTGGGTATCCAAATCCGAACCGAACCCGAATGAAACCGAACCGAACCCAAACCGAGATTCTAAAATACCCGAACGGGTTCTATATCTCTAAATCCAAAAATCCGAAAATCCAAAAATTTCAAACCGAACCCGAACGGATATCCGAACACACATGCCTAAAATTAGTGACAAAATAAATCTATCAGAAAATAAAGCCTATTAGAAATTTCTAACGAATTTCCGACGATATGCTGACAAAATACCGAAAATGATTATATGATCTAAATTCGATCAGAAATCGATTGGTAACACTTTCCGACGAATTTCTGATGAAGTTGTTTCCGATCATTTTCTAACGACATATCGAAGATAGATATGTGGTCTATGGATGATCGGAAATGTGTTGGTATCGTATTCCGATGATTTTCCGATGACAAGTTTCCGACAACTGTTTGATGATATGAAATGGTCTGATTATGGTCAGAACATCGTCGATGTTTGTTTTTGACGAGTTTCCGACTATAACTTATTCCGACAAAGTTCCGTCAGAAACCAATATATATTTTAGATTTTTTAAAATTTAAAAAAATTAAATTAAAAATAAAATTTAAATAATAAATAAAAATTCAAATAAAATCAAATATTCATAATATAAAAATAGTTTAATACAAAAGAAATTAAACATAATTCATTGATTACACATAATTTATAGATATAAAATATCTACTCAAATGAAGGAAGCATTTGCTGGAATTTATTTTTCGTAATTCTCGGAAAACTGACTGGTCTTGACGGTACTCAAAGTTCTGATTTTGCAAATCAGCAACTACAACATCTTTGTCTTTATTTGTTTGTTCTAGCTGAGATATTATTTCCACGAGCTCGAGATCGATTTGGGAAGCATAACGAGCACCATCTTCGTTAACCAGATTCTCTAATCCGAAAACACGATTTTTTTCACGGGAGTTTTCTAAAAAAAAGGAAAAAAAGAAAAGAAAAGGAAACAACTAATTAACGGTCGGATTTTTAAAAAGATTGGAAAAAGGAAATAACGAATGGATCATTAAATGATGGAGTCTTAGAAAAAAGGAAATTATTGAATTTACGAAAAGGAAAAATGAAATAAAACGCGTGGAACATCTCTCTCTATAGAGTCTATATAAACCCACTTGGGACTCACTCTCTACACACAACAATAACAAATCTTCATCTTCTTCTTCGTATCTGAAAATTTAGGGTTTACTCTTGTTTGAATTCCTCTGCTTCTTGTGCGGCCATGGAGATAGAAACTCATAGAGCCGAGGTCCACGCGAACGTGTCGAATCTAATCTTGATGACGAGGAGGGGTACGAACACAGTCGAGATAAACGTAGACGAGTTGATCCAATACGAAACTGGAGTGGTGATACTTTTAAGATCAGGTCACATCCGCTGTAAGACACGTGGTGGCGTGGGCTTCACGCCACGTGATCTCTCTCAGCTCTTCCTTGGCGAACAAGTTCCCGGGGCTCGAGATTTGGCCACAAGAATCGTTCTTGATATCGATCATAGACTTGCTACTGATCCTTCTCTTAGACAACCTCTCTTCTTAACGGTCCATGTTAAGTTGATCAGAGACAGGAGGCTTGTGATTCCGCCGTCGCCGCCGTCGCCTGAGGTTAATCTTCCTACTCCGTCGCCGTCGAGAGGTGCTTCGAGTCAGGTTTTTGAGAGGCTAGCGGAAGAGCAGAGAGTTGAGTCCAAAGATTTGGTCGGGAAAAACGAGACTCTGTGTTCGATTTGTATCGATGATTTGTGCAAGAGTCGTGAAAACATCATCGAACTGCCTCTGTGTTTGCATGTCTTCCATCAAAATTGTCTCTTTGAGTGGCTCCGTCGACAAAACTCGTGTCCCTTGTGCCGCAGGGCTCCGTACGAGTGTGATCAAGAAACGCTGACACGTCTTCAAAGATCGGATTAGGGTTTAGTAGTTTAAATAATGGAAGTTTTTGTAACGTTCAGAAATGTTATTTGTTTAAAGGCTTAGGGTTTTAAATTTCAATTCATTATTTTTTTTTTCTCTGCATCCACATATGTGTAACTTTTAGTATAAAACTTGAATTTTTGCTCTAGTTACTTGCAATTGTTTATTTTTCTGATATAAATTTTGTTTATGGACTGCCGAATATGAAGTGGTAACAGAGACATAATAAGTAAACATTTTGTTAAAACAAATCTTCTTTCTCTCCATAAGAAGCTTCAGCTTGATACATATCTATCACTGTAACTGCTGTGCCTCCTCTGAGACAACCTATAAACAACTGTTGGGATACCAAAATATATCAATCAATATTGCTTGACATATCGTTAACGTAAGAGACCTGAAGCTTCAAACTTTTGCTTTTATTGATCTGAACACTTTGTCTTGCTACTTTCTTTGTGTTTATTACCTCTGTGCTTTGTACAGTGCGTTTACTTACTGTTTTAGTGGAGTTTAGGATGCTGCATTTATAGATTTGTGTTTTATGTCCCTTAGGACAGAGCCTAAACTATGAGGTCTTTACTTCTGCAATCTTTTGTGCTCGATCCTGCACTTGTTTGCTTCACGGAATATCTCCATTGTCACTAGCTCAATGGTCATAGAGAAGGATAAGATTCTGGTTTTGATTGATTTCTGATGCTCTCGATCTTCTTAAAAGAAGAATCGAGTTCCAATAGTCTTGGTGTTTTTATTTGCATATTTTGGTTGATTGGTTGATTCTTATTACCTCTAACTCACATCGTTTTTAGTATTTTATTGTGTGTATTATCTTTGTTTACATAAAAAATAAGATGACAATGAGCCAAATGAACTTGATTGGTTCAACATGTTTCAACATATACAGTTTCACCGTTTGCAACTATTGGCGCGGCTGCAAGAGTCCTAGCTACCATGTAACCGGTCGAAGGATAAACCATTCCTTCAGTTTATTAATAGGGATGTAGTTGCCTAAGTAGACAATGTAGCAAAATTGACTAGACTAAATAGATTGTTGTCATATACTATCACTTATCACTTGTACATAAAATCTATATAATAAAATATATGTTTGGCTGACAACAATGTTAAACTCCATCCAATACCAGATTTGGTTTGGAACTTCAGTTTTCTTGATAACAATCTAAAGTCTGCCGAATAAAAAATGGTTTTGAAGCCCACAAGGCCACAACTATATTCTATATCTCATTCTTGACTTTTATTTTAGATGTTAACATTTGATTTTGCAACACACATACTTGTACCCTTTCAGAAATTTCTAGATACAAGAAATTTTAACATGGTAATTAATTTTTTTTTCCTTCAAACAATTATTTTATAACTTGGTGGTTAAGGCCTAAGCCCGATTAATCTAGAAATGGCCAAATTGGTTGAATACAAACACACAATGTAAAACATCTAGACCGAAGTTCATACCAACTGACCCAACAATAACAAAGTTATTCCAAGTAAGAATCGCGCTAAGAGACAACCAAGTCAACTACCTTTTGGTCACAATCGTTGAGTTATAGATAACATTAACTTGCTCCAACAAATTATCAATCATCATCAATAATCAATCATCAATATTCATTCTTTTTTAACTTTCGAAATAATTTATTTGGAACAATGATATTGACCAAGTACAATTTGTTTTTGCATTAATCAAGTAAATTTTATCTATATAGTAATAGTAGAGCTGGTTCAGAATATAGTCCAATGAAACATGAAACATGAATTTTGGTTTTCAAATTTTAAGTCAAGGATCTTATGACCTTCAAAAAAACTGTTACGGTTTATACTAAATTATTTATAGTTCATAAATCTCAAGATTGGTCTTGCGTAATATTTGATGAGGTATGAGCATAGGATAAAATTGTTTATACTCTTAAAATTAGTTTGCTAGAGTTTTGGACTTCCCAGAAAAAGGAAGGAGTGTATTAAATATGGTATTTGAGAGAATTTGAAATGATATGATTTTTAGTGAGTTTTTGGATGATTTTAAGTTAATTAGAAAAATTGTTGTGATTTTTGTTAAACCATTCTATTATCTTATCTAAAACGATTTGGATTTTTATCTTTTTAACTAAGAAATCCCACCAAATCATCTTAAAATCACAACAAATTTCCAAAAATCCACTATTTAAAATATTTTTAATAATAGTGAATTTTAAAATAAATTTTAAAAGTATAATAACACTGAATTTCATGTTTGAATAACAGTTAGATTTATCATTTTAATACAAATCATTCCAAATTTTTCTAAATCATACTACACCTCCCTAACAGACAAATACACATATATATATATATATATATATATATATATATATATATATATACATATATATATATATATACATATATATATGATAACATATTTATTTAATCAAATACGTTAAAGCAATTTAATCTGCTGACTTCTATGTTGCTCCGGTTTATATTCCAAAGTCATGATTTACTACATCTGGAGAGAGCTGAATGAGCGGAACCGGAGTCATGTTTGCAGACCAGTGCAACAGCTCGCTCGTATCATTGACAAAACAATCCGGAATCAAGTTTGAAAACTCGAAGCTAGTGAACGTCCTCCAACGATGGTTTCTTGCCACGAAGCTTAAGCATAATGGATCCACGTATAAGTCTTTGATGTTATTTTATAGTTGACCAAATCATAACTTTGAATATTTGCGTTTTTTAAATAGATTGCCAATTGTTATACGTTTGATGTCGAGATCCTAAAAGTATAAAAAAGTATCAATACAATATACTATAAATGAATATAACTTTCTTTGTATTAAAAAAATACATATTTATATATAGTTTTTGTTGTACACATTTTCATTGATGTTCATATTCTGTTAACATTAGTTTTTTATTTGGCATTAATTGTATTGAAGTGTTCGGTACATTAAGATTTAGTTCAGTAAACATCAATTACAATTAAAAATAGTCATAAACCTGTCTAATCAAAGTTGTATCAAACATCTTAATAAATGGTCACGCACCTCTCTGATTCTATCTTAATTTTATCTGTCGCCGTTTTCAATTATTTTTTTTTGATTCAGATCATAAATGTTTAAACATGTGAATTAACTATTCACAAATACTACTACTCTATTTTGCCATAAAGAATTATTATAAGTAGGAATTCTCTCTTAGAATGAGGTGATTAAGGAGGTTTTTCTTATTGGATGAATGTTGAATTATTATTTATCAAAAAAATTATTTTGGTAGACTGAGTAGTGCTCTTTTATAACACTTCTTACAAATTTTCTTCAAATAAGAAGCTGAATATGGGTAAAGGAAAAACAAATGATCTCTCGACTTTTTTGGTGTCTGGTATAACCAGGTGGTTTTTATCTTTTTGTTATGCTTGATATGGCCTCTCCGACCCCTATCAGCAAAATATTTCTCTTTTTTCCCATAACTTAGCTCTCCTTTGCATATTTGCTTCTCCAAACCCTTCTAGATATGTTAGGGTTAGAAGTTTCTCCAGGTCCGCTCGAAGTGCATTCCTCAACCACCCCTCCTGAAACTCAACCCTTCAGACCCAGTCTCCGCCCTAGTCAGACCTTGCTCGAAGACCTTGCTCGAAGACCTTGCTCGAAGACCTTGCTTGATATATTTCGAATCTAGTAAAAAATCTAAATAGGATTTAGAGTTAGGTACTTCGTATATCGGGTTATCTCCTATCCGAACCGAACGAATACTCAAAAATTCGAAGTTAATTAAACCTATTAACCTTCTTTTGCCAAACTTCGGATAATTTAGATACTTTTGAGTAATTTCAACGAAGTTGGATAGTTTTTATAATAGAGTTTTTAGTTAATTAATATACTTTTGGGTAGTCTGTGTAGTTTTTACCGATTTTTTTGGGTAATTCGGATACTTTTGAGTGATTTTGAATACTTTTGTATCTCTTTTTGGATTTTTGAATAATTTTGAATATCAGATAAAACATCCAAACCGAAATCCAAAAGAACCAAATCAAACCCGATCCGAAAATTATAAATACACGATTGGGACTTATGAGCCTGGTATCGAAAATCCAAAAATTCAAAAAACCCCAACCCAACCCGAACGCTCACCCCTAATATCACCTCCACTCTCTCTTTCTGAGTTTGTAGATCTAGTCGTTGTCCTTTCAGTGTAATCGGTAGCTTTCTCGGGTTCCTTAGTGCTTGCTTTTGCTTCTTTCAATGGTTCCATTACTGCAGTATGCAGTCTCACTTTTGGGTTTTCTCCAGCTCTTTCTAGTGCTACCAGGTTGGATTCTGGTCCATTAAGCTACTTTCCTCAAATCTCTTTAATTTATAAGTATTTTTTTGGTTGGGTTTATCAAAAGAATTGATATGCTCTCCGGTTGGGATATTGAATCTTCTGATATCTACAATTGTGTTTGTCTTTGCTTTGTTGGTTGTCGGGATTTTTTTTTTCGCTTGCCATGTTGTTTGAAATGTAATGGGAAACTCATTCAGTATGTGGCTCTAATCCCGATTGGTTTGGATTTTCTTTTCTTTACTTTCATCGCCTTCAATGGCATTCTTGTCGCATTGGTGAGATTCTTTACTGCATTATTCAGATTTTAGTCTATTTGTGCTCTCACAATGATTACTTTGATAACGACGATTGCTTTGATGTTGTCTTCTCCTCATTTGTTGCAGATTGGAAAGAGAAGTTATATTATTTGCTTCCCCATGGTGAATCGAATTCATTTGGCTTTCATAGCCTAGTTTACTTCTTTATGGAACTTATTCTCCTTCAACATATTTCACTTGTGTTAAATGATAATTTTGCAGGAAGCTTTATGTCGAAAGAATTTTTCATTTTCTTTAGTTTCTTTACGAGCTTGTATTAAGATGTTCAAGATTCGTCGGTATTACAAGGTTTTTCCTCCCGGCCATAAGACTTTCTGCCATTATTTCAGAGTGTCTAGTCCTTTTGGTTTCACAGGTTGTGACCATTCCTACAATCATCTCTAAGTTGGTCTGCAAGTCAGATTATCAAGAAATCATCACTTTATTTCAGAGAGCTTGTCAACTGATGTTCATTGAATTTTATTAACTATTTGATACCATATGTTGTTTCTTGATGATTTGTAATTCCATCTTGGATTTTGTTTACTTGTGGTATGGTAAACCTTTTGATTAGTTAGGTCTTTTTTATCTTGTAACACCTCCTTTTCTAATGGAGTTTGAAACCTTTGAATTAATAAAAATATGGTTTGTTCAAAATGAGGTAGCGGAGATTTAACAACTCATTTCTTTGTGTTTTTTAATTTTCGTTTTTGAGTTTTTGGATGTTTTCTTAATTTTTATAAGTTTCCTATTTTTCAGATTTTTTTTTTGTCTAAGTATTTTCTATTTTATGTTTGGGTTTTAGGTATATATATAGGCCATTAGTGATCTTTAATAAACAATCTAGTAGTTATTAATCAAAATTTAGAAATTTTCTCTTTTCTGGTAGACTTCAAACTCTTTTCTGGTGGATTCCAGACTCTTATTCTTTTATCACTTACAAACTTAATTTCGATCTAGCCTTAGTGTTTGCTATTCTTACCTATTTCTGACTGCGTCAGGTAGTATTAGAGTAGGCTTTCTCTTATCTGTTTTGAAAGTTTGATCAGCTATGGAAGATCAACCGGTGATCTATGCAGATTTTCAGGATTTTTCCGAGGCTATAACCACATTTGCACCAATTATGAGGCAACTTTTACAACTGAACTTAGAATCAATGGTGTACTAACTGATTTTTTTATCATTTATATGAGGACATTAATAAATAAAATTAAAAAATGCCAACAAAAATCAGTAAAGAAACATAGGAGGAGGATCAATTAGGATTCCAAGGAATGTAAGCAATTATATTGTTATTGTTAAAAATCTGAATTCTAATGAAGAAGGACCGGTAGAGAAAGAGTTTTATCAAAAGAATCTACAAGATAATCATGCTTTTTACATAAAGACAAATATCTCATTATTCTACAGAATTTTAAAAATGGAGAAGACAATAATTCTAAGAGTGCTAGTGATCCAAAAAGGTTTTAAGAAGTTGATTGTAGATGAATATTCGAGGATGAAGACTGATGCTGACAAGCATAAAAGAACTAAAGTTTTCAAAATGGAAGGTGTTGTGATTGTGTTCCTTAGTAAGAAGAGGCTTTCATACAACAAAGTGCAGCCTAGCAACTATAGTCAACTTTTCAAGGTAATTTTGATTGTTTATCTAGAAAAAAAATTCAGAGAATAATAAACTGCAACCTAACAATTATGGTTAATTTTAGAAGGTGTATGTAATTCTTTTTCTAAAAAATAACTCAAAATACAATAAACCTAGTAACTATGGTTTCTTTGAGGCATATGTGGTTTGCTATCCAAAAAATAATTCGAGGTAGAGTTCTTCAAAAATATAGGAGTTTTGATGTAGAAAATATCTAATAATTATTTCATTTTTCTTTCTTTAGTTTTATTTTTAAAGTTTTGGGTATTTTCTTTTATTTTAATAAGTTTTTACTTTTAAAAATTTATTTATTTTTAAATATTTTATATTTTATATTTAAATTTTAGTTATATACAGATATTAATAAAAATTTATAATAAACAGTCTAATAATTATTTATCAAAGTTAATATTTTTTTTCTTTTCTTGTAGATTTCAAAAATTTACTCTTTATATTTATCTTTTGCAAATTTGATTTTGTTTTAGACTAAGTGGTTACTATTCTTAGCAATTTTAGATTGCATTAAAAACTGCATCTAAAAAAAGTAATTATAACATATGGAGTTATAACATATGAATAGCATTACAATAATATCCGTTTCTTAATCTTCTACATCTCCAAAGTAAACGCTAGATATAAAATTGATCAAAAAGAAAATTGATTAGGAAACATTAAGAAAAGGTTGACAAAAGAAAATACTACATTTAAGAAAAAATAGAATATGCCAGGCGTTGCCCCAGGAATTCATCATTGCACAGCTTAGATGCAATAGACTTGTTTAGAAAAAAAAAAAAAAAAGTAATAAAGTTATTAACTCATATTAGGTTGTAATCAGTTACTTAATCAAATGTTAACTATATAACAATTATTAATATTTTATAGGTGGTCCACGGACTTTATTCTGTTAAGAACATCATTACCATTATTATTGCACAAACCTCATGATTAAGGAGCATTGCATTTCTTCTTTTACTATTTCTCTTTCGGCTTGGCCTCATTGTTGCTTCGTTCTCCAACACTTTTTTAATCAACTACAATTTAGGAGTAATTTATGCTCTCTTTTCGGTAAACTAAATATCCAATACTCTAATTGTATTAAATTCTGTTTATTTATTTATTTATTTAAAGTTACCTATCGTGATTGCGAGCTATATTAAAAATGTAATTAAGAGTATTTTTAATGAAGGTTCTCGTAATAGTTTATCATCATTAATATATATATATGTATATATATATATATATATAAATAAAGAACGAGAATAAAAAAAGTTTTCAAATGAAAAATTCTATAAAATATTGTTTACTTTTTATTATTTCAATTTTTATCTTAAAATTCTTTTTTTTTTTACTTAAATAATTTTTTTAGGAAAATACTCTAAATATATTGATCATTAATATATACATACACTTGTTTCTGCTTTTATTTTTATTTTTATTTTTGGTTCTCGCATGGTAATGAAAACTTCTTCCCAACATTCGCATTACTGAGAGCAGTTTTAGTTAGCCACTCATCTTTGAATTAGTCCAATTAAAACATGATTAAATATGTGGTTCTCTTGAAAATAGATTTTTTTTAAGAAAACTAAATTTATTTTGGTGATGTAAATAGTCAGTTAGGGAAAACATAATTTGCTTCTAATTCCGTATCAATTGATAATACGTTAATATTTGAGATGTGAGATTTCAAAAATGCATTTTCAAGATAAGGATTCTCTGAACTCATTCATTTGAGATTAAATTCCACTTTTCTTTAAATCAGATGTTATAGCTATTTAAAAATTTTCGACTCTGATATCATATGAGAAAACATGAATTTATTTGCTAAAAATATTTGAAAACCATTATATAGATTGATTCATGTTCATTATATATTAGTGTTGACCTACACTTCTAATACTGAATTCATAATAATTGTTTTAAACTCTTTTAGTGCACCACTATATATCTGATTAAGAAACTGGAGTCCTATATTAATAAGGAGCTCGTGAAAACAATGAGCACTCTAACTAGCCTGCTAAGCTACTATGGTGGGGCAAATTTCGTTAAATATGTGCTTTCTTATTACTGTTTAGTATTTAATTTCCCATTCACAGTCTTCATCGAATGAATGAAATAGCCAAAATAAACCGTAGGGCAATTTTACATTTGATTTTGTTTTTATTATTCATTTGTATGAAACGTTATACGAATTAAACAATATCATATACTCCATCAATTCAATGGAATCTCACCCCCACATCTGAAAATTAAAGCCATCAAAAAAATAATATATAAAGCAAAAAAAAAGCATAAGAGGGATCAAGAGGAAGCACGTGACAAGGACCCAACTCTTGCAATTTCATGGACCGCAGGGTTAAACCCTAAGCAGCCTAACCAGCCTTGCTTGTACGGCAAGAATGTCTTCCTCTTCAACTCCTCCGACACTGCTCTGTTCTCAGTGTAAAGCATCTCATGAGCCGAAACCACCGCGCCGTGCCTCCTCCTTGACCTAGACACCGACGAATCACAACTCTCTCTTGATCGGATACTCGAACTTCTTGCTTCCTCGGCCTCTTTCTTTGTGAGTATATCATATCTTTTCAAGGACTCTTTGGTTGGAACCGGTCTTCCATCGGAGGCACTCCTGAATAACAACAGATCTTTGAGTTTCCACTTCTTATATGCTCGACCAGGGAACAGAATCGCTGACAAGAAAACAGAGGATTTTTGGTTGCTTGTGGGAGAAGCAACCATTTTTGTTGACTCATGAACTTCTTCTTCATCAACCATAATGTCTGAGACCCTCAATGGAGACATAGAACGGCTTACTTTACGTTCATACCTCGAAGAAGATCCGGGAGACCGGTCTCTTCCTCGATCAGAATCTTCTCTGTCAAGAACATTAGATCCGGGAGAAGAAACAGCAGGACGGAGTGATGGCCCTAGAGGTCGAATCTTTCCTCCGTCGAAGAGCTCATCGGCGGCAGAGAAAGAAGATTTATCCAACTGACCACTGAAGTTGAACTCGAAATCGTCATCAATATCGCTGGCTGATCTCTTCTTGGGAGTTCTTGGTTGGTCATCCCAGTCAAAGGGTATGTTGGAGGAAGTTGAAGGAGAAGGGCTCGTGGGTGCACTGAAGAAGAAAGCATTGTTGATTCCAAATCGAGTTGGGCTTGAAGGAGCTGTTATGTATGGAGATGAAGTTGTGCTGTCGAAATTGAGTTCTGTTGATGTTTCTGCTATTGCTGCATCTGTCTCCATTACTGGATGCTCTCTTCTTCTTTTGCCTTTCTGGTTCTTGGAAGGTGCTCCCTTTCAGACGAAAAGCTTGACTTTAGAGAAAGAGAGAGAGAGAGAGAGAGAGAGAGAGAGAGAGATGGATTTGCCCAAAAAAATAAAAGAGAGAGAGAGAGAGATGGAGAAAATGAATGGTGATTGAATTAGGAGCTGCCTTTATAAGTCTCACCTACTTCATGGGTTGTGATTTATTAACTCTCAGTTTTCTATGTTTTTTGGACCAAACATTTTATTTTATATATCAAGAGGGTTTTATTCAATTATTAGTCCTTACATCTTTCCAGACTGAAATTTGAATAGATTTACAACACCTTAGAATAAGTAGAACCTTTAAACTTTATATCTTGCAAATAATTTAATAAATGCACTCTCTAATTTTATTTCCGTTTATTTTATCACAATACCTTTATGATATTAGCCAGATTTCTTTTTCAAAACTAATATTACTCACCGTAGCAGATTCATTTATTCTCTAATTA
Source organism: Iljinskaea planisiliqua (assembly GCA_900108845.1). Lineage (NCBI taxonomy): Eukaryota > Viridiplantae > Streptophyta > Magnoliopsida > Brassicales > Brassicaceae > Iljinskaea > Iljinskaea planisiliqua. Next base: position 7,163,062 of record FNXX01000010.1, on the reverse strand, counting down.
TTCTAACTAACTATATTCATATTTTCACTATTTTTTTTTGGTTTTGCTAATTCATTTTTGTATTCCAAATGTCTAGAGTTAAGTACCTATTACCGGTTAAACAAAACCTTTTCACTAAAAAGAACCTTTAACCAAAATTTCACCAGTCAACATGACAAACAACATTAGTTAGTTTTCAATAATCTTAAAGCTTTAATTATCTGATTTGCTCATTGGTGCAAAGAGATTATGATTCAAGGTCCGGAAATTTTTGGATATATAATCTGAATGGCTTACCAGACACAAATTCATAATTATGTATGAGCCTCTCGTATATGAAATATTTTAGCACAAGAGAAAAATGAACTCAAAACAAAAACTGGTCAAACTCATGTGGGGATAAGGTTCAGTTTCTCAAGCAGCAAAGATTTAACAATGGTCCTTTTTATTTTATGAGTATTGACTTCTGTTGCAGGTTTTTGTGCTGTAATGAAACAATATCTAATTTAATTGATTTTCATGTTCAATAGAGATGGCTTCTCGAATTGTTTTTTCTACGTGATTAATGCATGTAATTGTCAAACTAATGGCGGCTATATTCCTCCAAATACCTGATTTACAATCTTTGTTTCCATTTACCATACTTTGGATTACATTATATAATGGTTAAACATTGGATTTCACAATACATTACTTATTTTATACACACAAAAAAGATATATTGCCTCTTGTATATTTTTCTTAACATATTGTTTGCATGTTGTTCTCGTGTCTGCTATTTGATAAAACTCGAATTTTTTTTCATTTATTATGCGTTATGCATATGTCGCCGTCGATGGTCTATTATTATACTAAACGAACTTTAGAAATTGCGGATATTATTTTGTCAAATAAAACGCCAAAACGTCAACGTCTTAACGGTTGTACACGGCTTACAATTATTGACTTTGCTATTACACTTCACGTATACACATGTACAATGTTGATTCATTAATTAGAGATGTTTGTGACAAAACAAATACTAAAGATGTTTTAGCCAGGCCTTTAAAACATGTAGTTTGGCACTTTCGAAACATACGATATCCAGGTTTTTAATAAAGCAAACGGGAACGGCAAGAGGTACTGGTACATATATTTTGAAGGCCTAATATGTCCGATAGCAACAATGGGAAACAAAAATTAAGGCTTTATAATGCTTAAATAAGAAATTTTGTTCTGACAGTTTACCTTAACGTGTTCTATATTCAAATTTGCTATTTTCTAAGCTCCAATTAATAGCATTAAATGATTTTGGAATAACAGAAAAAAGTACTGCAAAATAAAAAAATTGTGGAATGAAATTTTACATAATAAAAAAATGAAATTTTGCATAATAAAAAACTACAATTTTTTTTTTGTAAGTTTTTTAGAATTCCGTAATATAAATTATCTAAAAATAATTTATGCTATTTTTTACATATATGATTTGATATGATATAAAAGAAATTAAAGTATATTGATGATTGAGCTAATTATTATAAGAAAATAACAAATAAATATTATTAGAAAAACTTATTTTATTTTAATTATTTTTCAATATATTTATAATAATACATTAACATCTTATGATGTTGGAAAACCAAATCATAATGTTATCTTATTTATTACATAAATATTTATAATAAAACATTATTAATATTTATTTAAGAATCTAAAATATTATTATTATATAATTAGATAATATAAAAATTTATTCCACAAATAATTTATTTAATACTCATTTCCGGCTTAAAAAAAATGTCTTTGTATATTTTGTAGGCTAAAACATAGACTTGCTGTTTTACTTACAAAAAAAATATACAAACATATCTCCATTATACATTTTCATATTATGCAAGTTTTTTTAATTGATAAAATACTTGTCGAATCACTTTTTTAAATGTAGTTCCCCCATTTTGTAATTTACTAATCAAACCCTACAGCCTTAATCTATCAATATTATAGTTGTGTATGTGTAGCTATTTCATCAATGGCTAGAGTAATTACCATGTTACTATCTTTGGCCAAGCCATCATCATCTAACCACTATCATTTAAATTATTTAACCAAGGTTTAGCAGCAGATCAGCAATGGTTCATGGAAAAAACTTTTTTTCACTGATTCTCTCGAAGTTATCCCAATTCTAATAAAAAAAGGTCTAACTAACCTTATTCTCTATAAAATTTCTTTTATTATGAAGAGATTGATTCCACCCATATACTCCTTTCTGGAGTGGTCTGTTGTAAGCTATGTTTTGATGACAAAGAATGTTAGCCGTACGAGCTATTTTCGATCATGAGTTGATCTTGTATTTATTGAAGGCTGGTTGCCTTCTATTTTGAATTCATCTAGACCATTAGTGTTATCTTCTTAAGTGCAACTTCTTTCGAGATTTTGGATAATTTGTTCAATAAATTTTCAAAACTTTATTTTCACATTTCTATATATTATTAATATTGTATCGTCTGTACTTTCTGAAATTTTAATATAAATGAATAGTAGAAAAAATATAAACATGTTACACTATAAAAGCAAATATTTAATATCAAAAATTTACATAGATTTTAAATAATCGTTAATTAGCGAGAAATTTACATCAAATTAGTTGTGAAGTAAAATAGATATAACATAAAATTGTTGCATATAAACGACAAATAATAACTATTTAACTAATATTATTACAATCACCATAAAATTGATGTAAAATAATATTGACATAAACGATGTACGATTTTTGTTGCAACAAATTAATATAGGTGAACATGTGTTAAATTTGGGTGTATCAGTTTTGAACATCGAGAAAACGTTGTTAATTGAATGAAAAATTGACACTAAATAAATTGTTGGAAAAAATTGATGCTAATTATTTTTTTTTAAAAATCAACACTTTATAATAAATTTTTAAAATATAGCAAAAATAGCATTGAGTTGATGCTCATCAGAGATAGGTGAAGATGACTTTATTTTTTTAAAAAGGCAAACTCCAGTTAAACAAGATGGTTTTGGATTGGAATAAAAACTGGAAGGTGATTGGTAATGCTGCAAGACCTCGCCCACCGATTATTGGGATGGTTTTGTGCTATTAGAGAGAGCCTCATTCACAGATTTTGTCTACGATGTGTTTTTCATCTTGGTGTATTCTCTGCCCATATGGTATTTCACCCATGTCTCATACTTCCGACCAAATATCTTTTATTGGATAAGGTTTATAAATTGTACATGTAATTATATAATTTCACTTTATATATTTAAAGTGTTTTTTTTTCTTGGCTAACAGAGGGGAGTTTCCTCCAATGATGAAACTCTTTGCTAAAACTCATAGAAAAGATGAAGCTTTTGTGAGTTTTTATAGCCGAGTAGATCTACAATGACGTGATGACAAAGGTTAACAAATGTGAAATGCAATTTTCTCAGCAGTTTTCTTCAGGCGAGATTCCAATACATAATGGAAGATTGATTATCCGAGAAATTGAATAGTGATTTTTCAAGAGATATGTTTAAAATTATATATTTAATTCCATTTTTCTATAAATAATAACATTTTTTATAGGTTTTTTTGAAGAAAAAATTATTGATTTTGGAGATGCGATCAATCCAGGATGTTTATGTAACCTCTAATACGTGAAGCCATCATGATGCATATGATGATAATAGGAGTGTTACTATTAGAGTATGGTTTAGTTAAACCATATGTGATTACGGTTTAGTATGTTAGACCGGATATTGTCATATGGTATAAAACCTTGTAATGTGGTTATGAGATCAATTAATAAAAATTCTGTTACATTTCATCTTCTTCGTCGTTTCTTCATCATTACTAACATGGTATCAGAGCAATCGAAGCTCAAACTTCGATCGATTCTCGTTTTTTCTTCCTTTCCTTGACCTCGATTTATCGGTGATTATCCCGATTGATCCTTCTTTCAGCCTGTCGTTTGATTTCTTGGCTATTCCACCAAGTTTCACAAAATCAACGTTTGGAGCTGTAACAATGGTGATTAATCGCAGATCAATGCGTCGTACTGGTCGAATAACAGCGTCCTCTACTCGTCGAACTTCTAATCCTGAAGTTTCACCTCCTTCGTCACCACCGACGTTGGCAACCTCGCCGATTCCACAAGAAATACCTCTGGATAGTATCCATTCACCATTCTTTCTCACGAGTGGTGATAATCCAGGTTTATCCATTATCTCTGAAGTTCTAGATGGCTCGAACTATGATAATTGGAGTATTGCTATGACCATAGCTCTAGATTCTAAGAACAAACTGGCGTTTATTGATGGTTCTATAGTAAGACCTAGTGAATCGCATAGTAGCTTTCGGATTTGGTCTAGATGTAATTAAATGGTGAAATCTTGGCTTTTAAACTCTGTTTCGAAGCAAATATACAAGAGTATTTTACGATTTGGAGATGCGGCAGAGATCTGGATAGATTTGTTGACTCGGTTTCACATCACAAATCTTCCACGATCATACCAATTATCTCAAAAAATCTGGTATCTCCAGCAAGGACCTATGGATCTAGCTACATACTACACCACTTTGAAAACTCTTTGGGATGAACTTGATGGAGCTAACTGTGTGGATACTTGCAAGCATTGTCAGTGTTGCAAAGCCATGGAGACAAAATCAGATCATACGAAACTTATCAAGTTCTTGGCCGGATTAAATGAATCGTACTCTGTCATCAGGAGTCAGATAATCATGAAGAAACATGTTCCTGAACTGTCTGAGATTTACAATCTTTTGGATCAGGATCATAGCCAGAGGAACATAATTCCGGTTCATAATGCTAGTGCATTTCATGTTCTTGCACCTGTCTCAGTTTCACCTTCTGTCAATGCTGCTCAGACTACTTATCCTCAGAAATCCAATAGACCGATATGTGCTCACTGTGGTTACAATGGACACACTGTGGATACTTGCTACAAGATTCATGGATATCCCACTGGATTCAAACACAAGAACAAACAACATACAGATAAACAGACTCACTACAGATCACATGCTACTGCGAAACCAATGGTTGCTCAACTCAGCCTCACTGATACACCTGACATGATCAATACTCTTACTAAAGATCAGATTGAAGGAGTAATTGCATATTTTAACTCGCAGCTTAAACCTTCAGAAGCTCAAGTTAATTGTGTAGCCTCAACTTCAGGTGGAACAATCACTGCTCTTCCGGGTATGGCATTCTCTTCATCTACCCTATGTTTTGTAGGCATCTTACGAGCTACAAGTAATGTTTTATCTTCGGAATCATGGATTGTTGATAGTGGTGCTACACATCATGTTTCTCATGAAAAACAATTATTTGAGGAATTTTCTGATGCAATAGACACATCTGTGACATTGCCTACTGGTCTTGGAGTGAGAATTGCAGGCATAGGAAGGATTAGATTGAACGATTATATGGTCCTCAATAACGTTCTCTATATCCCAGATTTTCGCCTAAACCTGTTGAGTTTGAGTCAGATAACAAAGGACTTGGGTTACAGAATCAGTTTTGATCAAGATGTTTGTCTGATACAGGATCCTACCAAGGGGTTGATGATTGGGAAGGGTGATCAAGTTGGAAATCTCTATGTTCTTAACAGAGCGAACATTGCAGAGGCTTCTCATCAACAACCATTTACATTCTGCTCAAATGTTGTTCTTGATTCTAGCTTATGGCACAATAGATTAGGTCATCCTTCTATGTCCAAAACAGATTCGATCATTTCTGTACTTGGTTTAAAACAAAGCAATAAAGGACCTTTTCATTGTGCTATCTGCCCTCTTGCAAAACAAAAACGGCTACCATTTGTTTCTCAGAACAACATGAGTAAGAATGCCTTCGATCTGTTACACATTGACACATGGGGTCCATTCTCTGTCTCTACAGTGGAAGGTTATCGATATTTTCTTACTATTGTGGATGATCACACTCGTGTCACTTGGGTATATTTTTTGCGCACAAAGGATGAGGTTCTAACAGTCTTCCCTGATTTTCTGAAAATGGTTGAGACTCAGTATCAATCAGTGGTGAAGGCAGTTCGATCAGATAACGCTCAAGAATTGAAATTTGTGGCGCTCTTCAAACAGAAAGGAATAGTTTCTTATCATTCATGTCATGAGACACCTGAACAGAACTCTGTTGTTGAGAGAAAACACCAACACATTTTAAATGTTGCCCGATATTTGATGTTTCAATCCAAGGTTCCACTAGAGTTCTGGGGTGATTGTATTCTTTCTGCAGTCTTTCTCATCAATCGATTGTCGTCTCCTTTGTTGGATAACAAATCACCTTTCGAACTTCTGACCAACAAGACAGTTGACTATGGTGGTCTTCGGGTTTTTGGTTGCTTGGCTTACTATTCTACTTCCTCTAAGAATATACACAAGTTTCAACCACGATCGCAACCTTGTCTCTTTCTTGGATATCCTGCAGGCTACAAAGGGTATAAATTGATGGACTTGGACACCAACAAAATTCATATTTCCAGAAACGTTGTGTTTCACAAAGACATCTTTCCTTTTGCCTCAGGTCAGTCGGAACAATACTCTACTTTCTTTGGGCCTATGCATGATTCGTCTGATCTGGCTAGTATAGATGGTGATACAGTAAATGTTCCATCCGTTGTTGCTATTCATGTGACCGATAAACGGTAATCTAAAATGCCTGCTTACCTTCATGATTATTACTGCAACATAACAGAGTCAGCAACAGATATTCCACATCCTCTTTCAGCTTACATGTCTTATGGAAATCTCTCCACTGAGTATAAGGCATACATCCGTGCTGTTGCTCTACATCCTGAACCAAGTTCTTTTACTCAAGCTAAGAAGTTTCCTGAATGGTTGCAAGATATGAATGATGAGCTCATTGCTTTGGAGAGTACCCAGACATGGTCTGTTTGTTCTTTACCTCAGGGTATGCATGCCATCAGATGTAAGTGGGTTTTTAAAGTCAAGGTGAATGCAGATGGATCTCTGGAACCTTATAAGGCCCGCTTGGTTGCAAAAGGATATACACAGCAAGAAGGAATTGATTTTGTAGAGACCTTTTCTCCTGTTGCCAAAATGACTAATGTCAAGACTCTATTGGCTGTCTCGGCTGCAAAGAATTGGAGTTTAACGCAATTGGATGTTTCAAACGCATTCCTTAATGGTGATCTCACTGAGGAGATCTACATGACACTTCCTCCAGGATATACACCTCGACAGGGGGAAACGTTACCGCCGAATGCAGTTTGTAAACTGCAGAAATCTCTTTACGGTCTAAAACAAGCCTCTCGCCAATGGTTTTTGAAGTTTAGTACCACTCTGCGCCAACTGGATTTTAAGAAATCCAATACGGATCATACTCTCTTTCTCTGCAATATTAATGGACAATATATTGCTGTTTTAGTATATGTGGACGACATTATCATTGCCAGCAATGACGATTCTGCAGTTGATCAGTTAAAGACCGACTTGCATCTTGCCTTCAAGCTTCGAGACTTAGGTCCTCTCAAATATTTCCTTGGACTTGAGATAGCTCGCACTAGCAAAGGTATATCAGTTTGTCAACGAAAATATACATTGGGTCTCTTGGAGGATATTGGTCTATTGGCTTGCAAACCGTTTTCTATTCTGATGGATCCTAGTATTAAACTTGCTCAAGATTCGGCGGAACCTGTTTTGGAAGATGGTAGTGTTTATCGTCGTTTCGTTGGCAGATTGATGTATTTGACAATAACACGGCCTGATATCACCTATGCTGTGAACAAATTATGTCAGTTTACATCATCTCCAAAGGAATCTCATTTGAAAGCAGCTTTGAAAGTTCTTCATTATCTCAAGGGAACAGTTGGTTACTGTCTTTTCTATTCTGTTGATTCTGACTTGATACTACAAGCTTTTACAGATGCTGATTGGGCGTCATGCCCTGACTCTCGTCGATCTACTTCTGGCTATTGCATGTTTCTAGGTTCTGCTTTGATCTCTTGGAAGTCAAAGAAACAACAGACTGTGTCTCATAGTTCTGCGGAATCTGAGTACAGAGCAATGGAATTTGCTTCTCAGGAAGTTGTATGGCTTTATAACCTTCTTGCAGAGTTGCAGTCTCCTCAGTCTGGTCCTGTTGCTTTCTATTGTGATTCTGAAGCCGCCATTCACATTGCAAATAATCCAGTTTTCCACGAGAGAACAAAGCATATCGAGTTAGATTGTCATCAGGTGCGAGAAAGGATTGAAGTTGGTTATATCAAAATACTTCATGTTCGTACGAACCATCAAATTGCAGATATCTTTACTAAACCTCTGTTCCTACTCAATTTTACTCTCTTGTGGGCAAGATGGCACTAAAATCAATTTACTTGCCATCTTGAGGGGGAATATTAGAGTATGGTTTAGTTAAACCATATGTGATTACGGTTTAATATGTTAGACCGGATATTGTCATATGGTATAAAAGCTTGTAATGTGGTTACGAGATCAATTAATAAAAAGTCTGTTACATTTCATCTTCTTCGTCGTTTCTTCATCACTACTAACAGTTACGAACTGAGATGCATATTGCACATACAATCATTGCTAATCTGATGGTAAAACAAATAGTTTATAAGGAAAAGCAAAAGGATCATGATGAGGAGAATCAAATTTATAACAACTTGTTCGACATATTTGTCGTGGACAATTCCAAGTTAGCAGCTGCGTTGCAAACTTGACATTAGAGTAGAGGACAAACGAGCAGACATACCTTCGGCCAAGAAGGTGGACATTCACAGAAGAGTTTTACAACCTTCACATTTGGAGCTATTTGTCGTAGTTGATGTGATGACAGCAATTAGCTTTTATTTTATTTTTTAATATATATATATATATATATATATATATATTTTTAACATTTTTATTTTATAAAAATAATTTAAATATTAAATATGAAATATTAGTTTCCCTTTATTTTTTTAGTCAACTATTAATTTCCCTTTAAAAATTTATTCAATTTATAATATTATTTGTATAAATAGAAAATAATATGTATATATATAATATTTATAGAAATAAAAAATCATTATTCTTTCACTGTTAAATTAAAAAATAATTTTACGATGATTTAACAACGAAATACATAACAACAATTTTATGGTAATTTATTCAACCAATTAATAATGTATTTTTTAGGACGACTAAACAAAAATTAATACATATTTAGTCGGTTTTACATCATAGATAAGCAACCACATACCATTGTTTTAAAAATAAATTTATTTCGTTGTTTGTTGACCGGATTAAGATGTATTTATCACATTGATTTTTAAGATTTTAAAATGATTTATTGTTCCTTGTATAATTGCATTTTTTTTTTATCAAGATTGACCTATTATGTCAACTGATTAACACAATATTTCTTTCCTTGTTAAATAGTTAAGATGTGTGTGTGTTTCCACAATTAAGTGTCGATTAATATTGTTTCCCACAATTAAGTGTCGATTAATATTTATATATTATTAAAACAAGAAAAATTATATACAAAATATTTAGTCATGTATTATATCACTAAAAATGTCATTGTCTTTCAATCAATTTTTCAAAATGTTCATTAAGAGTATTTTAGTTAAGTGATATATTCTAATTATGATTAAAATTTAAATCAAAACCAAATCTGATGATATCTTTTTAAATCGCATTATATATTTTTAATATTCCCAAAATTTCAAACAGAATCAAAAATTTATTTTAAACATAATTTTAAAATATTATATTTTATATTTTATGCAAGAATATTTGATTAGATATTTATATATATTAGATTAGTAAAATTTAATATACAGTTATAGTTTTATATTAATTTTAATATACTAAATTTATTGTTTAAAAATAAAAATACAATAAAAAAATTTACTAAAAAATTAGTTTTAATTGAATTTTTGAAACTTTTGAATTCAATCAATATTTTTTTATTTCTATATTTAACATAGAATTTTTTTTTTTTAACAATTTAACATATAAAATTTATATTATAAATCTATTATGCGTTTAATGCGGGTTGTAATCTAGTCTCTTTTTAAAACAATGTTTTCTTTTAGTGTTATTCTCATACTAACACATATCTTTTGATATTTTAAAAAGGTTTTGTGTATTTTGATTGATTTAGGATCTAGCTTATTATATAAAACTTAGTTTCAAAGTTACAAATTAACAAAATCATGCATGTGCATTAACTTTTTTTAATATTTTGACATTTTTAAAACAATATAACATATAATAAAATTAAGATTTTTTTAATAAAAAATTTAATTTATAATTAAAAAGGAAATAATATATTTAATAGATTATTTCTAAAAAAAGAAGAGGAATATAGCATTTTAACCAAAAAATAATATAAAATCAATAAAAAGGATAACCTAATTCTTAAAAAAAGTTTGTTATTTCTTTTAATTTATATATTCATGTATATATAAAGAGCTAAACACTTTCCTAATTTTCACCAAATATTTCAATAAAATCAAAAAAAATATGTCTACTTCTTTAGTATAGATATACAATCTTATATCATAAAAAACGATGGATTCTAATAATTTTGAAACATCAAGTTTAATTTAATACGATAAAATATTTGTATTTTTTATTTTATAAATTAGGAAAACTAAATTATTATTTTTTCTTTTATTTTTAATGATTATTATTTTTGATTTTTATTTATTTAGGAAAAAATTTTACATGTGTTAAGATCTAACATACTCATTTAACTTGTGTGATGCTTATGTTAACTACTAATATTGAGAAAATAAATTTTATATAATACGATTTCATTATTCTATTGTGAATTTGAAAAACTCAATTTTTTCTTTCTATATTTATGTCACTAACTAATATATAATTATGTGTAATTATTTACTTTCTAATTAAAAAGATATACAATTAGTTTTTCTTCAATGAAAAAAGGCAGAATAATAATTGAGTTTTTATTATTTTTTTAAAAAATGAAATAATCTTGACATGTGTTAGGATCTATGATTTATGGTTTAGGGTTTAAGATTTATAGATTGAGAAGAAATGAGAGTTTGAATTTAATGAAAAATGAGAGTTTTGATTAATTAAAAGTAAGAATATAATAGTTTTTTTTTCTATTTAATGAATGTTTTTTTTTGTCAATTTCACCATTGTGTGCTCTTTCTTTGACATAAACACCAAAATATGCTATTTTCGAGAATTTCCCAAAAATTAAAAAAAAAATTGTTTTCATTAAATTAAAATTATGTCAACAAAAATAATCTCACACTTTTAAAGCGCGGGTAAAAGTTTAGTTATTTATTATTCAATTGAAAGAATTACAAAAACTTTACAATTTTTTCTCCTGTTATCTATTCAATTTTACGTTTTCATAAATTCACTCTTTCAAACCTTCAATCATCCTGAATTTAGAAAATTTTACAAATTTCATACAAAATAAGAAACACATAATAATTTAAATCAAAAGGAAAAAATTAATAAAAAACAAAAAAATAGGAATACAAAAAGAAAAATATTATCATAAACACACAAAATATATGTAAAATATGTAATAAAAATCCCATTTAATTTATAACCAACTAATAAACATTAAATTTATCAACACAATCAACAAATAAGGAATACATTACAAAATAATATATAATGAAAAACATTATAAAACGAAACACATAAAATACAATAATATACGAGATAATAATATTTATAAACATTTGTAAAATAATTATAAAAATATATAAAGATAAGAAAAAAACATAATATACATAACATTTTTCAAAAATTAGATATTTTTCCATGACGCGTAACGCAGATAATCACCTAAAAAAACAGTTTTCTATACTATTAAAACATGAAACATTATAGAAAAACCTTATCTACCGTGTTATATTACGATTTATGCCACTAAAATTTAGTGAAAGTTTAAAATTTCATTAAGGTTACTAGTGTCAAATCAATTTTTAACTAATTAACTCATATTATCTTTTAATATCTTTCAATATCTACTTTATTTTAAGTATAAATGTATGTTTCCTTTTTAATTATAACAAAATCTTACAAAATCTTTTTAATCTATTTTATTTTTTAACTGAAATTATTAATAAAAATTAATTTTAACTAAATTTTGATATGTAAAACAAAATAAATAAGAATCTTATGATATATATATATATATATATATATATATATATAGTCCATAACAATAAATATAATTAAATGAATTAATACACCAATTATTTTTATAAGTTATAAAAAATAAGTATTTATATACATAAATTAATATAAGTATATATATTATGATTTTTTAAAATACTTATATTAAAAATTACATATTATGATCACGTCGTTAGAACGGATCATAATCTAGTTATCTTTAAAGTAATTCCCAATATATTGATTTTGATCTTGATTCAATGGATATGGTACTTCAACATACATCCTGTAGACGTTTTATCATTTTCATATATTCGATATAAAATTGTAAAAATATTTTAAATATTTGAATTTTAAAAATAGTATTAATTTTGATATTATATAAAAATTTATTAAAATGTAGAAACTATCAAACTTTGAATTACTAATTATGTATTTTATTGTCTTGTATATACTATACACATATATAATGTATATTTTGAATTAATATTATTATTTAGTATAGTATATGGGTTATTTGAAAAACAATATAAATATATAGATTTTCATTTTTCGCTTTGATTTTTTTTTCATCTTCTGATGTTTCGTTCTTTCTTTCTTCTCGTACTTTATACACCATATATTTTCAGTAAAACGAGATACCAATTTTTGGCAAAACTTTATCTCTCTCTCATATATATAGACTAACATGAGAGAATGATTGCTACGGAAACAATAAGCAATCTTGTATTTTATGTTGTGATGTATAATTCAATAATCAATTGAAATCGTATATAATCTGATGATAAATTTGTATTGATTTATTTAAATTTGTTATAATCTAAAAGAAAGTGCATAGTGTCATTACTAACACTTTGCACAGGTACACTGGTGATTAGTACATTTTTTTTATTTTGCATGAATCCAAAAAACTTCCTAAACAATCTTTATCTTTAAAGCAACTTCCAAAATACAAATTAATATTTGGTGGCATCCGTGGACATGCTTCTCCAAGACAGTCTTCTACATCTAGTGGACGTTGCACTTCTCTTGCATTTGATATCCACACACCTATATACATTTAATCATGTAATTTATCAATAAACAATTACTCAATTTAAATATCAAAGCAAGAAAATGTGACTGATATATAGAGAAATACTAACATGAGAGAAAGAGTGCGATGAGAACAACGAGCAGTGTTGCCTTTGATGTTGTCGTGTTTTTTCTTAACTCTTTAATTTGGATCTCAATGTGTTACGATTGTAGTTTGAGATTCTATGTAGTCTTATTATCTACTTATACTGTTTTTAATATAATGATAAATATAATTACATGTAAACACAGATATATATACATACATATATATATATATATATATATCATAAGATTTTTATTAATCTTGTTTTGTAGATCAAAATTTAATTAAAATTAATTTATAAAAATGTAATAATAATAACAAAATTATTTATAATCAAAAATATTGAAATAGCTTAAAAAGATTTGTATAAGATTTTGTTATAATTAAAAAGAAAACCTACATTTATATTTAAAATAAAGAAGATATTATGAAACAATTAGTTAAAAATGGATTTAATTTATTTTTAATCTAAATTTTAATCATAATTGGCAGATATAGTTTGACTAAAATACCGTTAATGAACATTTGAAAAAACTATTAAAACACAATGAAATTTTATGAAAATTTGAAAAAACTATTAAAACACAGTGACATATTATGTAATATAACATATGGTTAAATGTTTTTTCTATAATGTTTCCTATTTAATAGTATAGATATTTTTTGTTTTATTATAATATATTGATATTAATTTTGAATTTTGTTACTTAATATTAATTTTGATTTTTTCATCCAGAATCTCATGAAAAATAATTTTAGATATTCTGGATAATTATTTAAGGCATGTTTAAATGCATTTACGAAGAAAAGATTTCAAATTTGTTGGTTAAGATTTGATTAGATTATATAATCTTATGGCAAACTTCAGATTTTTTTTAGAACAGATATTTCATGGATATTTTAAAAAATGATATTACACGATTTAATTTTGATTTCGTTTTGATTTAAATTTAAATTTTAATTGACATATATCATTTGAATAAAATATCTTTAATGAACATTTGAAAAAGTATTAAGACACAATTGCATTTTATGTAATATAACATGGTTAAAAGTTTGGTAATCATAGCAAGTTAACAACATGATATTATAGAGCTCTATACAGCTATAGCTAGAAGAATAATTGTATGTTTGAACCATCAGATGTCATTATAGAGTCACAACTAGTCACTCTGGTTGAAGACTTGAAGTAGTTTATTTCATTACGTGTGTTTTTTTCTTAATGACCTCTATGAAGTTAAAAAAAAAAAAAAAATCAAATCTTTATCAATCTCATATCCAAAACAAAACAAATAAAAATCTGAAAAAGCAACACAGATTCTAACCAAAAAAAAAAAAAAAAACCTAACTCATATGAAAAGAGGCTAAAAGGTCTTTATTCAGAACGGTGAGGAACAGGGAAGACGGTGAACTTCATGTTGTGGTTGCTGCAATAATCACCTTCATGCTCGCCTGAGGCAAAGAAGTAAGGCTGAAGTTTGTTAAGAGTAAACTTGAAGCTTTCTTCTGATCCTTTATTCGTTGATCCAATCTTCTTTGCATTCTTGATGTCGCAGTTCATGTAACTCCATGGATCTTGGAACAAGTACACATCGTTCTTTCGCTTGGCAGATTTGGCGTACTTGAAAACTTCACCATGTCAAAAAAAAGTATTCATTAACACCAATTTAAATGATTTACCATATAAAATTAGGTCTAAGTATATATAACCAAACAGTTTTGCTTACCAAGAACATCGTTGACGTAGAAAGGAGCATTCTTGGAAGCCCACTTCTTGTAATCCAACCCTTTTGTCCATCCGTCGGATCCTCCCACTACGATCTCTCTTGGCGTTTGACTGTTCGAAACAGATCTCGAACTGCTTAGTGATTCACTGTCCGAGATCGATCGTGGACTGCTTGGTGCATCATTGTCCGAATTACCGTTCGAGCCCCAACTCCAACTCCAGCCTGTCCTAGGGCTCCAGTGCCAACTCCACCTTGTTCCATCAGGATTGGTACCCGAACCTGAGCCCGAGCTGCTTGAACCATCGGATCCCCAGCCCCAACCCCAACCAGAGCCATCAGAGTTTGAACCAGAACCAGAACCTGAGCCAGAGTTGTCTGAGCCGTCGGATCCCCAACCCCATCTCCAACCAGAGCCATCAGAGTTTGAACCAGAACCTGAGCCTGAGTTGTCTGAACCGTCAGATCCCCAACCCCATCCCCAACCAGGGCTCGAGCCCCAACTCCAACTTGAACCATCTGAGTTTGAACCAGGACCTGAGCTAGAGCTGCTTGAACCGTCGGATCCCCAGCCCCAACCCGATCCGTTGCTCCAACTCCAGCTCCACGCCTCTGCGCCTGATGAGGAAAGACATGCAATCGCCAATACGAGTAGGAGCATCTTCGTTTGTGAACCAGAGAGAGCCATCGTTATTTTTTCTTCTTCTTCTTCTTATGTTGCTTTGATTTTCGTAACAATTGATTTGATTCTCTTGTTTAGGTTGTGAGAAACGTATTTATAGAGAAGGATAACTAACTCAATACTAAACCTAACTGATTTGGGAAAAAGAATATTTGATTTTGTAACAGTTTTTACGTCGTTTGATTCTATCAATATCTTTTATAATTATCACATTATTAATTAATCATAAAAAATTTCAGATTCATCTTCTTTTCATTGGTGCGTATCTTTTGTATAAACTCTAAGACTTATCTAACAACAATAAATTAACTTTTGGGATGATTATCCTAGAAGATAAAAGGAAATCTTTTGCCTCACCGACTTCTCAACTCGTGTATGTGAAATATCAGCTGCAAAAAAAAAAAAAAAAAAAGTTTCAAACGGAGAAGAATCATTTAGCATAAACATAAAACATAAATAAAATTACATGCACTAGTTACCCTTGTAACCACGTAACACAAAGAACAATATAACATAAAACAAGAAGTTAAAGGTTTCATACCTTCTCTCCTAAGAAACCTGATGGTCCAATGACATATAGCCACCATGGTCTTATTTGTATGAAGACAACTACACGCTGAACCTGCAACACTACAGTTTCCATGGAAAAGAAACCAAATTACAAAAGGAAGATATAGAATGTATGATAATAGGGTCCCAAGAAACCATACATCATTTATTTTGAGTGAATAAAACAATAATAACAGTCAAAATCTTATTCCTTGTCTGACGTTTTATATTTCCATATACAACGATCACAAATGCAAAGAAGTTAGCAGCTTGTAAAACTAGAAGATAAAGGAGGAAAAAACAAAACAATAAGGTGTAATTATCACCTAGTTCTGAAATAGTTTCACCTGATCACAAAGGCATTGTAATAGAAGAACTGTGTCATAAGTTCCATCAGCAAAGCTGAATAGCCAAGCAGCATCTTTGACTGAATGATTATACTGTATCATATCTAGCTGTTAAAGTACCGGCTTGTAGTCAGAGCTCTTAAAGACAAGACCAAGTAAGAAAAAAAGAAGGTGTTTATAGTTGGAATGTGATTGTCAACAGAGTGAGAGAAAGAGAAGAGACAGAGTAAGTGTGTATTACAACAATCGCTTGTGATAAACAACAACTCTTATGTTATTTAACTTATTATATACATCAAGAAAAAATTGATTTATATAGAAAACAAACAGACACTACAACACATTAACTTGTATCTTTTCATATTTGTGCCTCTCGAATGAAATAACACAACCCGGCCCGAAACATCACAACTCTTACCGAAACTCAATTATCAACCAACATTTATTTGTGGACATGAAAGGAATGCAAAAGTGAAGGCATAACAAGAACCACCAACTTGAGAAGCAAATGAGTTGGAGATGGACTTCGTCCCTCATAAAAACCTTTCATAAATTAAGATCAGCCCGCTAAAAACCTTAGATATTCTTCCAAAACGAATATTCCGAAAAAAGGGAAAACCTAGAAAAAAAAGGAAAAGAAGGCAACCTAAAAATCTATATAAATAAAGAGGCTAATAAACGAACATGGAGAAAAACATGGAGATATTTATTTATTCATACACAAAATCAACTACTCTCTAGAAACCTTAATAAACGAACTACGATTGGTTTGATCCCTTCCACAGGGTACATAGGCAGCCTTTCACAAGGTTCAACTATAATCAGTAAAACCCCTTTTTCATCTTCCGAGAAGATGATTCTGATGACCTAATTTCTATAATCGTCGAGTTTCAACTTCATTATACGATATTCTCTTAAACCTAAACTGAATTCTTAATATCTTTAGATATGTGGAATTCGAGTTCAACAAAATGCATTGAAGCTTATGATAGTTCCTGCAAGGTACAAGGGTTCATACACCAAATAACAAAGGTTTAGAGAAAAGCTCAAGCTGTCACTTCCTATACCTCACTCCTAAGAGTATGCACAGATACATGTTGAAGTGAAAGGGCGGTGCAGTCAACCTGACAAAGTACGTAGCAAATTAAGGAACATAATTTTGTGTGGCTCAGCAGTAAGAAAATAGACAAATCAAAAGATGGCTACACCGTAAGTTCTTTTAACCGCAGAACAACAGCACAAAAATATAAAATAAGAAACATATTGGACTGAAATCCAGATACCATTGTATGACTTGACACAGAGAGATTTGCGGTGAAAGGCAAACATCATAAAAGAAAGACCAAAGTTATGAGCATAAATGCCATCTAGTGAAACAACTATGATCAGCCTCAGAAAAGATTCAACTCAGAAGTAGGCATAACAAGTATATGCTACAAGAAGCTGAGATATGCTCTACACTAACATTCTGTTATAGTCTTACGATTCAAACTATCATTACACTACAATAAAACAAGCTATTATTAACGGACAAATTCGTCATAAATTCGTTGGAAACAGATGTTTTTGACGAATTTCCAACAAATATTATTTGTTTAAAGATGGTTGAAAAATTAAAACGGTTGGAAAACCATTGAAAATTACCAACAAATTCCTAATGGATTATTTCCAACGACTTTCCAACGGATTATTTCCGGCAAATTTTTAACAGTCGATTTCTGATGGATTTCCAACGAATTTGTAACGATATTTCAACAGATTATTTCCAACGATATTTCAACACTATTTCTAACGATTTTCCAACGGAATATTTGTTTCAATATTTTTTTTATTTAATTGATTTAAAATTATAATATTTAATTAAAATAAATTTTAAATTTAATAATTAAACAAAATTTTAAAACTAAAATATAAAATAAAATTAATTGAAATTGTTCAATGCAACAAATAGAAACAAACTATTCTTCTGTTTGGGTAGGAAAATCCGGGAATTTTGATTGTAAAAATCTCTGCAACGAAGAAAACTCTCGGTGGTAGTGTTCATTCTCCGTTTTAAGCTGTTTGATCTCTTCAAGAAGTGCAGGATCCGTATGATAAGATGATGAACTCGGATAAACTTCACGTCGAACGAGATTTCCTAAACCTAAATGGTGATCTTTCTCGAGAGGAAGCTCCTTAAGAAAGAAAGAAAAAATAGGTAAATATTCTAAAATTTAATATTGCACTTTAAATTATATATATATAAAAAAAATAATACCAGATCTTCTGCACGAGCTTCTATTTTCATAGCACCACCATTGTATATTGTCATTCCATTATCGCTCATTTCTCCATGTGAATACCAAATTTTATACCCCGGCATAAATCCTCTCCTAAACAAATGTGTCCGAACTGTATTCACGGACAAAAATCTATAATTTCGACATTTAGAACAATGACAATACATATTACCCGTTTTTGTGGTTATGTCTTGGTTTGACGCAAATTCCATGAACTGTTGAAGACCTTCTACGAAAGCTTCATTAAGTTGGTCCGTCATTAGATCGCGCTGTCTATCCATCGAAGAACGAAAATAATCAATAGGATCTGAAGAAGACATTTCGTTTTTTTGTTTGTATTTTCGTTTGAAATGATTTGCATGACGATATGAAGATATTTATAATGAGACTATAAGATATTTCCAATGGACTTCTAACGGATTTCCGACGGATTTCCAATAGATTTCCAACGGATTTCCAACGGCGTGTATTCTAAACGGTCATAATAACTGCTATAAAACGGCTATAATAACAATAATATGTTCTGACGGATTTCCAATGAATATTTTTTAAAAAAATCGTTGGAAAATCGTTGGAAAATTAGGATGGTGCTTATCCGTCAGAAATCCGTTGGAAAATTAGGATGGTGCTTGTAAGTCTGAAATCCGTTGAAAAATTAGGATGGTGCTTGTCTATCAGAAATTCGTTGGAAATCCGTCGGATATTCCTATGTATT
Source organism: Iljinskaea planisiliqua (assembly GCA_900108845.1). NCBI lineage: Eukaryota > Viridiplantae > Streptophyta > Magnoliopsida > Brassicales > Brassicaceae > Iljinskaea > Iljinskaea planisiliqua. Next base: position 7,143,516 of record FNXX01000010.1, on the reverse strand, counting down.
TTCGACAGAAATAAAACGGTTGGAAATTCTTACGGATTTCCAATAATTTTATTTTTTAACAAAAAAAATCGTTGGAATGTCGTTGGATATTTCTGATGAAAATTTCGTTATAAATTTGTTGGCTCTGCTTTCTTGTAATGTTATACCAATATTAATGTTGAAAACGTGAAAGGGAACATACCTTAACAAGAAGGAAATTTGAGGTTGCAATATCTAGAGAATGTAAATGACACTCTAAAATAAGAATTAATGAAGAGATAAATCAGTTTAGATACAGAAATAGAAAAATATTAAGAAACAACGTGAAAGAGGTCGAATGAGCATATACCAAAAAGCTCCATGTAAGTAAGTCAACCATAAAAGTAACATGAAAAGCCACAAGATGTAAAATCTTTAGCACGGAAGGAGAATTTGATGCAGGTGGAATAAAAACTCTCAGAACTCTACATAATGTCACAAGCATTATAAATCAGTTGAAAAAACAAAACTTTCTTGCTTAAGAGTTCAATGACAAACATCTTCAGGTGTAACTGGGTGATGATGATTAAGTAGCATAATAAAATTTTGTCTTTTTTTTTTATTAATGGGGAACACATAATAAACTTTCGATATTTTTATTAGTCAAAAAATATCAAATCTTGCCAATTTTTTTTTACCATGAAAATATGGTAATATACATAAACAATAGTGATCTCATAATACAAAAGACATAAAGCAAAACCACAAACATTCCCAACAAAATATGAATAATGGTAAATCTCATTTATTGACGACAAGAACAACGAAATGAAAACCTAATGTTTTAATACTTTTAACGTTGGAGTTGGCTTTTAATACCAAACATATTACCAACGAGGGAGCATAGGCATGACGGTGAACTTCATAGTGCCGTTGCTGCAGTGAGCACCGTCATGCTCGCCGCACGAAATGTAGTAAGGCTTCACTTTATTAAGAACAAGCTCAAAGCCATTTCCAGAACCTTGCTTCGGGGAGGCAATCATCTTCCCTTTCTTCACATCGCACTTTTCGTAGCTCAAAGGGTTCGAAAACAAGTAGACGCTGTGCGTGAACGGTGCTGGTGGGTTGTATTTGAACACTGCATTAGGATAAACATATCATTAATATTAATTCTCAAACTTGTTGATATTATCAACAATATGATGATAGCTATGAAGTTGGCAACAAAAAATGTGGACTAATATGATGCAAACTAGCTAGACCGTTTACATTTTAGAGAAATATAATATATTATTGACTAATATGTCTTTTTCATCAAATGTGTTATACCGCCAATATATTAATCAGCCTATGTGCTACTACTAACACTATATATATTTTGTTTAACAATTTGCGAGATATAAAATACTCACCAAGAATGTCATTGAGAAAGAAGGGAGCACTCTTAATAGCCCAGTCAGAGTAATTGAAACCATAAGTCCACTCTTTGTCTCCACCAACTATGATTTTTCTAGGTGCATTGTTGGTGGCGTTATGGCCTTTTGAGTTACCTCCCAAGCCCCAGCCCGAACCGGAGCGGCCAGGTCCCGAGTTGTTTGTGTTCTTAGGACCCCAACCCCAACCAGGGCCCGAGCCGCTAGATCCCGAGTGTTGACCGTTATTAGGACTCCAGCCCCAACCCCAACCCCAGCCGGAACCAGGACTTGAACCCGAACCACTTGTTTGGTTAGAGCCCGTACCCCAACCCCAGCCGAAACCAGGACTTGAACCTGAACCACTTGTTTGGTTGGAGCCCGTACCCCAACCCCAACCCCATCCTGAACCGTTCCGGCTAGAGCCCCAACCCCATCCCGAACCGGGGCTTGAACCTGAACCACTTGCATAGTTGGAGCCTCCACCCCAACTCCAGCCAAATCCCCTATTGCCCTCAGCAAGTGTGGAGAGTATGGAGGCAATGGTCACAAATACTAAAACAATGTTTAGAAAACGAGAGTGTGCCATTGCTTTCTCTTTTGAATTGTTAGTTATTTGATAAATGAATGTGATGGTTATTTTTGAGTTTAAGAGATTGACTATTTATAGGGGGGAGAGATGGTGCCAAACGGCCGGAAATGTGAAATATTTGTAACTATTGACAAAAGAAAGATAATGGACAAACATTCATTATTTTTAGCACACCAGTATAATATTGATTCACAGTGAGTAAACAAAAAAGTAAGGTAAGGCTGTAAATGTTTGAATTACGGCAAAACTAAAATACAATAAAAAAAAAAAAAAAAAAGGGAATGGTAGTGAAATACCAAACAAATGAGACGATTGAGTCAAAAAAGAATGTGAGGATTCATAAGGAATAATGCATTGGACAGTTGTTTAGTGGAAGAACGTTGACAAAGCAGTTCATTCCTTTAATTGCGACTTGAACTAATTAAGGTTGACTAATCCATACATACATTGCATATAATCTTCTATTTCATCATTAATTTGTCATCCTAATTACGTTCGACTGACGATAAGATGATTTAACATGTGAAAGCTCGATTAGTCAGAGTGATCAACTAAATGCCTAATTAATGTTTTTATACCATGAAATGAAATATGGGATCCAATTTTAAGAGGATGCCATTTTTACAAATTACTGAAGATAAATTTATTTTAAAAAAAAAAACAATTTAGAGTAGTGTAAGTAGAATCGTTCACACCTTCAGTTATTATAGAGTTTGATGGAATAGGTGTAATACAGTTACATTATCGTAAAATATGGTGAAACAAATAGAATTTTTGTCTTTGTAATTGTTCTGCAAAATTAAAAAAAAAATTATAATAAAAATTTTGTTTAAGACCGAAAAATGATTTAACATAAAACTCAATATATTTGTTGTGGTTAAATTTTTATCATATATACTAGATTTTACATTTACTTTACGGATTTGTTTTTCATAATTTATTTTTATTAAAAATTATATGCAAATAATTATTTATTGAGAGATTATTTTGTATGTATTGGTCACTGTAGTAATATATATCTAAAATATAGAAAGAAAAAATTATGGCAGTTAGATATGTTAAAATGCTATAACAGTTCAAAATTTGTTTTTCCGATATCTTATAATAACGGCTATAAAACGGCTATAATAACAATAATATGTTCTTATGGATTTTCAACGAATATTTATGAAAAATCGTTGGAAATTCGTTGGAAAATTAGGATGGTGTTTATCCATTAGAAATCCGTTGAAAAATTAGGATGGTGCTTGTTTGTCATAAATACACTGGAAATCCGTCGAAAATAAATTAGTTGGAAATTCTTATGAATTTCTAATAATTTTATTTTCTGACAAAAAAAACCGTTGAAATGTCGTTGAATATTTCTGACGAAATACTTTTCGTTAGAAATTCGTTGGCTATGTTTTTTTTGTAGTGTTATGCCAATATTAATGTTCAAAACGTGAAAGGAAACATACTTTGTTAAGAAGGAAATTTGAGGTTGCAATATCGAAAGAATGTAAATGACGCTCTAAAAAAAGAATTAATGAAGAAATAAGTCAGTTTAGATACAGAAATAAAACACATATTAAAAAAGAACGTGAAACAGGTCGAATGAGCATAGACCAAAAAGCTCCATGTAAGTAAGTCAACCATAAAAGTAACATGAAAAGCCATAAGATGTAAAATCTTTAGCACGGAACGAGAACTCGATGCAGGTGAAAATAAAAACACTCAGAACTCTACATAATGTCACAAGCTTTATACATCAGTTGAAAAAACAAAACTTTATTGCTCAAGAGTTCAATGATAAACATCTTGTGGTGTAAATTGAGTGATGATAATTAAGTAGCAAAATAAACTTTCATCTTCATTTTTTTATTATCAGAGCGCATAATAAACTTTCGATATTTTTATTAGTCACAAAAACACCAAATCTTGCCATTATTTTTTTTTACCATGAAAATATGGTAATATACATAAACAATGGTGATCTCATAATACAAAAGACATAGAGCAAAACCACAAACATTCCCAACAAATGAATAATGGTAAATCTCATTTATTGACGACAAGAACAACGAAATGAAAACCTAATGTTTTAATACTTTTGACATTGGAGTGGGCACTAAGTCATCAAAAAGATGTTGGAGTTGGCTTTTGACCTGAACCATCAGATCCCGAGTTTTGACCGATGTTAGGACTCCAGCCCCAACCCCAACCCCATCCTGGGCTTGAACCTGAACCGCTTGAGCGGTTGGAGCCCGAACCGGGGCTTGAACCTGAACCACTTCTTTGGTTGGAGCCCGAACCCCAGCCCCAACCCCATCCTGACCCGTTCTGGCTAGAGCCCCAACCCCATCCCGAACCGGGGCTTGAACCTGAACCACTTGCATAGTTGGAGCCTCCACCCCAACCCAAGCCAAATCCCCTATTGCCCTCAGCAAGTGTGGAGAGTATGGATGCAATGGTCACAAATACTAAAACAAGGTTTAGAAAACGAGAGTGTGCCATTGCTTTCTCTTTTGAATTGTTGGTTATTTGATAAATGAAATGTGATGGTTATCTTTGAGGTTTAGAGATTGACTATTTATAGGGGGGACAGATGGGGCCAAACGGCCGGAAATGTGAAATATTTGTAAATATTGACAAAAGAAAGATAATGGATAAACATTCATTTCATTATTTTTACAGTGAGTAAACAAAAAAGTAAAATACAATTAAAAAAAAAGGAATGGTAGTGAAATACCAAATAAATGAGAAAATTGAGTAAAAAACGAATGTGAGGATTCATAAGGATTAATGCATTTGGACAGTTGTTTAGTGGAGGAACGTTGAATAGTTGTTCATTCCCTTTTCTGGTGGAAGAAACTCTTATCCGCTTTAATTGCGACTTGAACTAAATAAGGTTGACTAATCCATACATACATTGCATATAATCCATACATACATTGCATATAATTTTTACAAAAAGAAACAATTTAGACTGGTGTAAGTAGAATCGTTTATCACCATGTGATGCATATAAATTTCTGTTATTATAGAGTTTGATGGAATAGGTGTAATATTGTTAAATTATCGTAAAATATAATGAAACAAATAGAATTTTTTTTTGTCTTTGTAATTGTTCTACAAAATTAAACAAAAATTTGTAATAAAAAAATAATTCAAACCGAAAAATGATTTATATATATGTTGTGGTTAAATTTTTTTATCATATATATATATATATATATATATTAGCTTTTACATTTATTTATGCATTTGTTTTTATAATATATTTTTATTAAAAATTATATGCAAATAATTATATTTATTGAGAGATTATTTTGTGTGCATTGGTGACTGTAGTAATATATATTTAATATATAGAAAAGAAATTATAGCAGTTATATATGTTAAAATGTTATAAAAGTTCAAAATTTATTTTTTTCCGTATCTTTGATAAAGTTTTCATTTTTGGTTTATAATTTCTTCATTTTTATAGTATATATATGTTATATTAAGTCTGGGACGGATCCGGATATCCGGATAATTTAGGGTATCCGGATCCGGATCCGGATCCGCCCGGATATGTAATATCATTATCCGGATTCGGATCCGGGCCTTCCGGATATCCGGATCCCGGATATCCGTCTAAAATTTGGGATATCTGCGAATATCCGGATCCGGATCCAGTAAAAAATAATTTTTATATTAAAATTTTAATAATAATAGACAAATTAAAAATAAAAAAAAGTTTTTAATAATTTGATATCTTAAAATATCAAATAATAAAAAGATTTAAATAATAAATCTAAAAAAAACAGTAAAAAAAACTATGAAATTAAAATGGATTGGCTTACTTATAAAATAAAAATTGTTTAATCTTTTATATATATACGGATCCGGATATCCGGGGTTCAAAAAATCTATTATCCGGATCCGGATCCATAGTTTTATTATCCGGATCCGGATCCGGCACCCCCGGATATTCGGATTTTCGGAGCGGAGCGGAGCGGATCCCGGATTCGGATCCGGATCCCGGATAATTTTTCCAGGCCTATGTTATATAATATCAATCAATTTTGTTTTTTTTTTCTTTAATGCAGAATAGGTTAAATTCTTGTTTTAATTTAAATTGAATTTGACACAAAAATATTGATCATTGATAAAATTCACAATTAAATTTATTTAATTTTCTTTTGGATTTTGAACATTTTTTACTAAAATTTATTTTATTTGGAAAAAAAATCCAATAAATCCATAAAATTCTGAAACATTATGTTAGGCCAAATCAGATTTTAGAATCTAGAAAATTCTTGAATTGGATTAAATACAATTCAAATATCTACGGATTTTGTACAGTTTGTCTACTCATTTAACTGATCCATTTCAGTCTAGGTGAAAACAAAGTATGCTCAAAAGTTAAAATATATGGATTTTGTATAATTTGTTTGTTCATCTAGCTGATCCATCTCAGTGTAGGTGAAAACAAAGTATGCTCAAAAGTCAAAATACAGGAGCTTGTTCTGCAATCTTTTATATCTAAGTATCTTTACGGGTTCTTCTTGTGTATGTAAATAAACAGAAAATTCTCAACCAATCAATAAAGAAACAATGGACAGGAGAAGAAAAGTGTAAAAGAAAAAGAATCCGAAACTAAACACAATGTGAAGGCGGCCAGATGATGAGAAACAGAGGATCTAGTACTGGAAATGAAGATGAAGATGATCATTGTAAAATCTGTACAGCCATTGCGACTTTTGTCTTCAAGTTCTGGAACGGCTCTGTATTATAGTGCTCTGTTTCATGCAACAACAATTCCACAAGAAGATTGTTGTGTACCTATTTGCTGATTGTCTGCATTTCCCAACACATAATTCAAGCAAAGAGAGGAAGATAATGGGGAAGAAAGCAAGAACAAGAGCGACCGCAATAACTCAAAATTGCATTGATATATCTCATTAAATCTGTCTTTTGGGTAGAGAATTATGCATCAGTCTTTGCTGGAATGCAGAAGTAAACATTGTTTACCAAAATGAGGGAAACATAAACAGTTCCCAAAGTCTATTGAATGTTTCTTTCTTTTATATGCTCTTTTCACTTTTGTTGTTAGTCTCTTCTCCACTATCCAACCAAACCTACATAGACAGCAAAATAAAAGCTTAAAACATCAAATCATTACCATCAAGATAATGTTGGCTTACAAGAAAATGAAACAGTTAATTTAGGATTACCCCTAAAATGTAGAAGAACATTCTATCCGAACATTTTGCGGTATTGCTTTTTCTCTTCATTGTCTCTAACAGCGATCTGCAAACACATAGAGCTTAAGCTATTAACATCAGTTAAAGAACATTTATACTAGAAGTTAAGTCACTGAACTGACCTTTTTCATTACAGCAGCATATTCTTTCTTGAGACCAGCTGAACATCAACATTAAAAACATGCTAGTTAGGTTTCTCTCTCAATAGGCTTAGGCGTGTAACATACTCGTACATCAACAACCACAAACCAAAAAAACAAAACCACACAACAAAAAGATTCTTGGTAAATAATGACTCACCATCATTAGGTTCGAACCGGAGAGCTTTCTCAAGGCTTTCGGCAGCAGCATCGATGTTATTGAGAGCCATGTATGCCTAAAATTACCAACAAGCACAGTTATGAAGCAGATATCATATTCAAAAGACATCCATAGTATCTGTCACACTTATACCTAGGCCTAGATTCTAAAATAAGGTCGGGGAATAACTTCTTAAGTACCTGGCCTTGTCGAAACAATGCTTTCACGTTGTTATCTTCATCACGCATAGCAAATTCGGTGTCCAACAACGCTCCCTTCGCATCTCCAAATTTCAGTTTGCAGGCCTGCCACAGGAGCCAGTTAAGACACAAAGAGATAACACAATTGCAAAGATAATCTATAGAGGGAAGCTAAACCAATCAAACTTAGATGAGCGTTGATTAAATCAGTTTATGTATATCCTATAAGCACATCTTAAGGACAACCTATCTTCTATATTCACAAAAGAAAAAGAATCAACCAGCACAAAACCAACATAAGTGGTAGGTCTACATGTAGTCAGCTTCAATACTTAGTTCACATTATATATTCTCCAGTCGTCTGAAACGCAAATGGATTAAGCTGATTCAACCAAAATATTAATGTGGAAAGACCGACAGACCAAGAAAATAAATAGGTTGCGCTGAAAAAAACCAATAGATTCCAGAGACTGTAATACTTCGGATGGTACTTAAACAGACCACATATAAACTTCGGAGTATAGCTTAAAAATAGAGAAAAGCATGAACTTACAGCACTATTAGTGAAGATTTGCGACTTTGTCTTACGCAAGGCAGTACTCGTCTCTGCAAGATCACAAGTATAGAGATTGAGTGAGAGACAATGGTATGCATGTATTGGTATCAATATCTCCTGAGATGCAGCAAGTGGAAACATATAGAGAGAGAAAAAGTGATGAACAACCTTGATCAATGCCATCTTTCTCCCAGCAGATATCCAGATAGCGTAAAGCCTTGCGGTACTTTCTAAGCGCCATCTTGTAGTCTTGTTTCTGAGAGTAAATCGAGTTCAAAAGCAGATCAGACTCACAGTGAATATATGAAACATACGCGTATTAAGTCATAAACGTTGAGAAAAAAATCACCTTAAAGTGCTCGTTCCCACTAGCCTTGATAGAATCAACAGTCTCCATCCACCAAGACAACTCTACAGGGCTTTCATTAAGATCAATAGGCCAGTCAGGGTACTCATCACCGTCCTTGAAAAAGTTACATATCCCATCATCTTCACCCTCAGGAATCTCTCCACAGTCATGAATCACAACATCCTGAGAAGGACAAGCCTGTTCCTCAGTGGTAACATGCTCAATCGAACGAACCACTCCCATTCCTTTCGTAACCCTTCCAAACACAACATGTTTCCCATCAAGATGAGAAGTGCGAGTCGTCGTGATGAAAAACTGAGACCCATTTGTGTTGGGCCCAGAGTTAGCCATAGAAAGCATCCCTTTCCTCTCATGTTTCAGCTCAAAGTTCTCATCGTCAAATTTCAACCCATAGATTGATTCACCACCAGTACCATTATTAGCTGATATGTCCCCACCTTGAATCATAAACCCCTTGATAACACGATGAAATCGATTCCCCTGAAACAAATATACGAATACAATAATTCATAAAGGAACCAACTTTATACGATTTCATCTACTAATACCACAAAATCATAAAGGAAACAACTTTAAACTTCTGCAAGATTTTTAAACAAAGATGTGCCAAAGAACCGTTCCATAGTAGAATCATACATCCTCCATTTTTGTTCTTTCCTTTACTACGATCATCTACAGTAAACTAATTGCAAAGGCAGAAGCTTTAAAGCAGAGACGAATGACCCATTAAACTACAAACCCTAAATCTCAGAAAACAACAAATACCCATTTCTACATTTCGAGAAAGATAAAGATAGAGACCTTGTAGTGGAGAGGTACGCCGGTATTGGGACCGATGCCTTTCTCGCCGGTGCAAAGTGATCGGAAATTCTCAGCGGTTTTGGGGACAACGTCATCGTAAAGCTCGATGATTATCCTTCCTTCAAGCTCGCCTCCAATGCTAATGTCCATGAAACACCTTGACTTACCCATCTTCTTCTTCCTCCTCCTCGCTCTTTCTCGTTCGATTCACTCTCAAGAAAACTGAAAACGCACGCGCCTGTTGCTGTATCTATAAAGAAGAGAGAGGGAAGAGACAAAGAACGTGGAGTAACTTCCTCTCGCTCTCACTGGCTCCGTCTCTTAAGACTGTAGAAGGAGACTTTGTTGGAAATCAAAACGACAGAGAGAGACGCATGAGTGAGGAAACCCTAGGACCCACTTTCTTCCTCTCCAACAAATTTGTCTCTATTTTATTATTAATGGGATATTTAAATTATTATTATTAATTGATTATCTCTCTAGTCCCTTCGGGTACATTCATATACCATAACAATGGGTAGTAGTTGATTACCAACTATGGCCACTAGACAATAAATTTTTGGATTTATTTTTATTAAATATTATTAAATAGTTTAAAATATTTCTTCATTGTCTTTTCTATTTGGCTTCTCTGTGAGTTGTCAATCTCGGTTCAACCTAATTTCCGGTTTAGTTCAAGTACGCTTAAGTGTGAGCTGGTTATCGCTTAAGAAAATGGGCCGAATCAGATTAATTGAAGCCCATGAAGATAAGGTTAAAACCGACTTAATAGAATCATCATCCTCTTTCGAGCTGCTCTGTAAATTTTGTGCTGTTATTGTGAGGTAGTGTTTTTCTTTTTGGTTATACTAGATATCTGGATGTCGAGGAACCGGTCATGGATCGATCCGAAGAGACATCCAACTAATACTAAGGCCAAGGACCATATTAAATTCATAGTAGGCAAAGGTATTTGAACTCAGGTTAGTAGAAAGCTACTAACATAACATTTACCACTGGACCACGAGACTTTGATTACGAGGTCGAGTGTTGTACCAAGAGAGACGATAAATTTACTAACTTCCTATACTTGTCGTAAATAAGATACTTAAAACAAGTTAGATGTGATATAAAATAGTTTTAAGAACAAGGATTAAGAATGTTCAGACATAGACAGAAGCAGCATATAACAAGTTACTGTCTATGATGAGTCTGAGAGGACAGCATAAGACCACTCAATGTCCCCCCAAACCTCCCATACTTCGCCTTCCTTACGTCTCGTCAGAGAAATCTCTGCATATCAAAGCTCCAAATTCTGATCAGAACCTTGAGGCCAAACTTTCCAGAAAATGGCAATCCTCTCAACAGAGTACATACAGAGTTTGATGATATCCAAAACCAAAGTGTTGTTGGTGCAGCTCTTCCAAACCCTTCACTTCATGCCAATCCAACTCCACCACAGTATTTTCCCGCCAATACCACGGCAGAATAATATATGAAATAAAAGCCAATCGTTTCTATTTTCTGGGTTAGACTCTGTTTTTCCGTTTGCCGCAAATATACATTTACTTGGTGAGAAGGAAAATAATTGACCATCCTCATCCACCGCGTAAACCTTCTTCTTCTCTACCATTACCACACTGTTGGATTTTGAGTGGCATCTTCGGCGTAAACACAAAGAAGAACTCCCATGTTCGGGTTTCGATATCTAATACCTCTACCCAGTTTGAAGAATCAGCTACATCCCAGCACCCTCAAAACACGTATATCTTTATGTCGATCAGGCTTGCCGATGCTCCGCTTCGAGTCATCATCATGGGTGAAACGCGGTACACTATGTGCTCGATACAATTCAAAAACGTGACTTCAGATGTGGGTTTCCCGTTCATGAGTCCGCCGATTATATAGATCCCCAAATCTGTCACCACGAAACAGGATCCTGCTTCTGGGGCCGGATAATAGCAGGAATGGTTGGTGTCAGCAGACGTTGCACGGGGTTGAAGATGAACCACCGTGGGCTTGGACGTGGATACATGTGCATGAATACGTACATATATGGGTCCACGTTACACATGTAACACATCCGATATCTCAAGTCCGTGAGATAATGGAACACTGGGATAAACCGGTGTCTTCTCGAGACGATAGCTAAGGCGGCTAGGTCCAATGAGCAGGGCGGAGGTATTCAGAGGGTAAGGGGGTCAGCTGGCTTCACAAGATTTTTTAAAATATTTGATTTTTGTAAGAAAAAATTATAATGACCCCATTGAAAAAAAAAAATTTGACCCCATAAATATTTTTTTTAGTTATGGTTGGGCTTATAATTTTTTTAGAGATAAATATTTAGGTTTATCTTAAATTTAAGTCTAATTTTTATAGACTACTATTATTTATTAGTTAACTTTTATTTTTAAAAATAATAAAAAAAATTAAAACTAAATTTTTTTAAAAAAAAATTATCGTCAGTTTCTCTTTTTGGCATCGTCTTTATTGAAAAGAATATTTTAAAATATAACAAATGAATCTGTGATAAAAATGTTTTAAATTATGAGTGATCTTAGAATACATTTATAGTTTTTTTATAATTTATAATTTTTTTTGATCCCAGTATAAAAATTTTCTGGCTCTGCCACTGCACCTGAGCCAGACACTTCACAGCCACCTCATCTGGCAATGACCATAACCCACACACCTCTGCCTCATACTTACTCGTCGCACATCTTTCCTTCATTGATTGATTACGGAGGGATCAATTTACTTTCTCGCGCTAGGACTTGTGTGAGAGGATGCAGACACAAACTAATCACAACGCCTGATTGTGTAATAATAATAATACTAGATTCAATTTATATATATATATATATATATATATATAATTATCGTCCAACTAAAAGGAAACAATACTGCTGAACAAGGGAAAAAAGGAAAAAATTAAAACAATGCTGAAAAAAAAGTAAACAACCTAAGCCAAATCCTGTCCATTGGGCTTTTTCATGCTAACGAAAAATAGTTGACAACAAAAAAAAAAAAAAAAAAAAACCAACAATGAATCATTGGATTGAATGGATGACCAAAATTAACTATTTAAAATACATTTGTTTCATTAAAATGTTAAAAAAAAATGAATCGTATTCGTATGTGGTTCATGGTAGATTTTATTACTGAAATGTTCCGTTTCAGGCTTTGTTCTATTTTTTCTTTTTAAAAATTTAAATTTGGTTATTTGATTAGATAAATACATTTATTGATATTTTACAGTTAAATTATTCATAAGTAATCAAACTTTTAAATTCAGTAGTTTGATTGCTTAAACGTTCAGACCTATCATACTATCTTTGCGATCCAGAGTGATCATAAATATTTGATATTGTTTTGTATCCACCTTAAAAAGAAAACAAAAGCTATCATCATAATTAACATATAACATTAGGCCTGGAAAAATTATCCGGGATCTGTTCTACTCCGCTCTGAAAATCCGGATATCCGAGAGTTCTGGATCCGGATCCGGATAATAGATTTTTTGAACCCTATATATGCGGATCCGTATATATATAAGGAATTAAACAATTTTTATTTTTGAAGTAAGCCAATTCATTTTAATTCCATAGTTTTTTTACTGTTTTTTTATTTATTATTTATACCTTTTTATTATTTAATATTTTGAGATATCAAATTATTAAAAAAAATTTTCTTTAATTTTTCTATTATTATTAAAATTTTAATATAAAAATTATTTTTTCGGATCCAAATATCCGAATAATGATATTACATATCCATCGGATCCGGATCCGGATATCCGAATAATGATATTACATATCCATCGGATCCGGATCTGGATACCTTAAATTATCCGGATATCCGGATCCATCCCATGCCTATATAACATAACGTATACACTTACAAATACAAGTCAAGTCAAAATATTAATAATATATAAATTTTTATTGTCTGTAATGTTTACTAACTTCCTATACTTGTCGTAAATAAGATAAATTCAACAATATTATCAAACCCAAATTAGTTCAAATCAACTTTGTTGAGTTTCATCTACTAAGTGCTTCTTCTTCTTCTTCCCCATCATTGTCCATTGCTTCATAAGCAGGTCTCAGATTATCTTTCAAGTCCTCTAAAACGTGAGGCTCTATTAGGTTCCAGAACGAAGCCGAGTTTGTTCCCTGAAGTCCGATCCAGAAAACGTTTCCTTTCTTCTTAACTCGACATTCCATAGATTTAGCTCTCAGAGCCTTCACTACCTTCTCAACACCTTCTACACTTCCCTTCAACCTCAAGATAACGTCTCCCGAAGATGTTCTATATCCACTGTACATATACCAATAAGCAAGTGACTGTGGTGAGAGCCACCGATGAATCAGTTTTGGAATCTCAGGTCGACCATTTGGCCAGAAGTTATCAGCGTAGAAGGCGAAGTATGAATGTGGAATGGAGGAGAAGTCCAACGGTATATCGTCCTCCAAATGAGGCAACCACTCACGGAACTGATCATGTATGTGTTGTCTCAGTATCAGATGAGTTTGAGACTTCTCTCTGAATTCAAACATGATCTTGTGACTCTTCCTCTCTTTGTCTGATTCTATTCGCAAGCCACCTAACAGCAAACCCACCAACACCTCACGCTGTTCTTTGCTTAGCTTCATGCTCAACGGTTTCTTCACTTCTTTCCTCACCAAGCTCAGTATGTAATCAATCTTTTCCATAAGCGGTGGCTCGACTTCGTATTTCTTCAAACTCATCAGCTCATAAATCTTCTTTGCCTTCACATGATTCCCAGAATCTAAGTATCCCTTCAGAACGGTGTTGCAGGATCTAGCATTCACATTTATCGTCCCGTTGTTCTTCATTTCATCGAAAACGTCCCCTGCTTTCTCAAAGTTACCGATCTTAACCAATGAATCCAAGTATATGTTATATACAGTCTGGCTTGGTTGACATTTCTCCAAGCACTCAACAAAAGCCATCTCCAGCTTCTCATGTAAACCCGAATCGAAATACATTTTCACTATCTCTATGTATGAAGGTAGAAGCGGCTTCTTCCCGCTTTCTACAAACTCTTTCAAGAGAGACTCCACAAGTTCCACTTTCTGTGCTTTACACAGAACCTCAATGATCTTGTGGTATCCAGAAACTGTTGCACCACCTAAATGCTTCTCCATCTCCCTAAATATCTCCAAAGCTTTCTCAGAATCGCCAGCTTTTGAATAAGCTTCCATTTTGTACACAAACGCTTGAGAAGGTATACCACAATCCAAACCAAGCAATTCAAGCCACGTCCTCTCAACTTCTTCCACGCCTCCTTCCTTTGCGTATGCTCTAAGTAACGAGACCACAACTTCTTTACTTTCCTCAAAACCCGCCTCCTTCATCTCTAATCTAAGAGAGTTTATCCTCTCTTTGTCAACTTCATCTTGACAACTATGCAGCCAGATTAATCCACTATAGATATCCTTCTGTACCTCAAGCCCACTTGTCACAACATTGTGGAAGATAAACTCACCTTGCTTAACGTCATCATTCGAAGGTCCTCCCTGTTTGCTAACCAGAGCTCTAAACAAAGAATTATGGAGACTAAGACGTGGTTTGTAACCTCCAAGTTGAATCATTCTATTGTAAACACTACACGCTTCTTCGAAACAGCCTTGCTCTGAGCTACTTAGATAAGCAACTACAAGAATATGAAACGTTGATTCGCTTGGAACACGTCCTTGATTCATAATATCATCGAACACCTCACGGCATTTCGTAAATTTCCGTTCTTTACCTAAGAAATCAGCTAGCTTTGTGGCTAAACCGAAATCAAACCGGTACCAATTCTGCTGCGTCATCCATCTATACACCTGAAGATCAAAACTTTGACCACCAAATCAGACAAAACACATTGCAAAACTGATGAGATGTTTGAAAATGGTTGTTATTATTACCCTGAAACCTGTTTCGTTCTCACGAATCCTTGTACAGTGGACACAGATGTAAGTAGCGTCTTCTTGACGAACCCATTTCTTCTGTGCATTCAAGAGCCTCACTAGCGTCACGGCTTTATGCGACGGAACTTCTTTACACAGCCACGCGAGCTTCGAGCGTCGCCACTCTTCCGGCAAGTCTTCTATTTCTCTCACTTCCACGTCAGTCTCAACTCTACGAGCTGCAACATTCCTCAAATCGTTCCTTGCAGACTCTAAATCTCCGAAATCGTAGACTTCGCTGGTTCGCTCTGGTGATTCTTTAATGCCTGCGACGTGTTCGACGAAAGTCCTGTTACGGTGAGAAGAGTGGGAAGAGAATGGGGTTTCGTTTCCATGGAAGGAGAGACGGCGGAGATAGCGACGCGAGAAGCTGCTGCGATGGCGGATAAGGGAGGAGGAAAGGGGATTGGAGGAGAGGGTAATAGGGAGATGGGGAATGATGTTGGGGTTTAAGGGGACGGTGACGACAGCGGCGAACGGAGAGGCGACGGAGAGTGATGAAGAGAAGTTGCAAGCTCCACTCACAATCATTGTTGCATCAGGGCCGTTGGATTTTGTCACAGCCTAATCTGTAATCTGGTTCGTTTTTTAGATATTTCGGGTCAAATAGGGTTTGGGTTTGGTTCGCTTTTTTCAGGTAACTTTAAATAATTTAGATTACAAAGTCGAATAAATCGAGTGATTCTGATAATTAGAATAGTTTTAAATATTTTTGATGCTACATTGATTTTTATCGTTTTTTATCTATTTGCAATTTTTAGTGATTAAAATAATCCCTATTTATTTTTTCCTAACCAATTTATCTTTAAGAATTTATAGTGAAACATATTTAGTTATAAGAATATTTAGGAATTAAAAAACTATAATTTTTCGTCTTTTATACAATGTTTTTAAAGAAAATTGCACAAAAGAATCTCTAACAAAAAAGTGTTTTAAATAAATCCGTCGTTATGATAAGAAACAAAAATCATCACTTTATATATTAAAACTCATATAACTTTCAGTTTTAATTTTTGATTATCGATTGAACCATAAAAATAATTATTAGTTGCAATAGAGAAAAATACAATAACTAGAAAATCGTGTTGAGGACAAAATCTTCTTCACATTAGTAATGGATAAAGTGAAGCGAGATAAGATTACTAAAATCTTTTGATATCTGAAATAAGATTGATTTGGTTTCACGAATTTTCCTGACAAAATCCTGTAATTTTTTTTTTTCTTTCTTTTTGCAAAAGTGAAGGACATGATACAAAAGAAGTCATTGATCAATTCATACGTCCAAAGAGTCTTGGGATGACGTTATTGGAGTGAGACATCGTTACTCAGTCTCCAAGTCCACATAATGTAGTTTCTTATCTGCCTAATGCAAAATGGTATATAAAAATTTATGATTCACGATTTGTGGTATACAAAATGGTTTTTATCAATTGGTTTAAGTTTGTGATAATTTCGTATTTATTTTATACTCTAAATCTGAAATTGAAGTTTTATCTACCTGTTTTGAGTTCAACATCTTCTAAATTAAGTGTTGTAAATTTGTAATACAAGTGAGTTGCATTTTTCGTTTTTTCTATACTGATTTTGTGGGAAAAAAATGCACAAAAATTCCCCAACATAAAAAAAAGAGTTTTAATTACACCGTTGTTATGATAAGAAGCAAATATCTTCCTTTTGTATCTTAAAACTCAGATAACTTTCAGTCGTAATTTTTGATTATCGATTGAACCAATAATCATTATTAATTACAATATAGAGAAATATGATAACATGGAAATCGTGTTGAGTGCAGTATAATCTTCACATTGGCAATGAATAATGCGAAGCGAGGTAATATTTCTAAAATCTTGTGATATCCCAAATAAGATTGATTTGGTTTCACCGGTTAGGTTCAAGTTTGTGATACTTTCGCATTTATTTTATATTCTAAATCTGAAATATAAGTTTCATCTACCTGTTTTGAGTTCATCAAAATCTTATGAATTAAGTGTTGGAAATTTGTAATACAAGAGGGCTGCCTTTTTCTTCTTTTATACACTGTTTTGGGGGAAATTGCAAAAAAATCCCCAACAAAAAATGAATTTTTAATTAAACTCAAACCAAAAAGGAGGTTTTAATTAATGCCCAATGAAAAAAGTTTTTTTAATTGAACCCGTCATTTAGATAAGAAACAAAAGTCTTTCTTTTGTATCTTGAAACCCATATAACTTTCAGTCGGGATTTGAGATTTTCGATTGAACCATGAGAATTATTCATAGTTACGATAAAAAGAAATACTATAACTGGGAAATCGTGTTGAGAGCAGAATCTTCTTCACATTGGCAATGGATAAAACGAAACCAGATAAAATTTCTAATATGTTGTGATATCTTGAATAAGATTGATTTGTTTTCATGAATTTACGTGATAAAATTCTTGTTGCTCAGCCTTCAAGTTCAAATAATGTAGTTTATGAGCCCCCTAAACACCAAAAAAAAAAGAGTTTTTAATTAAACCCGTCATTTTTATAAGATGCAATCCCAAATAACTTTCAGTTGCGATTTGAGATTTTTGATTTTCGATTAAACCATAAGAATCATTCTTAGTTGCGATAGAGATAGAGACTGTAATTGGAAAATCAAATCCTGTATATTCTTTCTTTTTCTTTTTTTTTTTGTAAAAGTGAAAAACTCTCAGTGGAATTCATCAGGCTTCTCGTATGATGGTGCAGATGAACTTCGATAGATGCAAAGGACTTGGGAAAAGCAGACAGGATATGAAGGAGACCATTGATCTATCCATGCATCCAAAGAATATAAAAATGGAGTATTTGGGGCTAGACCTCGTTGCTAAGCCTCCAAGTTCAAAAAATGTAGTTTCTGAGACGTCTAATATAAAAATCTAGTTTATCAGTCTCCAAGCGTTGAGACTTATAAACCGATTCTAATAAACATAGTATATAATAATTTATGATTCACGATTTGTGGTGTACAAAGTGGTTTTTATAAACTTGTTCAAGTTTGTGATAGTTTCGCATTTATTTTATATCCTAAATCTGGAATTTAAGTTTCATCAAAATCTTGTGAATTAAGTTTTCGAAATTTGTAATATAAGAGGGCTGCATTTTTCTTCTTTTATACACTGTTTTGAGGGGAAATTGCAAAAAAAATCCCCAACAAAAAAAGAGTTTTTAATTAAACTCAAACCAAAAAGGAGTTTTTAATTAATATCCAACAAAAAAAGATTTTTTAATTGAACCCGTCATTTAGATAAGAAACAAAAGTCTTTCTTTTGTATCTTGAAACCCATATAACTTTCAGTCGGGATTTGAGATTTTCGATTGAACCATGAGAATTATTCATAGTTACGATAAAAAGAAATACTATAACTGGGAAATCGTGTTGAGAGCAGAATCTTCTTCACATTGGCAATGGATAAAACGAAACCAGATAAAATTTCTAATATGTTGTGATATCTTGAATAAGATTGATTTGTTTTCATGAATTTACGTGATAAAATCTTCGTTGTTCAGCCTTCAAATTCTATGAATGTAATTTATGAGGCCCTCATGCAAAAAAAAAAAATATAGTTTCTGAGTTTCTAAGTGCAGAGACTTATAAACTGATTCTTATAAACAAGGTATATAAGAATTTATGGTCACGATTTGTGGTGTACAAATTGGTTCTAATAAGCTGATTCAAGTTTGTGATAGTTTTAAAAATATTTTTTTTTTGTTTTATTTTTACTTTGTTTTAGAAATTTGAGTGGTATTTCTTCCGAATAGCACTTTTACAACTTTCTCATCATTTGAGATATTTACCTTTCACATATTTTTTTTTCTGTTTCTTTAAAATTAAGATATCCATCTTGAGAATTCCTTGTTGGAGGCTCTCTAAAATGTTTTAATAGCTTACTTTATCACAGTATTTTTTTCTTTTATAAAACGAATTTTCTATTTAAACTTGACAAAATAATAATAAAATACATAGCCCACTAAACCCACACAGAAGTTATGGGACTAGCCCAACAAAATCACTCCACAAACACACAATTTGAACCAACAGTAGAGAAGTCAAGGTAAGTAGAGAAATCGACACTATCCTTGGAGACTTCTGTCACTGTAAGATGAAAGGAAGAGTAAACGATAAAGTAGTCAAGCTGTAGATAACCACAGCTGCATCATCCGTGAGGAGAAAGTCGGATCAGATCCTTGTAGTTTAGGATGTTGTTCTTAATAGTTCTTTCTACTCAGAGAGTATAAATCGGCCCTGAGAGAGGCTGCATGTCAATAATCACTCGGGTTCAGAGGTGAGCATTAGGAAATTGACCACGCTGAGCTATTTGGGATTAGACTATCTAGCCAACTGAAAGAGCAATAAAAAAAGAGTTGGTCACGAGATTCTTGGGAGCAGTTGTAAAGAAGGCATGAAGGGTCCATAATGAGACCTCATCTAATGATTCGATCTCTTGTGGGGAAACAATTAAGCACAACTAACCAACAAATGAAGTGAGATACCACATTTGAAAGGCCTTGTTTAAAAGAGCAACTATATTATGGTCCGTTTTTAATGACAGAAATTTTCATCATCTTTTTTTAAGTTTTGTTTGTAATAATGTGTTTTTATAAATTTGAAAATTTAATATCTGTTAACAATTTTACCTTTTTATAAATATACTATATAGTTTTAATATGTTTTGAGAGCGTATGATATTTTTTAATTGATTTTAGTAAAACGGGTTGATATTTCAAAACATGTTAAATAGTTTTTATAATCAAAACACGGTTTAAATATTTTACATATTTTGATGGACCAAACAGTAAAAATTCATAATTGTAAAAACATCAACCCGTTTTACTATATGATTGACTAATAATATATATACATTGATTAGTTTTAAAATTTTTAAATTCTATTAAACTACAAACCTATCAGCGTAATTTAAAATATTTCATGTTTTTTTCAAAATTAAAAATTTAGATTAAATAAATTAGACACTTATTAATATTAAGTTTGATTTTTTTGTATTCATTTTTTCCATTTTTTGTTACTTGAAATATGTTCAAAATATATTTACTCATGTGTTCTTTTATGTGTATGTTTATCAAATTTTCTATTATCATTTGTAAAATTGATTAATGTACTAAATTATTTAATTATATTTATCATTTAATTTCTAAATTTTTATATATATTCATTTTTAATTAATTAAGGAAGTACAACCCATTATTTTTAGATCATTTCGATACATATTTAAATATTATATCATTTTGAAACATGTTTAGTAGATATAATGTGAATTTCCATAATCATTTAAGGTGTGTTTAAATGCATTTGCGAAGAAAATATTTGGCATTAATAAGAAAAAATCTAGTTTTGATTTAGTTTTGATCTAAATTTTAATCATAATTGGCATTGACTAAAATACACTTAATTAACATTTCAAGAAACCATTAAAATACAATGACATTTTATATAATATAACATATGGTCAAAAGGATTTTTCATAATATTTTCTATTTTAATAGTATAGATTGGAACATAATTTGTTTGAAAAAATGTAAATTTAAAAGTTTTTTACTAAATTGTTTTTCAAAAAAAAAAAACACCAAAAATATTTTTTTCATAAACATTAGTATATTTCCTAAAATTTTAAGAATATCTTTTTAGTCTTCCAAACATTTCAGATATATTTAATGTATTATTTTAACATATTTATAATCATCTTTCTAGGCATTTAAAATCACTTAATGTATGTTAAAATTATTTTTAAATGTTTGCTAAAGTATTAAGAAATCTTTCCTAAAAATATGTTAATCATTCCTAATAAGTATTATATCATTCTTAAAATTCTAGGAACATCTTTTTTCAAGTCTTCAGACATTTTATAAATATTTAATATATCATTTTAACATAATTATTATCATCTTTATAAGCTGTTAAAACCATTTATATCGGAACTATTTTTAAATATTTACTAAAAACTTAATTAGTAAACTTTTATTAAATTTTCAAAAACATTTTTTTTACATCTCAGAACATATATTTAATAATTAGTCAACTATTACACAATAGTCGATAATAATTTTAAATGTTTAAATTGTTTCCAAAATTTAAAAATTATTTCTACATATATTTAGTATACTTTTAGGAATCCTTCTCGAAAATAAGTAAATCCTATCTAAAAACTGAAAATTTGAAAAAAATGGGAGAGTTGGTGAAAAAAGAAAAAAAAAATTGGTTATAGGGTGAAAATTCCCCAAAAAAATTTGAAATATACTTTTTTGTGAAAAATAAAATATTTCGATTTTTTTCATATTTACTTATTTTTTATTTTTCTAAATTTTTATTTTATAATTAATTAATATTAAAATTATAAAAAGTAAAGATATAATTATCTATCCTTTAATGAATGTTATCTTGTGATTTTTCATTTTTCTATACTATTTTTTTACATAAACATATTTTACTACTATGTTAAGATGTTTGTCTAAATTAAATTAAACAATCTAAAAATTATTCAATATGTTACAAACCTGGTAAACAAAACTGTTTATTTTTATACATCCATCGACTGACACAGAATCGGTGTCAATCATACTTTACTTTTTTTTCTTTGTTTGTAATTAGAATTTTTTTTATCATTCAAATAAAATCAGAATAATGATTTTGAAGTTACAATTTTATGATCTCGTATTCTCTCTTTCTTGGGAGAGTTTCTTTCCAATGGTAATATGGCACTAACCTATGAATATTTGTTTTGGCTTCATTCCAATGGAGATCTCTCTTTCTCCGAGCAGCTTGTGTCCTTTTATGTGTAAATGTTTCTAGTTCACCATCAAAGAGTATGTGACTCTGACTTGGATCTCCCCAACTTGAGAAAATGATTATAGACATGGGTATGGGATCCAAGAGCAAAAGCTTACAATTTTAATGTATAGAGAAAAAAACAGAAATGACCAGATCTCATTAACATAGTGGGAAAAGAGAAGATGTTTTATCTATGTTCACTACGAAATCATCCGAAAGTTAATTCTCATGAGTTTATAAGACGATATTGGTTTAAAACTTCTCGATTCATTAATTGGAAGATGATTATGAGGAATGAACAGAGATAGTCATTATTATAAATCATCAAGTATTTTTTTACAATGAGGAAATTAAAGAAGTTTTTCACCAGTATCGAAGAATGAGAATCATTTGATAAGAATAGCTTTCGGATATAACGTGAATTTGTGAATATTCGAATTTGGTCAAAGTTGAATACATAAAAGAAACATAACATATATGTTATCTAGTAAAATTTACGTATATATGGAAAACTAGGTTATATTTTACTTTTTAAATTTTTTTTTTTTTTACTTTACCTATGTAAACATAATCGTTCACATTCGAATAATTTTTTACCTTGTTGTAAACTCGTTCTGATAAACTCTTGATCGTGTAACTATATGATCGATCGTTTCATAAACTAAAACCAAAACCTCTTTAAGAATGTCAATGATTTACTCTCTCTCTATTTTTTAACTCACTAGACGTCATAGATTCTTTGATTAGTTTACTCAATAAAAATATTCAAAAATAAGTAAACCAATGGCATGCATGTGTTGAGCTATAAGTACGAAGACAAAGAAGATAAAGTAATAACTTGAAGGTATAGAGAAAAGAAAAAGAGAGGATCAATGCCAATGGTGATTAAAAGAATAGAGCTCTGTATAGAGATTGTGAAGATAACAATCGATTTAGTGGTTGTAGTGGCTGAAGCCGCGAGAGTCTTCTTGAGCCAAGCTCCTCAGGCTCCGGCCGCTCTCATCCGCCATGGCCCCTACTCTTTCTCCCCCACCTTCTCTAACCATCCCGCTTACATGATCGGCTATCTTCCCTGAGAATATTGTAATTTTTCTGTAAATAACTTTGTTTTAAGACAAATTAATGTAAATTACTTTTTTTGTTTTCAACGACATGTATTATACTGAATTTAAATCTGGTCGGTGATGTAGCAGAAGCTTTAATATAAACCACAAAGCTACATAACATTTCACGTCAGCTTCCTGAGATCTTTTTGTACGTGGGCTTGCTTTTTTTCTTGTGGTTTTCCTCTTTGATTTTGTTTTCTGGGTTCTAGTGTTCGATTTCGATGTGGAAGTAAAAGCAAACGTAAGAATTAACATGTGAATAGTTTATTTTTGTATGACAAAAAAAAGGAGGAGTTTTGGAATAGAACTAAAAAGAGTAGGAATAATGGAGTATAGGTTGACGAATAAGACGTGAGGGAACAGTGGTCCCATCTCGGACAAGAAATGTTTGTCTAGGTTCAACCATTTTCTTAATTAATCCACCGCTTAACTTGTCAAATGTTTAATAATCACGTACCTGATAAAATTTTACACAGTAATTCTTGACAAAAAACATGTGGCCACGCAGATATGAATCCATTGCTTAGAATTCGTTTAAATATCCGGAGAGAGGGTCCATCTGTGGACTGCATCTTTCTTTGGGAATTAGTCTGGATCTTTCTATAGGCTCGGGATACTCCAGATTAATAAAATAAAAAATAAAAATAAAATAATAATAAAAAATAAAAAATTTTGACTGAAAAAAGGTTTTCTTCTAATTTTTTATATATTGTTGAACATCCGAATATAATTTTTAAAGTCTTACACTATATACTTTACAAATTGTTAAAACTTAAAATAAAAATTTGTGTGATATCGTATCTAATGAATTAGTGATAATATTTGGTGTAATTATAAACCATTACCCCCATTTATTACATATATAAAAGGCCCTATATGAATTTAATAGAATAAGCTTAGTTTCAGTTTTAAGGAAATGTAACAGGTTTGTTTACAAAAAAAAAAAAAATCGGTAACGAGACAAGATTAACATTGTACCCCAAAAAAATTTAAGGAGATTAGAAGGAAAAAAATTAACCATGCGGTTCACTTCACACCAATATCTAAAATTAATGAACGAATTGAAATGTCACTTTGGTCGGATAATCATTAACAAATAGATATTTACACCATCTTTTGAATTAGTATATCTCTTTTCTTTTCTCATCATATGATTGGTTACCGATATAAGAAATTCTTGGTATTTGGAAAAGAAACTTACACTGATTTTACGATACTTTGGATATAAGTAATTTGTCCATCCGTTACTAAAATAGTTTGAGCATTTTATGTCAATGAAATAAGATAAAATTTTATGTAGGAAACTGAAGAAAAAATAAAGTAATATATAAAACATAAGAATTAATTAATTTATTATTAATTATTTTCAAATGAAAAGCCATAATAAGTTTAAGTTAAATGTGATATTAGAGTTATCTAATTTTTGGGTGATTCTGTGAATTTTGTTTTAATTTTGTTTTAGAGGTTTATATTTAAATGTGAGAAAATAGTGTTAATGGAATAAATCAAACTTCACAAATTAGAGAAATAATGGAATAATATAAAAGATAATAGTCAATTAATTTATTATTGTCAATTAATTTTGAATAACAATAGTTTATTTTTGTTATATCATTGTTGTTGTTGAAAAAAGAAATCTATAAAAAAAATTATAATAATTTCAGATCATAATAGCAAATTTTATCATTTACTATTTGAAAAAATTAACAATTGGGTGTTAATGTTGACAATAATCTAATAGCTAGGTTTGCTGCCCATTTGATTTTACAACTGATTATAAATATCAATTTAATGATTTGATGGCAGTGTATTTGTTGATATTTTGAAAACTTTTCTAATCTCGCAAATGCTATAAATTTGAGTTTGTGGAAGATATTAAAAGATGGAAAAGATCAACCAGATAAGAAAAATGTAGAAAAAGTAAAAGAATATAAAAAGATTCATAAAATGTAGAAAAAGTTTAAAGTTCTATTTTGGGTAATAGAGTGTATGTATACACTTAAGTTTTATCATGTGATTTTTGCGACAGATTGTTCAGATGTGGTGAAGATTGTGACGAATTCTGCAGAATGGTCTGCTTTTTTAACATATTTGGAGGAGTTTCATCGGAGGAAGAAGTCTTTCGACACACGTATTATTAAGTCCATACAACGAGAAAAGAACCGAAAGTGAATAAGCTGGCACGAGGTGCCCGATATTTTCCTGCAATAAATTATATTGATTATATCCCACCACCATAATTAGTCGGAAACTTGTAATAATTTGTAATTTGATGTTGACAAAAAAAATCCATAAAAAATAATAAAATCTGAAAATTTGAAGAAATATTAGAGATTATGAAATTAAATTTTATATTTAATATATTATTTCTATTTTATTTGAAAAATGAAGTTGATTTAGTTTCTATATTAATTTATCTATTTTATACATTTTTTAATGAGAGTTTAATAATGATTCTCATTATTTTATTAAGATATAAAAACGTGTTAGTTGTAACGATATTTAATCATGTTACTATATCCATAAATTAATAATGTAAGAAGTCTTTACCTACTTCACTGATATGTATTTTTTAATAAGACCACTTTTTTTTCATTCTTTTTGGAGTGTTTGTAAGTTGTAACTGCAGCTATTTCTTTTTTCTCTCATTTCTACTTTTTGCCTATCAGAAAAACAATAATAATGGATATGGCGAGCTGCAGGCGGGGACGGACGGCGAAGCGAATCTCTGAACTCGATATTAAAAGAAAAGTTACAAAGTGTTCAAAGTCAATTAATTATAATGTTAAATAACTATGTATTTATTTGTTATCTCCGACTATATATAGTTGCAAGGGCCAATTAAGAATTCTAAAAGAAACATATAGTAAAACAATAGGCTAGTTGTTTTGAAAATAAGGAAACATCATTTTTTGGGTTATATTTGGTTTAATGATTTAGAATTTCATTTGTCACGAAAACTTTGAATTGTAAAAATAACTCTTTTTCAATAAGTATATATAGTTAAAAAAACATATACATATATGTATATAAATCATATCTATATCTATGAATGCTTTATAAAATTCAGAAAAATATGTACAAAAAATCATTTAATAGTATTTAATATTTCTATATGCTAATCTGATTGGTAACGGTGAGTGATGCTACCCTTTAAACTCATAAAGATGCCTTCACCATATGAAAATTATATATAAATGTTAAAAATATTCGTTATCAGAATATAAAGAATGATTGTTATATTTATTGATCTAGTAAACAAAATGGTTAGCTAACATGATATTTGGTATTGAATATTCGATTTCAATATAATATAGGTTGTAACTTGTAACCACTTCTTCGGACTACATTTCATTTTTAACATTTAGAAATGGTTTAAATTAAAATTTAAAACACATTACATCAATTTATACTTTACTCAGTTAATTTACGAATGAGATTAAATTTACATCATATTAATAGGCACGGTAATGCGTGAATATGATCAGAGGGAGTTCTAAAATTACATTTTACGGATGAAAATAATGATTAACAACATTATATAATTTTTAGATAAAAATATGCATAATATCTTACAAGTCCATAGTATCTCACAATATTCGCATATAAATTTTTATAAAAATAAATTATTTATATTTTGGTGTCTAAAACCTTTATTTATTGGGCTTTAAGTCAGGGTCAGCCCTGAATAGAACCACTACGAAACGTAATCATCTGTTTCTTTTTTCTGCTGGTTTTCCTCTGAAATCTGAACCACTCTTGTAAAGGCTTTGCTAAACCGTAATTTATCTATGGATTGAGACGTTGTCACACACTACCTCTCAGACATGATACAAGATAAAGCTAATGGTTTTCTTGTCAAATACAATTTTCGAATGACCATCCACAATATACGGAAAGAAATGAACAGAGGGAAACATTGGGAAGACCACTGCCTCCATCTACTCTCATCTCTATCATAGACAAACAAGTTTGGAACCGGACCCTATCAATCTGGGGACAAGGGGCAGAGGATATGAAGAGTATCTACAAATCTGGCTCACTGTTAAAATGCTGATTTTCTTAATTGTCAAACATTATAATCCTTTTTAGTTTTTCGAAAAAGTTGCATATGATATACAAAATGATAGTTTTTCTTTAAATTAATTTAACGTATAATTAAAAATATATATATATATGAGATTGAAATAAGAACATATATATGTTATTAGTTTACCAAAGCTACAGCAGATTGACGCTAACTTTTTATTATTTTTTCAAAATTGTAGCCGTATATGTCGATTGTAAGCCAAAGTTACATATAGTAGACTTATATAGTCAATCTACCATTAGTCTTCCATTTGTGTGCTTAAGTTTTGGGAGCGTTATGTAGGATGCTACAAGAATGTCTTCAGTCAACCAAATTAATAGCAGATTTTTGATGTTTTGTTTCTAATCCTAACTCTAAAATATTAACATATAAACTAAGGTGGTAGATAATTAATTTGATTTAAGGCTTAATAATTATGAAAAGACATGCT
Organism: Iljinskaea planisiliqua; assembly: GCA_900108845.1. Taxonomy (NCBI): domain Eukaryota; kingdom Viridiplantae; phylum Streptophyta; class Magnoliopsida; order Brassicales; family Brassicaceae; genus Iljinskaea; species Iljinskaea planisiliqua. Next base: position 7,115,728 of record FNXX01000010.1, on the reverse strand, counting down.
ACATAAAAAAAAAAAATTATAATACAGAGAGGCTGCTTGAACTATTTCTACGATTTTTTAGATTATTAAAGCCCATCCCTCAAACATAACTTTTCTAAGATGAGTCATAGTTAATTACAAAAGGAGACTCTATTTTGATTTCTCAGCACCGCTACAGAACAAATGGGTATGACCATTTTTTGCATTGAGTATATTTAATTTAAAAATATTAGGCTAAGTTTGTATTTAATTCACGTTACACCACAAAATGATGGTTTCTAAAATAATTTTATGATAATATAATTGTAACAAAATAATTATTGTAAAAGTTATCTGATATAAGTTTAACCTTCTTAATTACATTAGTCTAAAATATTTTATACCGTTCTTTAAAAAATATGTTAAATATTAAATATTTTATGTGTTTTTAAATATTTTCACTATCGAGTTTATAATTTTTTTTATATAAATGTAATTAGAGATAAATAATTTCAAAATAGGATAATGAGTTTATTTGATTCTCTCGCATTAGTCTAAGTTTGTTTTAATATTATTATAATCAAAGTTGACTAACCATATTTTTAACTCATTTTTAATAGTCAACATTTACATTTCATGTTTTCTTAAAAAAATATTAATTTTAACTTTTTATCAAATCAAGTTATTAATTATTAAATTATATCAGTTTAATTATGAGATTAATTCTAACCCGACACACTATATGATCAGAGAATGTAAATATTGATTATATTATCATATCTTAACTTTTTTATCAAAAATTAAGCTATTAATTATTAAATTTATATCAGTTTAATTATGAGATTTAGATAAATAAATTTATGCAAAAAAATTTGGTTGTTAGTTAAGTTATATTTTTTTACTTTTATGGTTCCCATCATTTGTAATAGTTTTTAATTTATGATAAATATAAATTTAGATTTATGTTTTATATTAGTTTTTTGTTTAAAATTTAAATAAAAGTAAGATGAAAGAATTAGATGAGAAAAGAAATATAATAATGATTAGTATGATATAAGAATAACTTTGATAACTAATTTCTAAATAATCATATGTGATTAAGTGTGTGACATTTATTGTAGTCTATATTTTTAAATTTAATGTTTAGTCTAAATTATCTGTAATGTGATTTTAATATATTTTTTATTAAATTTCAATGGTGTTTTTAGTAATATAACATATGACTAAATGTTAGTTCCATATAATAATCTTAAAATTAATATAATTAAAAAGTTGTTATAAAAGTGACGTGATGCAAATTTAACCTTATTTTATATTTTTTCAAGAACAATACATGTTATGTTTTAAATAATTTATGTTTTTTTTAAATATTTTCATAGTCGAATTTAAATTTATATATATATATATATATAATTACAGATTAATTAGAGTCAAAATGAGCTAATACATTCATTTTATCCGTCAACTTCATTTTTATTTTTATTTTATAGTTGCAATGGGTTTTAGTGGTTGAAATTCATTTTTAAAATTTTTATAATCGAAATGAGTTAATACATCTTTTTAATCCGTCTCACAGTGTTTTCAAATATTTTTCATATTTAGACGATCAACCCATTGAAAATAGTAAATCATTAAACATCAATCATAACCTAACACCCATATAATCGAATAATATAAATATTAAGTAATCTCTAATATATTTATTTCTTATAAAGCTAAATTATTAGTTATAATATTTATATCAAATATTTATAGAATTTAGCTAAAGAACTTGACTAAACTAATAAAAACTTTAAAATTTTATCGTTATTTAAATCATATTTTTTTTAAAGATGTTTCATTATTTATAATCATTTAAAAAAATTTAAATCATAATGTATATATACAAAAAAAAATTTTGTATAAATGATGTGTTTATTTTGTATTTTAGCTAAAATAAGATAAGAGAAAGATTATAAAAGAGATATTGTAACTATTAAAATATAATTATATTTTTGATAAATAATGTCTATATAATCAAATGCGATCAAGTGTATGACATTTATTATTATCCACATTTTTAATTGTATGTTACTCTTAATGTAATTCTAATATTTTAAGAAATTTTAATGGTATTTTTAGTAATTTCAAATATGATGAAAATTTATTTTGTAATGACTCTAAATTAATAAATTAGATAAATTTTATGAAGTGGAATATAACATGTTTACTATAAAAAAAATACAATAACACACTAACATGTTACTATTGAGTATTGAGTTTTTCTTGTGTTCGTAAATAAACACAGAAAATAGGTCTTGGCATTAGAATCCTCAAGTCGGATTCGGGTCTTTTGGATAGAAGAGTTTTGGATTTAATAGGTAATTATAAAATTTTAATTTGGGTTCGGTTCGGTTCTTCACAGATTCGGGTTGGTTCAGTTCTAAATCTTTTATACCTATAAAATATCTATAAAATAATTTATCCGAATTATTTTTGATTCGGATCTTAAAATTTTGGATATTTTGGTTCTTTTTTACCCAAAATTTTTGATTTGGATCTATTCCAAGTCTGTTTGGATATTTTTTTACCCAAAAATACAAAAATAGATCCAAAAATTAAAAAATAACTGACACTTAACCAAAACAAACCGTAACAAAACCCGAAATTTGAAAATAATACTCACCAAACCAAAATAATAACCAGAACAATGTTTTAATAATAAAAATTAAAATGAAACAAGTAAAGCAAACTATACCCAGTGATATAGTTAGAATAACACTCTGCCATAGTACATATCTGGATTTGAATCTTACATGGTGTAATAATATTTTAGAATCTTTTGAATATTCGATCATGTATCGGGTTGGACCTGAACCCAAATCGAGAACCATGGATACATGCAAATGATCCAATAGGGTAAAAACTAATTAATCGAACCCGATCCAAACCGATAGTTTTGAGTCAGTTTTGGGTTGGATCTTCGGATCCGAATAAAATGTCTATGATTAACAGAAAGTTTATATTTGAATTTTTGAAGTTTTTAAAGGGGATGCAGATAGATTGCAGTTATTAGAAGGTTGGGAAATCTATACGGGATGCATTTTAGTGTCACTGTGTTGTCATTTTCAACATCTTCAACGGCTAAGTTTTGTCTTTTTTTTTTCATTTATAATCTATTGTAGAGCTAGGTTTTCTTAATTCTTTTCTTTTTCTTTGTTAAATATATATATATATATATATACACATATATATATACAAGAGAACTTCATGTGATACTAATAAGTATAGGCTATAAGTAAAGTAAAGCAGAAAAACAATAGAAAAGTGAGAATAAATAGTTTTTAATATTGATGATTTCACATGTTTTGTCTCATATCTTCAACCCTTCATTCTGTTTTTATAGCTTAAATTCATCTCTAACATCTCCATTTACTCCATTAAATTTGTCATTTGTTGACCTTTACTTTGGTTGATTCAATTGTTACAAGTTAAAGAGCATTATTACTCTTTATGATAATTTTTTGACTCACTTTGGTATTACAATTGATTTGACTGTATAGGTTTCACCATGTTGCCTACTTTGTTGAATTCGAGTTCGCGGCTTGACTTTGCCTTATATTTTTCCACTTTGGTACTGTTTACTCCATTAATAAGTTTCTAAATAACTCTTTTGGACCTAGTTTAACATGCTGGGTTTTATTCTCCAACAATTATCCTCTTAATTGCTTAATTTTGGATACTTTTTGAACCGAACTGAAATTTATTTTTTGAGTGACTTTCTATTTGACAAAGGAAGAATTACTAAGATAACATAAATATATAGTATATTTACTATTATAACATCTTGAAAACTAAGTTTACTAAACTAACACTAATCTTATATACCAAAGACAAAAAAATTTGGAATTTTAAAACTATTTACAAGTGTGCCATTTACCATATTAATTTATAAGGGTTTAAGTAAATTTTTTCAAAAAAGTAAATTAATTTTACTATAAAAAAAATAAGGAAAAAGTAAATGGAAAAATAATTTAAGATCCCTAAAATTAACATAATCTCCAAATTCACAAAAACCCATCTCTTCTTTTCCAATACCCAATTACTAGACACAACAATTAATTGATTCATGTTTTGTAAACAAAAAAAAATCATGGAGGTGTGTGTTGCAGATAGAAAAAAATAATAATAAGGAAGACAACGTTTTGAAAACCCTAAATAATGAAAATACTATATTTATGAGATATTTATTCAATGAACAAAAATATTATCTGCAAAGTAAATAAATTGTTGATTTTTATACCAAAATTTTAGGTTAACGAATTTTTTAAAAATTAATAAGTTTTACAAATATAGAAACACAAATTTCATTTAAAAAAAAAATAGTTTATAAATTTTTAAAATTAGGTAAAATAACCCTAAAATAAATTACTATATCAATTTTGATTTACAAGTTTTAAATTTCATCAAAAACGAATTTATAATTACCTAAAACTATTATAAAGATTATAGAACACAAATTTATATAAAAAAAAACTTAATTTATAAAATTTAAATTAAGAAAAACGAATTTATAACAAATATTTAATTTACATATAATTAAGGAAAACGAATATCAAATACTTACAATTAAGAAAATAAAATTTTTTAAAAAATAAAACAGTTCCTACAATTAAGGAAGGGACCCACAATAAAAAAAAAACAAAATTTGAAAAAATTGACAAATTTGACAAAAACCTGCTGTAAAAAATCTGCCGTAAAGTAGATATATGATAAAGAGTCAATTTAGTAATAAACAAATCTGCTATAACATGTAAATTAAAACCTGCCATAATAACAATATAAATCTACTAACAAATGTAAACCTGCCATAACGTAAAATAAACCTACTATAACGTATTTGTCAATCTAGTAATTAAATAATTTAATAGATTTATTGAAAATCTGAAAAACTCTGCTGTGTCGTTAGAAAACCCTGTCGTGTCAAACAAACCTGTCATAACGTAAATTTTTGAAAAACATAAAAAATCTGTCACTTTTCAAAAACACTATTACAACTGACTCAAAATACCTATTATATAAAAAAAAAACCTACTGTTCAAAAAATAAAACTGTCGTTTAAAAAACAAAACTGTCTTTCATAAAATAAAACTGACATTCGAACTTTAAAACTGTTGTAACTCAATAAAACTATTATCAAGTAAATAAAAAAACTGTCGCTCGACTGTTAATCTATCATCAAATAATATAAAAACTGTCATAGTTAAATAAAACTGTTTTAGAAAATCTGTCATTCGCTAAAAAAATCTGTCATCTTAATAAATCTGTCACTTCATGTATGACAGCTTTATTTAGAAAATTTTCACTCATTTTTTTACTGAGGTAAAAATTTCGAAATTTTTAAATAAAAAAGTAATGACAATTTCGTAATAACATTTTTTGATATCAAAGAAAAAAAGGACATTTTAAGTACTAAAAACAATCTAGTAATTATCAAAATATTACCAACATTCTAATAATTCTAACATTATTTTATGTTAATCTAGTAAGTTACCCCTTGACAAAATTAGAGTCGTGGTGAATGCAATTGACTCTTTTTTTTTTTTTTTTACTTCCTTAACTATTCATCTTCTTTGTTTTTGGGTATTCGCTTAGGCTCTTGATAAATTGTCTTCAATTAATCTTTTGAAAACTTTTCAAGAAAAATTTAGTAGAAAACTATCTTGCAACCAAACCGGTTCATGACCCGTACCCAAGCATACCAAGGCATACCCGAACGGACCGGACCGTATTGAAATATAAAAAACTTGGTCGCAACTCTCAAAGCGGTAAAATAAAAAATTATAAAAAGTGAAAATGAAAGCAAGGTAAAAAATGGAGGAAAAAAAAAAGAAATTAGCTGAGTAAATGTAATTGCTCTCATATAAACCAGCGTAAAAATTCTCTTTGTTTAAGGAAAAAAATAAACTCTACTTAATTAGTTACTTTTGAGAATAACTAAGAGTAACTGGTTTTTCTAGATTATTATTATTTACGTTAAATATAACTACTAACAATCACAGTCTCATAGCAACGAAAAATGAGTAACTTCGAAACGTGTACGCAAAAGAATAAGTCAACGAATATTAAAAATACTGTTTTTTTTTTTTCATTTCTTTGAATAGTCGAGGGGTGTTCGAAACTTTTAACACCCAACTAATTCCATCAGAATAAAATATAGCCATGAACAGCCCACTTTCAATTCACCATCAATTTAAATCATGACACTATTTCAACTAGCCAAATACAAATAATTAGAAAAATCCACGCTTTAAACAGAATTAATCCCTAACCTCAATCTATAAAACAACTCCTCTTTAAAATACTAAGCTACTAATCACTTGGTTAAGCAATGTTTACGGGTCAATAACACAACTAATCGAACTTCCAAGCAAAATTTTTGGAAGCAACAATAAATTTATTACAAAAAATAAAATAAAATAACTAATCTCTTCCCTCCTTTCAATCTTTCGTTTCCAGATTTTGTCAAACTTTTCAAGATCCAAACAACAGAGAAGCAGAAGTAAAGTGGGAGAGACTTGCTAGCAAAAGATATGATATCTACAAATGACTAAATCGAAACCGAGACATGTATAACGAAGGATAACCACAAATAACAAATATAATTAGATGCCTAAAGTGGTTAATGTTCACAGTTTGAATTTTACAACTTATTATTACTTCCCTATTTTTTTAGTACTAGGCATTTTTCTCCTTCGCCCACCGCGATGATGTATTTACATTTTCTTTAATTTTATTTATTTTCTATTTTCTATTTTTATTTTTTTGTTATTATTAATTTTTAATTATAATTATTTGCATGATTTTATTCCTTTCGTAATTATTTATTTTCATTTCTTTTTTAGTTAGTTTATTTTTATATAATTCTAATAACTTTAATTATTTTTAAGTATTTTACTAATAATTTGTCTTTTCCGTTAGTTCATTTATAAATTCATTAAGTTTGATATCAGTTATGATTTTTTTTTTTTGTGAAGTTATTTTGTTTTTTTATTAGTCACCATATTCTGTTTGTATAGATGAGATTTTACTTCTCATCTCATTGTCTGTATCGAAGATGCAAAATTATACCATTTTTTTTTTTTTTATCATTTTTAAGCAAAATAATTATTATATGATATTTTTTTATGAGCATTATGTAATGAAAGATCCTCAACATTTATTCACCACTGAATGATTTTACTTTACATGTATCAATGTGAATGTTAATAGAGATTTGTGGATATTTTTCTTTTATGTTTTTTAAGTAGGATTTTTTTTTATAATAATATTTCTTAGTTTTAAATTTATATAAGAATCTATTATATATGCATTTTTTTATCATCGATTATCATATTTATATTGTTCTTATAATTGATTTAAGTGTTTCCTCTCATATTTTTAATGGTTTATATCATTAAGTTTCTTTGTATAATATTCATCTACTATTTTATTTCATTTTTAATATAATATGATCTGTTTATTTTTTATTAAATAAATTAATCTTTTACTTTTTATCTATTTTTAACTAATTAATTGATAATATTAGTTAAATATAATTTAATTATATTTATATTATTTATAAATAGATATAAATAATTTTTTATGTCTTTAATAAATTAGATTTATATATTTATTTATTATTTTTTGAAAAAATGTAAAAATGACATATGTCAATAAATTAGATGTTGAAGTGGAGGCTTAAAGATTGAAAGAAACTCCCTAATTCCCTAATTATATAGTAGATTTCTTTCACTTCTATTATGAGCATCCTAAAAAATAACATAGGTAATGTACTATACTACATATAATATTGATGTGGGGGTTCTTTCACTTCTCTTATGTACTTGCTTCTCTTTTTTATACGAAAAAATATAAATAATTGTGTTCTAATATAATGTCATTTCTTTATCTTTCAGCTCAGTTTTATTTTCGTGTGATGTCTAGCAATTTTTTGCTTTCTTTAAAAAACAAAAAATATATTATCAATAATATTTAGATCATATATCACTTGATAAAATATTTTAATTAAAATTTATATGATGATATATAATCAACAATTTTTGTTGTTAATAGTTTAAAATTAATCCGTATAAATCTAGTAAATTAAATCAAATGCCCTTATAATTATTTTTTATTTCTAGGAAAACAACTATTAAGATTTTCTTCAAATGTTAAGCTCACTGATCAATAAATGGAGTATTTACAAATGAATGAAAAAGAATGAAAAAGAATTAAAAAAAATTTAAAAAAATTAAAAAGAATTAAACAGATATTGTGATACAATTTCTAATGTCTGGAATATACATTTTAAGAAAAACTTAACTCACATTTGCATTAAGTCTTAGAGCATTTCCATTGGTACATATCCAATTGAATTCTCTACAATAATATTAAAGAATATATTGAAAAATTAGAAGATAAAAAAGCGAAAGTATCTCAAATGAAAAGCTTTTAGATACTTGTTTAATTTTAAGTGGTTCAAATTTTTTTAAATTATTAAAATTTAATTAAATAATTGAGTTAGATAATAATAATAATATTAATTAGTTTAGAATTCTTTATGTAAGATATTTATTGATGTAGATGTTGTTATAATGCGGCTGAGTTGTAGTACCGGAGCGATTTAGAATCGTTTTCTCAATCAATTTTATCAGCAGAGCTATCGTTTTATAGACATGGCTGTGGCGTCTATCATTACGCTCAGTCCAAATATAGTTGAATGTTGTTTGAAATGCTAACAGTATTGGGTTGAAGTCTAGCATGTCAAATCTAGTAGTGATGTGTTTAAAATCTTGATTGGGTAACGAAATGTTAAAAAAAAAAAAAACTAAAACCAAGACATTACTTTCTTTTAACAAAGTCAATGCTATCCTTTAAAAAGAAAAATTCTCGCAGCACGTCATCGTTTCTTTGGTTATTATTATACTCAAAAAGTAATTCAAAATTAGTTAAACAATAATTTTGTTTTTAAGTCATACACATATAATTCACATGGCATGCAAGTGGTGAGATATAAATACAAAGGCAAAGAAGTATAGAAGTAAGAATTTGAAGGTAGAGAAAAAGAAAAAGAGAGAAAAAAAAAAAAGAGAAAAGAGAGGATCAATATGGTGATAAAGAGAATAGAGTTTTGTATAGAGATTGTGAAGATAACAATGGATTTAGCGGTTGTGGTGGCTGAAGCCGCAAGAGTCTTCTTGAGCCACGTTCCTCAGGCACCGCCCGCTCTCGTCCGCCATGGCTCATACTATTACTCAGCCTCTTCCTCTCACCCTTCTGCTTACATGATAGGCTATCTTCCCTGAGATTATGATTCTTTGTAATCATGTGTATATATATAACAAATTAATGTAAATTACTTTTTTTCTTTCTTTCAAGAACATGTATTATATGGATTTAAACCTGGCCGGAGATGTAGCCGCAGGTTTAACACACACACACAAAAAAAACCCATGAAGCTACATATCCAAGTTTTCTTGTAAATTACGTTTTGTAATTAATCACATTTCTTATTTCACCTGATCAGTTTCCGAAATTCGTTTTGTATGTGGGGTTGCTTTCTCTTTTGGTTTTGTTTTCTGGTTTCGAGAGTTCGAATTCGATGTGGAACTAAAAACAAAAGGTAAGAATTAAAATGTAAATATTTTATTTTTTGTAACGAAAAAAGAAAAGAAAATGAATTTTGGAACATATCTAAAAGAAGGTTGACGAATAAGACGTGATGAAACAGTGGTCCCGTCTCGGACAAGAAATGTTTGTCTAGGTTCATCCATTTTCTTAATTAAATTTAATCCACCGTTTAACTTGTCAAATGTTTTATTAGTCCCGTACGGGATAAGGGTTTAAATTAAGTTTTGACCCCAAAAGAAAATTGGTTTGCATCTTTTCTTTTTCTTTTGTCGTTGACATGAATACAGTCTAGAACTACATATACATTTTTAAAGAATAAAACTTAAATTTAGTACGATGTTTAACCTCATGCCTAGAGGTAGAATGTAAAAGTTTGTATGAGATAATGTCTAATGATGATAATTTGTGTAAATCATAAACAATTGTCCCATATATATATCACAAATGACCTTATATGAATCTGAAAAAAGAAAGCTCACTTCGCATTCTAAAAAATAAAAATGTAACAAATTTGTTGACTAAAAGAGAAATGAAACAAGTGGGAGAAAAACAAAATATATTCATTCCAATCTCTTATGAATTGGATAAGACTATAAGGTTGAACCGATCCAAATGCCAATCCAGTCCGGTTGACTATTAAAACCGTATTAGAAAAAGCCGTTCTAATTACATAAATTTGATAAAAAAACCATGAACCGAACCGAATCAATAACCCAAACACTTCTGGTTCTTAATAGATAGCTAGAGATTTACACCATTTTCTTATTTTGCAAAAAAAAAAATCTTTTCTCCTCATATGTTTGGTTACCAATAATAAGAAATTGTTAGTATTTGAAAGGAAACTTTCCCAGATTTTGCAATGCTTGGCAATAAGTAATTTGTGCATGTATTGCTAATTATAATTTGAGCATGTTATCTTAAATTCAGATTCAATCGATCAGATACGAACACGTGTTAGTTGTAGTGATATCTGTGCATGTTACTTATATCTAAAATTATATAAGGCAAAAATGTCGACCTACTTATTCGTTATTATTTAAAAATCATAGATAGCTATGTATTTTTTATTTTTTACCTAAAATAATATCTATTTTTGATAGGACCATTTATTTTTCTTTCTTTTGTCTCGGAATCTTTGTGAGGACCTTTAATTTGAGTCATTTGACCTTTGGTTGATTATTTATAAAAGCCTTTGTTTATTTTATTTTGATAAGAGGTTAATTATGTTCTCTATATTTGCAGCTGCAGGCGGGGACGGACGGCGAAGCGAATCTCTGAAGTTGATATTAAAAAAAAAAAGTTACGAAATGTTCAAAGTGGAACAGTTTATATAAATGAAATAATTATGTAATATATGTATTTCCTACTAATTAAAAGTTGCAAGGGACAATTAAGAAAAAATACTAAAAAATCTAAATTAAAATATTAGGCTAGTTGTTTAAAAAAAATACAATTGGGTTAAATATTTAATTTATAGGGCTTTCGAATTTGATTTTATAGAGATCAAATTTAGGATTTAATTTTAAAAGTTTAAGATTTAAGGTTTAAACAGTATTTATGTTAATTTTGAAATAAATTTAGCATGTGTCTTAAGAGTCTCTTTCAAATTTAAAATAATGCATCCATCTCCTTTCAAAAAAGTTATTTATAAAATTTGATTGACAACCAAATTTTTGAGGAAGCGGTAAAAAGAATTTTGCACTTATAACATAAATGGTTAGAGAGAAAGCGACAAGTTATAGCAGTAATAAAAATGTGGGTTGGTTTAGAATGGACAATTGAACGATAATTGTGATTATTAGAGATTGGTAACGGAGGAGATGCACGTCTATATATCTCAAATTGATGCTACCATTCTGTTTCTAACTCATAAAGATGCCTTCACCATATGAAAGAATATTGTATATATTAAAATTTATAAACATTCGTTATCGGATGATATATTCCAGCATAAATTCATAAATATTTAATTTGGAATTATAAATATAGTAAATATAATATTGAAATGGAAAAATACAAAGTAACGTTAACTTATTTTAGATTTAATCAAATGGATGATCTGGTTAAACTTATGTGGTTAAAGTAATTGTAATCACCAAAATAATCGTTAAAATTCGGAAAAATAATAATACATTTTGGTACATAATAACTAAATCCACGAAAATAAAAATCTATAAATATCAAATTAAATATAATTTTAAACTATAAAAATATGAAAAGAGACGGGGAAGACAAACATTGAATACATTTATATATTTTTTTTTCTTCATTTGTTCTTTTATTCCCGTAAAAAATGATGTGAAATCATCAATACTATAGATTATTTACTCCCATATTTATCTTATTTTCCGGCTTCATTTTGCATTTTACTTTGTTTGTCTCAAACTCTTTGATATTTTTGCCATTCATTTTTGACCCAATACAATTCTATTCCCCAAACTATTTATATTTACAAATTTTAACAGCTAAGTTTCTATTACAATAGCTTGACACTAGAAATGGAAACTGGTTAATCGGGAAAAATAATAATTAATGGTCAAAGCGTTCAAGAAACCATATATAAGTTCCTTGAAGAGCAACACAAGGTCACATCAGACCATAACGATAAGTTTAACAATGTCATGGTGACCGTTAGGGTGGGTGTTCGGATTCAGATCTGATTTTTTGAGTTGTCGGATTTTCGGTATCAGGCTCAGAAGTCCTATTCGGATATTTTTATTATTTGGGTTGTGTTTGATTCAGTTCTTTTTTGGTTTGGTTCGGATCAGGTTTAATTCGATATCCAAAAACATAAAAAAATCCAGAAAAAATTATTTAAAAGTATCCAAATATACTCAAAAGTATTTGAATTACCCAAAACCCGCGATAAAATACTACACAAATTACCCAAATGTATCCATATTAACTGAAAATTCTATTATAAAAACTACATGAACTCACCTAAATTACTCAAGGGTTTCCAAGTTATCTGAAGTTAGGTAAAAGTAGTTAATATGTTTAATTAACTTGGGTTTTCGGGTACCCATTCAGGTTTTGAATTGGATAATCCAAAGTACCTAACTCTAAGCCCCACTTGGGGGGTATTTTACTAGATCCAAATTATATCGTGATCGAAGTTTTTTGGATCGGGTTCGAGTCGGATTTTGGGTTCAATTATAAACATTTAGCCCTAGCAACTGTTATACATCAAATCGACAAGGTAACCGGTGAACAAGTTATCCTATCACATGCAATCACCGAGTTATGATCCGAGGTAACACACGTCACTGACCTAGTACCTCGGAGAGCGACTTAAGTACCCCTTTCAAGAGCCTTAGGAGATTTTGTACCACCACTAGGATAAGGCACCATGGCATGTACAAGCACAACTACTTTCACAAGTAATAATGAAACCATAATTGTCACTTCAGTTACAAGAATTTAGGTTCAATACACCGAGTAATGGTCATGGAAGCCACAATAAGATGCATCCACCACAGGAGTGAGGTTTAAACTGTATCCTTTCCTCTCTCCCGCCTCTTCCAGGATTCTCATTCTCCCTTATTTCCCAGAGAATGAGTCCAAAGGCTGGAGTCTAGAGGAGGAAGTGTCCCAACTTAGTTTGGGCCAAACTTGATTCATCCTCAATCAGGTGTTGATCCAAAGAACATCGAGTACTTCTTCAAAATACCCAACAAAACTCAAGAAAGGCTCAAAGATGTGAATTTAAGAGTTCATCATGCAAAGAGCTTAGCGCTGGAGATTGAGTGTGTACTCGAATAAACTCCAAAAGGCTCGTTGTCGTCAACTGAGACTCCGCCAGACTTGAAGTAAGAGAATCTCTTTATGAGTGGAGCAAAACAATCTGAGAAGAGGTAGAATCAAACTCACCTCAAAGTTGAGCCAACCTGCCAGAAAGAGACCTCTTGTCCTCCTAAAAAATATATATGAGCCATAGCTCGCTGATCTCTCTGTCATAATCAGAACGGGGAAAAAATCCTAATTCCAACTATCATAGTCAAAATCATCAAGGAAAGATGTGACACAGGAAGAAGCCTAGAAGATAGTCCACGAAGTCAATCAAAAAGAAGGAAGAAAGTACCATCACAAAACCATATGCGACTGCGGTATATTTGGCAAGACCCTCATCAGGAAGCATGGTCAAGTCATGAACCGGAGTCACAAGTAAAAGGACTAAGGATATAAGTTGATGACTCTTGATTGAATTTGAAACCGGAGCAGACTTTGTCCTAATTTCTAGAAGAAGAAGGAAATAGAAGAACATCCGATGAAGAAGGTCCAACAGCCACGAGGTCGCGATCCAAAGAATCTCTAATCTGCCACGCTCAGACTCGGCAGAAGAGGAACCGCTAGTTCTTCTTCCTCTCCACCTAAAAAAAAACCCTGAGGAGATGAAGGGTTGGTGGTGCCAAATGCTTCATTCTCTACCACAAGTGTTGTCCCTACTTCAGATTCAAGCACCGCTGAAGGAACTTCAACAGAGCAACCTTCAGCAACAATAAATTCAACCACTTAAATCATAAGATCTGTAGCATAGAAATAAGCAGTACCCTTCCTAGACCTCATTTTAGAAGCCTTATTTAGGGACGGCGGGGCAATCACTGGGTCTGGGGAAGAAGAATTTAGAGAAGCATAATAAAAATAGGTTAATTCTTGTTGGAAGATAAAAACAACCGATCAAAAGTTTTAAGGAGGGTGTATACTTCTTCTTCCTCGTTGATGACCTCTCTATATCTGATGAAGGATCTACAAAAGAGAAAGGAAGTTTTCAAAGATGTAAACAAAAACCGAGAAGAAAAAAACTGAAAAGGTGAAGAAATCTACCTTCAGGAGGTGTGATTGGATACATCTCCATAATGAGTTTTAAAATGTATGGACCGCCAGCTACAAGTCCTTTTTTTCAAATTAGCAAGTACTATTCCGAAATGAGCATTTAAAGAAGAAAAAATATTACCTCCTTAAAAAGAGAGAGGAAATAATAGCGCGACGAAAGAAGTAAAGATCAAAAAGAACAAAAAAAAGAGAGTAAGTAGAGACACTACACCTTTTATCTTGGTTCATTGCGACAAAGGGACAATTAGATCAGAACCAACCGAAGCCTTGGTAATTTTGAAGAATATAACAGATGATGCCAATTGTTATTCTTTGAAACAAGGTCACAAATAATCCGTCTCCGAGGTTTAGCGATAAAAGAGAAAGTACCATCTCATTTCGACTTCTTCACATCTCCGAGACGACGAAAATTTTCAATATAGAAAAAATCTTCGTGATCACAAGAACGGGATAAAAATCCTAAGAGTTGGTGACTCACATTGGGAAGTAATTGATAAAGATAAGCACCAGCATCATTAAGGTAATCAAAGAGGATTTGTGGGATAGAAAATTGAAGTCTGCAAGATTGGAGATATGATTCGTATATGCAACCTGAACTACGGGGTATTTGTTCCGAAATTTCAGCAGGTTCTAAGAATCAGAATTCAACTGACTATGGAATCACATAATCTAAATTAAGAGTAAAAAAAAAAATGTTTTTAAGAGAAGTCTTTGACCATTCAAGAAAGAAACTTTTTTTTTTTTTTTTTTTGGTAAAATGTTAAATTTTATACCATTTTAAATTTTTACAGAAAACACAGATACAACAAAGATAAACAAAACGACCAAAACTACTAACAACAATACGAAAACCGAAGTAGATACAACCGAAACACAACTCAACTACAAAGGACAAAGAAAGCAGAATAAGAACTGAACAAAGCCCAACAGTAATGCAGCAATCACACGCCAAAGCGCAGACCATCCCGTTTATGCCATAGTTCCAAAGAACTAGAGTCCTCATCGTAGTTACCACAAGCATTATTCCAACGGTCCGCCCTCAAAACCATAAGAAAACAGATGCTTACAGCTTCTCCGAGAACTAACGCGATCTCCGATTAAACCTAAACAGTCACCAAATAAAGAAACCAAAAAGACAGAACCGCCGCCTCAACAGAACCGCCAAACAAGGTTCAACATCAACACCGGTCAAAAGCCAGAGCCTAACCTATCCTAACTAGCTAGAAGTGCAAGCGACGATCTACCCGAGGAGACAAACACAACCCGATGAGAACCTAAGACCACACCGATGGAAAAAGACGCTGCCGGAATCAGGGAGAGCCAACGGACCACTCGCCTTTAGCCATCGCAAAGATACACCACCGGAGGAGCCACACGAGCCGAGAGAACAAGCGCCACCACTCCGAAGCAATCTACGGGACGAAAACCTGAGAACCACGAGATGATAACAGATCCCGTCCTCAAGGAACCACCAACACCACAAGATAACCAGAAAGTCGACCACAAACCACCAAACCCCCGCTTTAAAAATTAAAACGGAGAAAGGCTCGAGCGTGGAGGAGAAGCAGAAGACCACCACTCTACCACCGAAGGAAGCTGAAGGGGATGCCGCCGGCACGAGAGCACAAAAACCACAGCCGAGATCCGCCGGAAGAGAAAAACGTCAGAAGCAACGAAACCGAAGAGAACTGGCGAGGAGGAGAAGAGGCAACGAAGGAGAGAACGCCTAACCCATGGGAGTATCAAGTTTCAAGAAAGAAACTTGAAACCATGAGGAGGAAAAAAGGCAATAAATTTAAAGTACGAAGAATATCAACAAAGAAGAAAATGATCAGAGAAAGTTTCAGAACATAGAAATTTTTTATCGAAGTTCCAACTCATGATAATTTAGGATATGTATGAAGTTCACTTCGATTTAAAGAATTGGAAGGGCTAATTATGGGGGAATAAATCATGACTCATTAAATTAGGCTCAATAAAAAGTCATTTAGAAACTCATAAACAAAGTGAAGGTAATACCGAAGTGGAGAAGTACAAAAAAAAATCAAGCCGCGATCTCGAACTCAAATAAGAAAAAGATGCGGTTAAACCTATGTGGTTAAAAAAGTTGTCATAAAAAATAAATGTACATTGACTCGCAACAGTTGTATCTACTGAAGTAAAAACAAATAAATAATAAATCAAACGGAGGTAAATGGAAAATGTTAAACATAATTCTTCTCTATAAAACAGGAAGACAGACGATGAGGTACATATCCAAATTTTTTTGCTTTATATGTATTATAATTTTTGTAGAAAAAACTATGAAATTACCAATATTAATTATTATTTACTTCCGTATTTTTCTTATTTTTCTTCTTCATCTTTTTTTTATTCCACTTATCTTAAACACTTATCTTAAACACTTGAATATTTGTCTAAAAATTATTAATTTCCGTATGTTCTGAAACAATTTTGATTCTTATTTACAAATTTTGAAATTATATATGTCAATTGAGTAAAGAAAATAGTTAGCTAACATGTATTATCAAATATTCAACTTCAATATGATTTAGGTTGTGTAACCACTTCTTCGGATTACATTTCGTTTTCAACACTTTAAACAAAAGAAAGTGACTCTATTAATTAGCAGGTGATTAGTTACTTTTTAGCTTTCGATGAGAGGTTTCTGTAAATATAAGTCAAACCTTTGGTGTTTACGTTCATCACACGATGATTTGATGGAGTAAACTTACATCAAATACACCACACAAATTTATATTCTCTATTTGCATTCCTTTATATAGATTCTTTATTTTTCTTTCTTATCTTTTTCTTCTAATTCCACTTCTTACTTACCCTGAAAATTTCTGCGGTCAAAGCCTAGGTAACCAGTTTGCCCTCCACGCCAACGAAAGATGAGTTACTTCCAAACGTGTACGCAAATCCACAAGTCAACAAATATTGAAAGCAATGTTTATAGATTAACAGCACAAATTAAATGAACCTCCACGCAATTACACTTTGGAAGCAACAAACAACAAGAATAATAAAAATAAAACAAATTATCTCTTTTCCCTTCTTTTAATATTTGGTTTCCAGATTTTATCAAACTTTTCAAGATCCAAACAACAGAGAAGCAGAGCTAAAGTGGGAGCAACTGACAATAAAAAGCAACTAGCAAAAGAGACTTAATATCTACAAAGAAAACTAAACCGTATCCTGAGTCATGTCTAAAGAAAGAACACCACAAATAAGACCAATCTGACTCTCTTATTATATCAAGCAGAGGGCATTGAGGTAGATATCACGACATACGATAGGTACTGAAGTCCTTCCTGGATCTTTGTGATAGCTATGGTTTGGTCAGAGCGAAGACTGTCGTTGAAAGTGCTTGCCTTCTCCTCCACGGTTGATGTTTTTAAAAGATCATCTTTAGAATCATCAGCAGAAGCTCCTTTGATCGCAGCTGCGTATGTTTCAGATACATCTGATATACCTGCAATGTGGAAAAGGGTATTTTAGTTCTCTCGAGTTTTACAAGCATACTCTTCTTCTGTTTTAATCTCAGGCACTAAATATATCTACAAAGCTAAAAGCCAGTACAAACTGAGGCAAGAGAAAACCGCAAACTAAACTGAAATGAAAGTTAGAAATGCGATGATAGAGCAGTAATAAGCACAAGTAAGTTGAGTAATTGTGGACCTAACCTGTTATAAAACTGTTGGAAACTGCTTCAACATATCCAGCCATCGATTCTGCCTTGCCTCTAATCAGCTTAGCTTTTTCAGTAGGATCCTCTGGCCACTCGATTTTCAACGCCTCAGTGTCTTCATCCTGAACTTTGTTGGCATGAGATATCATGGACTTACCTAGAATAAGCAAATGAGTGACTGCAAAGCAGCACATCTCTGAAAGTCTCTGCAGAACAAAATTTTATATTAGTTGCATACTGGTGGTAGAATGAACAATCTTCATAGAGTGATAAGAAGAGAACACTCTTCGCACATGAACTCCTTCTGAGTGAAGAGATTCAAGCCTGCCACCAGTCCGCTGGATCATATCGTTTATGTTTACTCCAGTTAAAGCGTTTGTGAACCTAAAAAACATCACAAGTGACGAGCAAATAAATAAACAGATCAGAGTGAAATGATCCATACATATATACCACTTCATCGCAACATGAGAAATTTACTAACGCAAAAGGGAATAATCATGATTACCCAGCAGCCATATCAGCAGCCTTGCTGACACTTGAGTTATGCAGATTCTTCATGTCATCATCACTGCCTTCAGTTTTGATATCTATTTTCTTCCCTTTGTCAGACTCTGCTTTACTTCCACTCATTTCATCAGCGAAGTTGAATAGTTGCTGGATCTGTTTGAGCTTCCCGTCATACATCAATTTCTCATCTTGTGACAGTTTCCCCTTTCTCCTGTTGAACAACAGAGTATAGTGGCTTGACAATGCTTCCAATTCCTGATATCAATATGCATCGAAAAACTGAGCGAAAACATTATAAATTATCTAATAAAACAAAATTTTACAGGTGATTTTTTCATAGATAAGTATCTCACCTCAAGCTGCTCAGGGCCACCATAAATGTAAAAGCATCGATCAAACGTCACTTCCTCAATTATTGGATCCTTAAAGCCTTCCCTATTCTTCTCAACTCCAATACCAGTCTCTGTAATCAATAAATCCATAGTCTCCTTGCCCACAAACTCAAGAACTTGCATTCCTTTGGCAGTTAATGCTTTTCCCGTCTGCAGACCAGAAGTAAGGGCTGAACGAAATATTAAGCTAAAGAAAGACAGAAGAAGACACAAACAGCACAAACCTCTAACAGAGACGGTGCACCAGATCCAGCTTCCCTAGGCGAAGAACCTTGCTGGACACTGTTTTCGAGCCTACAAGACAAATAATGGAGCATCAATAACTTGACCATTGTCTTTTCCTAGGAAAAGCAGTCCCTGCTAAAGAAACACAAGACCTCTGGGTTCGTTATGCTACCACAGTCTAACCACTTGCCAGTAAAAATGTAGTCTTATCTTCAGCAAATGACACATAGCCTACCCAACGTTTTGATTGGTAGTCGCGAATCAAAGGAGTATGCAACTTTACCAGAAGAAAAATCCATTAAATTACATAAACTGAGCATGTTAATTGTGTTGTCAAGTCAACCAAGTCTTAAATGCTTAGATCCTCTGACAATTGAAGTAGACAATTTCCGATTCAGACTTTCCTTAAGGGAATTCGAGGAGCCTTGATAGATCCTTTAAAATTACAACAGTCCATTTTAGTCAGAGTATAAACTTACTGGAAACCATTTCCATTCACAGAGTTTGTACACATTCAATATTGAAAGCTTAAAGTAACATACTTTTGCACCAAACTTGTGCCTCCTTTCAACGCATTTCCTAGTGCCATCCAAGCTCCAGATGTGAAACTCTCAACTGAATCATCGAAAACCTTCAAACCCTGGAAAAAAAGGTAAGATCTCGAAACTACGTAAATACTAACTCTCAATATGATTAGATTCCCAATATTATCACCCAAAAAGAAAAAGAAAAAAACTTGCCTGGCTAAGAAGTGACTCTTCACTTGCATCCTCCAATTTACCCAGAGCTAACTTCTTTAACTTCTGACTCTCATCATCACTATCCTGCTCTGTATCAGGTTCCTCAGTTTTGTCTTCTTCCTTCGCAGAAGATTCTGAGTCCTCATCCACTTCTTGCATATCTGCAATGCTTTTCGCTGCTTTCTCTGCCACTGCTGCAGCCTACATACAAAAAATCCTTAATAAACGAGAATTTCACAAGATAGAAACATACAAAAAAGGAAAGATAAACACTTTTATGTAATCCCCCATCAGATTATTCCTCACAGCGTGCAAAAACCCAATGACCAAATAAACATACACAAATCATCATCTTCATACACAATGTAGATTTGCTGAATGACAATACACTAAAAATCGCTATCATTTGATTACCATAAACTCGGATCCGATATCTAATATCTAAAGGCATTTTATGGAGTGGGAGCATTACATTACGAGATAAATCTTCCGCAGCTTTTTGAAGATCCGAGAGCACAGAGAAGCCAGAAAACCCCCAGCCCCATCCACCGGTGTTCTTCGGTGGCGATTCCGCATTTTCCGGCGTCGGTTTCTCAGTTTCGGGATCTTCTCTCCGAATTGGCTCTTCTTCTTCAACTGAGGATGATTTCTTCCCCTCGTGCGTTGGTTTGTCTTCTTCCATGGCGATTTCAGAGATCGAATTAGGGTTTCCCCAAATTTGGGATTTACCAGAAATGAGATTCGCGATCTATTAGGGTTTTCTGAAGAAATGTGGAAAGAGGAAGGAAGCTAATGAATGAAATAGTAATAACAAAAGGTTCGAATCGAACTGTTTTGTTTCAGTTAGATGAATGAATGAACTCTCAGCACTTGACCGTGCTTCGTCGTGCAGCAAAAGCATCCCTTACGATACGTTGTCGTTTCTCACGTATTTTAGGCTTTTAAACACTTTTTTACTCCTTAGCCCAATACATTTATTCTTTGGCCCAATAGCCTCCTTCCAAATGAAGTTTTAAGCCCCAGTAACTTTAGGGAGAGAGAGAGATAAGAATTTAAAAACTCTGTTTTACAGCTTTCAAGTAGCCGTGAGACTTCAGTTTCGGTTTAGATCGGTTTATTTGGTTTATTCGGTTTATTCGGTTTTTCAGTTTTATGGGGTTATACACATAAAAATCGAGCGGGTTTTTTAAAATTTGTTCATCGGATTCGAGTCGGTTTATTTTGACTTCGGATCGAGTTTTGGGTTCTATATCAAACCCAATTTCGAGTTCGGATAAAATTTATTCGGGTTCGGATATTTGGAATTTTTTAAAACCGAAGTAACCAAGGTAACAAAAAAAATCGAAAAAGTTAAAATCTAAATAGAAAGAGCTAACTAAGCATACAAAACCAAACCAAAACTCGAATCATAAACATCAAATTATGCTAACTTTGGGTTGGACTTCGGATTCGAGTTGGGTTCGTATCGGTTTATTTGGACTTTTGGTTTTTTTAGGTTTTCGAACTTCGGGTTTGGATTGGTTTCTTCGGATTTTGGGTTTTCGGGTTTAAACAAAGAAAAACCGACCAAACTTTTTAAATTTGTTTATGGGTTTGGGTTTGGGTATTGCGGGTTGGGTTTGGATATTTTGGGTTGGGTTAAAAGTCCCACGCCTACTTTGAAGTGTGTTTCACTATCTTTGACAATCGAGGATTTAAAACTCAAATATAAAAAGATATCGATGATGGTATCTTAAGCTTTACGTTGATCGGTACATTAACTTTCAGTTTCACCTAAGATCAAGATTTGCAAATAGGTAAATTCTAAGAATATACCATCATCGTAAAAACGGCCTTAAGAACACAAGAGAAGAAGCATAACAACTTCTTTCTTTTCAAAGTGTGAAAATCTTTTTATGGACCAAAAAACAAAAGATGTTGTTAACTGTTACTACACAAACTTTATACGATTCCTTGTAAAGGAGTTAATGCCACTACGATACATTGCCCTCCTTCGTTTTTTCTTCTTCTGTCCTCCTCAAATTTTCCGATTTCTTTCTTTTGGTTCTCACGACGTGATTCATAATATCGACTTCTCTAATATTAGTAGCCCGGAAACATTGGAGGTGGTGGCGATGCATATTGGTGGCCAACGAATGGTGGTATGATGAACTCATCACTTGGAGGTGGTGCTTCTACGGTCCGTGTTGGTGCTTCTACGGTCCGTGTTGGTGCTCGTGGTGGAGGAGAGTTGACCGGTGTTTGTGGTGGCGACTGTGGCGGTGGGGAGCGAACGGGCGGTGGAGGAGAGTAGATTGGTGATGGTGGAGGAGGGGAGTGGACTGGTGGCGGTGGGGTATATACCGGTGGTGGTGGAGAATAAACCGGCGGTGGAGGGGAGTGGACAGGTGGTGGCGGTGGTGGAGAGTATACCGGTGGAGGTGGTGAATAGACTGGCGGTGGCGGCGGTGGGGAATGAACTGGTGGTGGAGGTGAATGGGCTGGTGGCGGAGGAGAATGTACCGGTGGTGGTGGTGAATGGACTGGTGGTGGTGGTGGGGGAGAATAGACTGGCGGTGGTGGCGGTGGAGAATAAACCGGTGGTGGAGGTGAATGGACGGGGGGTGGTGGTGAGTGGACTGGAGGTGGAGGAGAATGTACTGGTGGTGGTGGTGAGTGGACTGGTGGAGGCGGTGGAGAATATGCCGGTGGTGGGGGAGAGTGGACCGGAGACGGAGGAGAAACCATCGGGGGAAGTGATTGTTGTGGCGGAGGCGGGCTTCGCCGGAACTTCACAGGAGACTGATCATATGAGTCATCTGGTTGTGGTGACTCTTTCGGTGGTTGTGGTTTCTGAACCGGTGGTGGCGGTGAATAGACCGGTGGTGGCGGTGAATAGACCGGTGGTGGTGGAGAATGGACCGGTGGTGGTGGAGAATGGACCGGTGGTGGCGGAGAGTGGACCGGTGGTGGTGGAGAATGTACTGGTGGTGGGGGTGAGTGGACTGGAGGTGGAGGAGAATGTACCGGTGGTGGTGGTGAATGGACTGGTGGGGGAGGTGGAGAATATACGGGAGGCGGTGGAGAGTGAACCGGAGACGGAGGAGAAACCACCGGGTGACGTGGCTGTGGCGGAGGCGGGCTACGCCTGAACTTCACAGGAGACTGGTCAGATGGGTCATTTGGTTTTGGTGACTCTTTCGGTGGCTGAGGTTTGTGTACCGGCCGAGTTGGCACCAGAGATGGTGGCTTCGACTTGGACGGCGTAGTGGGGCTAGAACCACCACCACCACCAGCACACTTATCCTTACTACAATCAACAGGACGACTAATCACGACCGCACATTCCTTAGCCGACCGTTGTTTAGGCCTATCTGGCAAGCAGTTACGTGTATCATCAAATGCAATCTCCTTCTGACTACCAGGGACACACGAATCGCCTTGTCCGTTGAAGTAATTGTAGGCGTAGGTCAAGTTAACCAACTTAGGCAACTTGCAGATATTCTCCGGCACAAACCCAGTAAGTTTATTACCAGAGATATCAATCTCTTCAACTCCGGTAAGCCCAACAAAGCTCTGTGGTAAAACACCGGTGAATGAGTTCATGCTAGCGTCGAAAACGTTCACGTTAGCTAGCTTTCCGATCTCTGACGGGAAACAACCGCCGAGACTGTTGTCCTTAAAGATGATCTCGTTGAGATTCTTCATGTTACCAATACTCTTAGGGATACAACCGGTGAATTTGTTGTGAGCGAAGGTCACAACGGAGGCAGAAGATTCTCCGAGAGACTCAGGAATGGTAGAAGTGAACCTGTTGTTGTTCAAGAAGATGGCATCAAGATCCTTCTTGAAAAGCTGAGGAGGAACTTGACCTTCGAAGTCGTTAAACCTAAGGTCAATGTACTTAACGGCCGGCCACGAGAGGACAACGGTAGGGAAAGGTCCAACAAACCGGTTGTTGCTAACATCGAACTCGTGCATTAGCTTCAACCTATTGAGACTCTTGGGTATGATACCACACCAACGGTTCGAGTTCAAATGGAACATGGCCACGTCCGTCATCAAACCAAGCTCAGCCGGTAAATGTCCGGCGATATCTGCACCGTTAAGATCAACCCCAGCCACAACCGCGACGTTAGGATCATCAAGAGCTGGTGCACAGAACACGCCCGTGTAGCCACATACGTGAGGGCCATGCCAGTTCCCTGTGGTGTTAAACGGGTCGGAGAAGACAGCTTTTTTCCAAGCTTGGAGAGCGATGTAAGCTCTCTTAAGCCTATGGTTCGCAAATGTCACCTTGAGGTCGACTTCATACTCGATATCTTCTGGAAGATCGCCATCTTCGGGTAATGTCAAGAGCTGTCGTTGGGCGATGAATGAGGCTTCTGCGTCGGTGAGTGCTAATGAGAAGGAGAAGAAGGTAGAGAAGAACAAGAGGAAGCAGCCAAAGGCCAGGAGAGAAAATGGAGGAGGTTTAGTCATGGCTTTGATCAAAACCTTGGAAAAGACCCAAGGCTGCTTATAGATATGGGCATGGAAGTATGAAGACACCAAAAAGGTTATTATTAATAATGCCAAACGATTTTTTTTTCATTTTTGCATCACCAAACATTCTTTGCCTATATTTAGACCAATCTTGTTTTGTTTTTGAAGGATTTTGCTTCACTTCCGGAGGCAAAAACATTATCAAGAATAGAAATCTCTTTGTAACCAAAACCATGTACTATAATAAGCACACGGCTTCGAACCAACTTGTTATCGACCATTCGAGAACATCACGCAATAACAACCACATTTTATTGGGCTAATTAACAAAGAGATATCACATTGATTTATATGTTCTAGAAAGCAAAATCAAGAAACCACTTGTAGCTATATTTACATATAAGTAAAAAGAGTGATTCAGTCTGTTTCGTGGTCAGGAGCATGAGAGAACCAAGCAGGGATAGTTCCTTTTGCTCTAAGCAATCTTGTGAAAGCAGAATCTGGCATTTTCGATCTCTCTTCTTCCTCCACTTCTTCTTGAGATTTTGGTAAACCATCAGGAATGTGATTATGTAGTTTCATCCCTTTCTCTGAATCTGATTTCTCTTTAACCTCTGTACCATTCTTGGTTTTGTTTTCCTTCTCCATTGAAGCAAGTCCATGTAAACACCAGATTAGCGATTTCACGCCGCCTGTTTGCAAGATTAGATTCTCAACTTCCACCTTTGGCTTCTCTTTCTGTAATCACGTAATCCAAAAAGATGTATAAATGATAAAACTTTCACCAACAAATCAACAATAAGACTAGGTAACGGTGGATATTATTACCTCAAGGTCTTTGAGTTCGAAGTAAGCTCTCCAGCAACTGTAAGAGTCATCACCTTCTAGTGTCGAACAGTAATCTGTAATAAAATAAAACCAAACAAACAAACATGTCTCAAAGATCTAATAACATTCACAAGTAGAAAATTATAATTTCATAAACGAGATCTTTCTATATCACACATCCAAGAACAGAACAAGAAACGTTTTCACATCAAAGAACAGAACAAGAAACGTTTTCTACAGCTTTTGATCCACTAATTCAAACTACATAGCTTTTGTTCTAACGTACCTGAGAGTTCGGTCTCGGCTTTTTCGATTAGTGGTGGATCTTGAAGAACCCTGTCGAATTTTCCGCGGCTGAAGAGCTCAAGCTTGGGGACGTCTCTCGTGCTTGAACATCGAACCACCGAGAAGGATCTCGCCGGAAAGCAAGACGTCGTCGGTTGGACGAACTTAGACTTGCCGTTAAACTCTATAGGGAGAGGAAACGAACGAAGAGTCACCGACTTTATCATCATCTTCACTGAAAGATATTATTATTAGAAAGTAGCAAGAATGTCAGTTTTAAAGTTTCGAAATTATCCAGAAGAGGAAGTGTGAAGTGGATAAGGCTTCAGATATTTCTTTTTATAGAGAAAAGGAAAAAGCAGAATGAATTATTACTTTAATATATGGCCCATAGGCTTAACGCCGTTGATTTTTTTTTTTTTGGGTATATTCATAATTTCAGATAAGATTGTATAAATATCTTATGATTGGTTCGTCACGCAAAATATCTTAAGTAAACCGTTTGGGTTTTACCGAAGAGACTAATGATGGTGTTCTCTCAAAGTCTCAAACCAGCAGGACCAGTACACATTCTTATCTAATTCGGATTTAAGTATATTTTTAAAAAGGATATATCCAAAGTTATTTCATCCTCAATTTTATAAAAACGACTAATTCCTGTAATAGAATTTCTGATAAGTTATTAACAAAGGAATGAGTCGTTAAGGATGGGCAAACAGAAATTTGATAGGATTTTACGAGAAGAAAATTTTTGAAAATAGAAAATCTTTTCTATTTATATTTCAGTCAAAATTTAAGAAGAAAACAACATGAAATAGGACACAACAAAATGAGGAAACTAAATGGAATTTCCATTTAAAAAACATGTTTAAAAACTAAAAAATATTATAACTAAAACGATAATCATAATATATAAGTTATAAAAAATATTTATTATAATTTAAAAAAATTATCACATATGTTTGAATTATAAAATTAAAAAAATATTAAACTATTGTGAATATATAGTTAGATGTCTATTATAATATTTATATTCTATTAAATATTTTTCAAGTATTATTTATTTTCCAAGGTATTATATCTATATATATTTTTGATTATCAATAAAATAAAACAATACTATTTTTTTTACATTTTCTCTTTTAGTATATTACCAAACGGAAATCATAACCACTAAATAAATATATATCTTTGCCAAAAAAAAAACTATCCATAGACATGTCTCTATTTTTTTAAATAGACATCATTTCTAAAACCATCACAGATACATTAACATTACTCAATTTTATACATGAATTGAGGGGATCAATAATTAAAATTTGATTGTTTGGTTTCAAACTTTCAATTGGTTTGATTCGTTGATTGTTGTCGTACATTGCTAATAGACCCACTATTCTATTATTCTTTATCTAATCTATTAGTTTTCTAATAAGATAATTATATATAACTAACTTTTAGTTATTTTTTATACTATTAAAATACCATTATAAATTAATTAAAATATGTGTGTATGCAGCCTCTCTCTTCTCTCCTTCGTATCTTTTAGAGAGAGGGTTGATTTTCGGTACACCGGAATTTGTTTCTGATGTTGCTAATTTTTCTTTTCGGTGTTTTCTTTTCTTGTTTTATGATTTACTTCCGGTCGAATTGATTTTCTTCTTCAATTCGATATCAGATAATAAATTTTTGGTATAGTTCGGTTTATTTTTCAGTTAGGTTTGAATCTCTGTTTTATTTTGTTTCCTTATGTTCCAATCTCAAATCTGGAGATTTACCTCTGAAGATTGTCATCTTCTGGCCAAACTCATTCATTCCTTTGCGAGGGAGTAATGTTTTCGCCATCCACCGTTTCTTTTACGGTGGCATATATCGGTTAGGTTATGGATGAAGTTTTCTTTAAGAAGTTGGTTTGAGAGATTTGGACTTCTTTTACGGTGGCTACATACGATTTTCAGCAGTTAGGAGCCGGCGACTTTTGTGGAAAACCAACCGCTTCAAGTCTAGCCGGCGGAGCAATGGTTTCCTCATTTTCACCTCATGTTGACACATGTATTCAACGTTTCACTTATGTACTTAACCTTATCAGTAGACTAGGTGGGTTAAATTGGGCTTGTGTATATCAAATTGTATGGGTGAAGGTTTGGATTTGTGTGTTTCAAATCATTGTATAGTCCTTTGGGCTTATCAAATGAAAAATTTTATTGACATTAAATAATTAATTAAAATATTAAATTTTTTTAAGAATAATTTGGCAAAACTTACAATTAAAAAATGTGGAGCATAATAAGTGTCATACAGTTAATTATATATAATTATTGAGATATGAATTACCAAAAATAGTTTGTATTATATTAGCTATAATGTCTATTTCTCATCGTTTTTATTTCATTTTCTGTGTATTAAAAATAAAATAAAAAAATCTATATAATAACTTAATTGTATATGATTATTTACATATGAAATATCAAAAATAGTTTTATATTATATTAGTTATTATTTCTCTTTCTCATCGTCTTTATTTTATCTTATGTTTGTTAAAAATAAAATAAACAAATAATCTATATAATAAACATATACAATTTTTCATATATATATATATATATATATCTATATATATATATATATATCTTATGATTCAAAATTTACTTTAAAAAAATAAATGATAAAGAACCGTAAGAATAAAAGATGAGCAACTTATTAAAAATTTAATGATCTACTCAAGATATCATACACTCTCACAAACATACAAAAACAAATACATTAGTGCACACGAGTGGATTAAATTAATAATTGTATCCTTCTGTGATCACACAATTCATTTATCAGTACTGTGGAATGTCAAACACTAACTCTGACAAATATCATACCATATATCAATATATTCAGTGAGTGATCCTAATTTAAAATTAAGATATAAGTTTGTTAAATCTGAACTAATCCCTTTTTACTTTTAGACATGAATACCTGAAGATCATATATGTGTTTGTGTAGCATGATCCATAATTTATACTTGAACATGTCCAAATCTTTACTAGCATCTCAGGTTCAGTGACTAGAGTTTCACACATGCATGCATTCATCCTTACTATTATAGGATTAAAGATGATCTTTATTAAGAAGAATGTACAGCCTTTTATACAGAGTAAAGAGGAGACGATATGATAAACCTAATTACAATAAATACTAAATATACAATTTACTTATTTAGCTAATACCCCCTCCCCCCCCCCCCCCTCAAGCTTGGAGCACGCGTTGTGAAAGTTGGATCGCGGTAAAGGCTTTCATCAGAGTGTATGAGAGCTGGTCGTGAGTAGAGATATGAAATCCCCTGAGAATTCCTGCTTGTATTTGATTCTGAATATCTGAGTAGGCATGACGTGAGTAGAGACATGACGTGAGGTATAAAGACGATCCATAGGAAGACGGAGGCGATGATAAGCACTCTAAGATATCGAGTAACCAAGGAAACCACACCTTAACGAACGATCCTCAAGTTTATGACTTGTGTAAGGTCTCAGCCACAGGAAGCACAAGCAGCCAAAAATCCGAAGGTTCTCGTAGTTGGGTTTCTGCGCAAACAATTTCTGAAAAGTAGAGACCATTGACAAAACTTGAGTCGGCATGCGATTGATCAGAAACACAGAAGTAGCAAAAACATATGGCCAATAACTCTTAGGCATGTATGCCGTTGACATTAAGGTGAGCCCAATTTCGACAATATGTATGTGTTTCCCTTCGGACACACCATTGTGTTCAGGTGTGTGTGGAGGTGACGACAAATGAGAGATTCCATGATGAGAAAAAAACTCACGCAAGACTATGAACTCACCACCATTGTCTGAAAAGAGTGTACCAATCTGTGTTTGAAAGCGGTTTTCTACGAGGAATTTGAAAGTAATGAATGTTTGTTTGACATCAGTACTGAGATCATTCACCTGAAAGGAGGCAGGAAAAACTTCAATTGATACACCATTAATGTTGCAGAGACGATATACTAATAGCAGGTTCTTCTGTATATTTGGAACACATAAGATGTCATCCAATATTGAAGGTCGAGTAAGAGAAGGAATATATTTAGAACCTGTGTTTGAGATGCTAAGATTGGAACCATCCACTAGGAGCACATCGTCACCATCATTGTAGGGTTGATGTAGAGAGAGGTTATTAAGGTCATAGGTAATATGATGTGTGGCTCCAAAATCCAAAAACCAGTTGTTGACTGTGTATGGCGTGTTGGCGACCAAATTTGCATGCGGTTGCCAATGACAGAATGGGTTAGGCGTTACCTGATTGTTTGATGTTGTAATTGCTTGCAGCTGTGGGCACCGGCGGGCACTATGACCCTGCGTGTAGCAAAACTGGCATTTGTCTAAATAAGGTTTAGAACTCCGTGAGTTATTGCAACTATACTGTTGTGGTGAGGACCTGTTGTCACTGTTGGAGCGATTTGTAGCAGTGCGATTGTTAAAGCTTTTATTGCCGATAGCCACTTGTTGCTTATTGTTTGAGTTGTTGCATTGTTGAATGTTATTGGAGAGAAACATGAGTTGTTATCTGCAGCGGAGAGAGAATTGGGAAATTTAGCTTCTTGGTTGAGAAGCCATTCGTGTATTTCGGTGAGATACGGTGGTGTATCCTTTCGCTCGATTTGATCTACCACCGTTTTGTACTCTTCGGGTAGGCCATTAAGAATCAACTCAACTGCATCTTCATGGTCATAAGGTTTACCAAAGATGACAAGATGATCAAGACGACTTGTGATACCTTGGACATATTCGTTGCTAGATTTGGCTCCTTTGTTTAAGTTCTTGAGTTGTGTCTTCAACTATTTGATGTGACCACGGCTGGGCTTAGCATATGTTGATGCAAGTTTGGTCCAGATCTTCACCGTTGCTGTGGTGCGAGACACAATAGACTTATGAGGCATCATGATGGCTCCGATCAAGGTGATGTAAATAAGTTTGTCTTGACGGTCCCATATGACGTATACAGGATTTGGTTGAGTTGTTTGATCGACAGTGACAAACGGTTGAGGAACGAGAGTGGATCCATCAAGGTGACCACCAAGGCCGTGTTCATACACCTATTTATGTTTCAAATCATGTCATCTCACACAACATATTAGATATAACATATACCAACAGACTTTCTCAGATTAACAATAAGTCCAATTGTTTTGTAAACATATCAGCAAGTTGAAATTCAGTAGTCACATGATCAAATTTCAATCAGTTTCTCCTCAACCATATCACAAATAAAATGATGCATGATGTTTATGTGTTTTGTGCGAGAATGATGAAGAAGATTTTTAGCAATATATATGGCACTTTCATTATCATAGTGAATTAGTAGAAACTCAAAATTCATACCATAATTAGCAGTCATCTGTTTCATCCATAGGAGTTGTGTGCAACAACTCCCAAGAATGATATATTCAGATCCAACAGTTGAGAATAAAATGCTAACATTTACTTGTATAACCCGATTATATATATATGTAAGCATATATATATGATCATTTAATTGTATATATTTATTTTAGATTAATTTAAATATAGTAAATATTTATTTCTAATATAAGAAAAAATCTTTTATCTGTTTGCAATAAGAGAAACTTATGTTCTTTTTTTTTATTGACATATCTATAAAGTTAAAATTAAAATTTTCATTCTTAATTATTATTTTAGTAATATCTTTTTTTATAGACACAACCAAATTATAATCGTAATTTATATAATTTTAAATTAAATAGATTAAAGATTTGTAATTATAGTTAATTTGAATTTAACCAAAAACTAATGATTTCTAACCAAACCAAATATATATATAGATATATATATATGATTTTACTTAACATCATTCTCCTAAAAATATTTTCTTAAAACAAATAAGAAAAAAATCCCATAATTTTTCCTACATGTAGAAGAAAATTCTAATTGAACCAAAATTAATATGTTGTTTCCATTTTGCCTTAAGTTAGATTTGATCCAAAACTAGAGGTGTCCAATTTGGTTAATTCGACCTGATCTAAACCAAAATAAGTAATATAATTATATTTTTAATATCCTAAATAAGTGTTCAGGTAAAGTTTTTAAAAACCCGTCAAATTAGGATTCATATCGGGTTTTATCCGACCAACCCGTTTAACACGATTATATATATATTTAAGTATATATATATATATATATATTATATATATTTAAGCATATATATATGATCACTTAATTGTATATACTTGTTTTAGATTTAATTTAAACATTATATTTTAATATAAAAAATAATTTATTTCTAATATAATAAAAAGTTATTTTATGTTCTTTTTATTTATATCTATAAAGTTAAAATTTAATTTTTTATTCTTAATTACTGTCTTACTAATATTGTTTTTATAGAGATAACCAAATTAGAATCCAAATTTACATAATTTTAAGTTAAATAGATTTAAGATTTTTATTATAGTTAATTTGGGTTTAACCAAAAACAAAATGATTTCTAACCAAACCAAATCAACATAAATATGATCTACTTTGGTAACTATTTTTTATTTTATTTTTACTAAACAACCTGAAACTTGATTTATCCGATCCAAAATCTAGATTGAACACTCTAGTTGGAACAAAACCTTTAATTGAAAATATTGCAAGCTTGGGAGATTTTTTTTTTTTTAAGTAATACTAGAACAAAACAAAAAGAATTTCTATCTGCAAACCCGGTCCATTGTAAAGCAACACAGCAATCGCATCCGGAGGAAAGCGACACCGTATTGGGTTTCGTTGATATGTCCAGAGCAATTGTCCCCGCATTCTAATAAAAAAAAAAAAAAGAGACGAACAATAAAAAATAAGATTCCAGCAAAAAGAAAGAAAGCCAGATAGGTACAAGAACGAAGAATCCACACCATGTTTGAATCATTACTAATTGATTCAAATCTCAACAATCTTCTTCCCAGCTCGAGTTGAATCTTCCGCATTGTTTTACCAATTCGTGTTTCCATCACAGTAAAGCTAGGGTTTTCAAGAACATTCTCGCTCTCCGTCGTCTTTTTTGAGAAAAAGCTACAAAATTGGATCGAATTTTCCGAAGATTGGATTAGTAATTTCATCGTGAGGGCAAAAAGAAGACGACGATGAAGGCGATGGAGACTATACAGGATCTGATCGAGGAAGCCAAAGTACGGACCGTATGGTGGGGCTTGTGCATCTTCTCCGTCACATACTTCTTGACCCGTATGTCAATTTTGGACCTTTCCTCTTCTCTTTGGTCGTTTTCGTTTCAGACTTTTCTAGTTTTGGACAAGAGATTCTATAATTGTCTCGTTTCGTTGACAATTCCAGTTTGAAATGTCGTGAAGCTGCAAAATTGCGTTGAATTTAAGATTCACTTCACTTAGAAGAAACCTTGTTTGATAGATGAAGTGTTGTTCACTTTTCTGGAGTCAAGTTTAATCATTTTAAATGTTTTTGTTCATGCCCTCTTATGCAGATACAAGTAAGTCTATGTGGATGAATTTGCCAATGGCAATTCTCATTCTTTTCGGTCTGAGGATTCTTTTTAATCAGATTGAGTTCAGATGGAAAGTTATGCCAGCTCCAAGACAAAGCCACTTGGCTTATCTCGAGAAGAAGCAGTTGTCCGTGAATGATCCTCGTCTTTCCACTATCCCACCTCCTCCAAGGTGGAAGAAGAAAATCGGCTCTCCTGTAGTGGAAGCTGCGATCAATGATTTTATAGACAAGATCCTTAATGATTTCGTGATAAATTTGTGGTATTCTTTGATCACACCTGATAAAGAGGCCCCTGAACTGATCCGTGGAGTTATCATGGATGCTCTTGGTGAAATTTCTGTGAGGGTGAAAGAGATTAATATCGTCGACTTGCTATCCAGGTGCCGTCCTTTGTTCTCTTCCCGTTAGTCCACCATCAAATGTCTCGAGTTTAGATGATAATGATGAAATCAATGCCTAATTGTGCAGGGATATAGTTGATCTGATAGGTGATCATTTGGAAAGTTTTAGAAGAAACCACGCTGCTATAGGTACTGATGTTATGAAAACATTGTCATCTGAGGAGATAGACGAAAGATTGAAATACCATCTTATGGCTTCTGGGGAGCTTTATCCTGCACTCATATCACCTGAGAGTGAGTACAAGGTATGATGGATACTTTCAGATGATAAATACGCAGCAGCATTTTTAGTTTCCTTCCTAACTTGGTTAACTTTACACAAACATGCTCTTTGCGTTTCTAACAGGTTCTTCAGAAAATAGTCGCTGGCATATTATCTGTGGTTCTCAGACCACGAGAAGCTCAGTGCCCTCTTGTTCGAACTATAGCTAGAGAGATTGTTACTTGCTTGGTAGTTCAACCTCTTTTGAATTTAGCATCCCCTGAGTAAGTTCTCTCCCTATCTCTGTCGTCGAGAAAATTATATTTGGGGTATAATGCACACTAGCTAGGAACAACTTATAATTTCATAGTTTCAGATATATATATATATATATATATATATATATATATCCAGTGGAATTTATACTTCAAACTCTGCTTTCAGTTTGTATAAGGTAGAAATGCTAATTGGGTTTCCATTTTTCCCCAGGCGTATCAATGAAGTGATTGAGATCATTATCAATATTATTAAAGAGGGAAACTTTGAGCAGTTTTCAGGGGAAGACCAGAGTGTTAACCCTGCCTCATTGTCAGCCTCCGATAATCAAGCAAAAAATATGAATTTTACGAAAGTTAATGAGCAGAAAACACCATCCGTAGACGATGAAAGACATTCTGAAATGCGCATTCAACAGCACTCTGGTGATTGGGCTCGGATGCTAGAGGTCGCAACGCAAAGGAGAACCGAGGTTCTTACTCCCGAAAACCTGGAAAACATGTGGACGAAAGGAAGAAACTACAAAAAGAAAGAGTACAAAAAATCGCTGAAAAAGGGTTCTTCGGTTAGTAATCCAATAGAGGCCAAACAGAAAAACCATAGCTCCATCTCGGGGACTACTACTGGAGCAGAAGAAAAAACAGTGGCACATTTGCCCCCTAGAGTAAGCGTTGATAAGCATTCACAAGCGCAGATGGCAGAGGATTTTAGTAGATCAGTTTCATGTGAAGGAGAGCGCCACATGTTTGAGGTTAATGTTAGAAAGGAATCTCCTTCGGATGGAAATAAAAATAGACTTAAGAGATCTAACAGTACGTCGGATCTTTTACATCCTGAAACGAGGCTGGCACTATTAGGAGTCGGTGAGGGGCCTCTTATCACAGAATTCTACACCACTGATTTTGTCAAGCACAGTGAGAATTATACTAGTGATAATAAATCCCCAAACATCGTTCTCCACAAAGAGAGTCAGCATTGCCCAAAGCTGAAATGTCGGGTAAGCTCTGGTCTCCGTATTACTTTCTTGGTTTTTTTTTTGTGTGTGTGTGTGTGACAGACATGCACTTGAACAACCTTTTTCCGTTTTGTGTGTGTGTTTTGCAATTTGTAATGATGTTCGCTTAACATCACTATTTATTTTGTCTTGAAGAGCTCTCAGAAGGTTATATCTTACGTCTATGTGGCTGCAGGTTCTTGGAGCTTATTTTGAGAAGCTGTCATCAAAATCTTTTGCAGTATATTCTATTGCGGTGACAGATACGGAAAACCAAACTTGGTTTGTTAAGAGAAGGTTATTTTCTCATCAATTCTGGTTAGCAAGAAAATCATATCAAGTGCATCATTGGACTTCGTTAGCTTGGTATTGATTTTCTTAAGGCATAAGATTGCTGCTACTTGATCGTAAAGTTTTATTTTTTTTATTTTCCCTTCAGATACAGTAATTTTGAGCGGTTGCATCGTCAACTCAAAGAAATTCCGAATTACAACTTACAGTTACCCCCCAAGCGTATATTCTCATCAAGCACAGAAGATGCTTTTGTTCATCGCCGCTGTATTCAGCTGGACAAATATCTACAAGTATTGTTTAGTCCCTTAGCAACTTTTAAAAACATATTTACCATCAACATTCTCTTATTAGAGCATTTTTTCCTTGTCTGCAGGATCTCTTGTCTATAGCTAATGTTGCTGAACAGCATGAAGTTTGGGATTTTCTAAGTGCGTCCTCAAAAGTAAGGATCTGACTAAGTGCCGCCCCCAAAATTTCATTGCTTTCTTTTTTCATTTAGATGGATGATCTAACGATTGTCGATTTTGGTTCTGTAGAATTATTCTTTTGGAAAGTCATCATCCGTGATGAAAACTCTTGCAGGTATTGTTGTCGCTACTGTTTTGGTAACATGTAGCTGTACTTAAAGCTCAGCACAAAGAAACTGAATTCTAAAAAAAAAGCAATTAGAATGAAGAGAGAAGTGCTTATTGCTTTTGTCTTTGCTTTACATTTCCATTTTACTATATCTTTTTTCTTGGAATTGAGCAGTTAACGTTGATGATGCCATGGACGATATTGTACGTCAGTTTAAAGGGGTCTCAGGTGGCTTAATGCGCAAAGTTGTAGGACCTCAACTTGAAGAAAATGATGCTCCTGCCCGCCACCTCTCCTGGAGTGTACATGATATAAACACTCACCTCATTAAGGGAAGTGCAACTGAATCGATGCACAGCAGCATTTCTGATAATGAAGACACTGAGAAACTTGGAGAGAGCACCCATGAAGAAGGTGGACTTGTTTCAGAAGCTAATGGATGGCACTCAGATAATGAGTTGGACTCTAAGTATTTCCCACCAAGAGTGGTTAGACGTCTTGGAGAGCCTGAGAATTTGGTCTCGGATAAGGAAAATGATTATAAAGCAAAATCTGAAGTCAGGGGGTTCAGCGATTCGCAGCATGCAGATCCGTCGACAAGTTTGGCTCATAATCCTACTGGCATGCCACCCGAGGTACAGCATAAATGGCCCTTTAGTCTCCTTTGCATAGTGTACAGTTTTAGTGGATGCCATGCATCCATCAAATAGTGTCATTTGGCTTATGTATGTTCCCTGGCTGAATATATTCATGATGGAACGAGATGTCTTTCATGCACCTAAAATTGAATTGTGCTTAATGAGACATCACCAAAGTGGATTTATAAGTTGTTAGTTTACTCTTTTGACATCTTCTAATTTTGGATAGCGTCATACTTGTCCCCTTTTTTATTACAGTGGATGCCGCCCAATGTCAGTGTGCCGATGTTGAACCTAGTTGATAAAGTGTTTCAGTTAAATAGAAGAGGTTGGTTAAGGTGAGACAAAGCACTTGTTCTTTCTGATATTATCTGTTGTAGATCATACTATCTGACTAGGTCCCATATCACATTGGCGTTTTCGAATAATCTTAAAATGGTGTTATTATAGGAGGCAAGTTTTCTGGATATCAAAGCAAATATTACAGTTAGTTATGGAAGATGCTGTGGATGACTGGCTTCTGAGGGAGGTGCGCTGGCTGCGGAATGAAGACACAGTAGCTCATGGAATACGTTGGGCTCAAGATGTAAGAATTAAGTTTTTCCCTGATCTTTTTCACAAGTCAACTAACTCTTCACCTGTTTTTTGTCATCTTTGAGATTTGATATCATGTTGATCATTCGTTGAAATCTATTACAACTCAAGTAGGAAAGTCGATGATCAGTCAGCCGGATCATCTATCCAAACATGCTTAGTTTACTTTGATTGTTGCAAGAAGGCAGAGGAATTAATAGTATTAGTGGAATGATCACTCATTTTGTGTTGCTTTCTCTCCAGCTTCTTTGGCCAAATGGTGTATTCTTTACCAGAATTGGTGACGGTCAAGAGGTATTGGATGAGACCGACCCTAGTGAAAAAACTTTCCAAATGGCAGGCCAACTTGGTGGCATGAAGGTAGCTAAACCAAGTTCCTTTGAGCAGCGACTCGAGGCTTCACGTAGAGCTAGTGAAATCAAGAATTTCCTTTTCAGTGAGTATCTTAGGCTCTCCTCAAACTGACTTATCGAGTTAGTCTAGTCTCATTAAAAGTAACATTTTGGTGTTTGATCAGATGGAGCCCCAACAGCCTTAGTGAGCTTGGTAGGACACAACCAGTACAGGAGATGCGCGAGAGACATCTACTATTTCACTCAGGTTACTCCTCTTTCTGTGTCACACTAAACGTTGTTTAATTTTTTGGGGTGAAGAGCCTAATTCGGTTTTGTTGCATCGTCCATCATTTTGGTCTTACTAATACTTGACACATGACTCATCAATTGCAGTCAAACGTGTGCATAAAGCAACTAACATTTGCAATATTGGAGCTGCTCCTCCGAACGGTGTTCCCCGAGCTGCAAGATCTTCTGAGAGACATAAGAGAGAATTCTCACGGTCGGTCAGAGTAACAACACATGTTTATAGTGGAGGAGGTAGCCTAAGATTGACTTGAACCAGTTGCTTATCTTTCTCTTTGTTAAATTTTGATATACCTTTTTTATTTTGGGGGGTTTTTTGGGGTTCTTTTATTCCTTGTGTATAAAGTATCAATCTGCGAGGGTTTTGTATACAACAATGACAAGGGTTCTGTATATAAACCTCTTGTGTGTGGAAAATAGCCATTTCTTTCTTTTGCGTTGATCCAGAGAAATGTAGTTTTTGTTTGCAAACTTGGAGGCGTAAGTTATATACTTCACCATTGTAAATTTGTAAATCAACTGTTTAAGGACATGAAAGTTGAAAACCTATTTAGGAACCTCGGTTACGTAGTATCTGCTGCATTACAATTTATCTCTCTTACAGAAGTCCTCCACTCACAGAATTTACAGCACTTGCATAAAGGTTGGTAAGCGAGTACTGCCTCAGATTGTTTACCTCGTACCAAGAGTTCAGTGACTCCAGGTTCTTGTCTGTACCTGAAAACGCCACCTGAATCCCGATGTTGCAATTAGCATCACCTCCATTAGCCTTACATTTTGATGTTGGAACCGCACAGTCCGTCCCATTCAGACACACAGAAGATCCTCCTTTGCACGAGTCGCATCCAAAGCTCTTCCAGAACATATTTTGCAACACTCCCTTCTGAAACTCCATTACCTGCCAATACAGTTTCAAGTTCAGCTATTCAATGCTCTATTTGTCTGGTGTTTGTTTCGAGAGGGTTTAAGGTTAAATCATTACAAGTGTGAAAGATGTAATTGTGTTGCTTCCATCTGCAACCTTCACAGGGTAAGATCTTGCTGCGTATTTGGAGCCTGCGAATCCAACCATGTGTCCTCCTGCTTCACTCTTCTCACAAGACAACAACATCCCAAATAAGCTCTTTGTGATTGTGTCTCATTGAGATTACATCATATAGCCAGAGAGAGACTTACCGGATTGAACTTACTTGTGTCGATGGAGAGAAGAGAGATCTCATCCACCTTAGGTCTAAAAAGCGCCAGCTGCGCCATTTTAGCAGCTAAACCGAGACGAGAATCGCATGGAGAAAGCTGGACTTGGTCAAGGAAGAAAGCTTCTCTGGTGGATATTGCAACACCAATGGTGAAACCATCTCCTTTGCTTATTTCAGTGTCTGAACATGGACTGTACACCACGTTATTGTCCGTTGCTCCGACCAAAACATACATCATCATCATGACCATCATGATGGTCGTGGAGATCTTTCCTAATATTGTTATTTTCACCATTCTTAGGGCTAAATGATATATCCTCCTCGTACCCTTTGGTTTCTTCTTCCCTAAGAAAACGCTATGCACACATCAAGAACGAGTTAAAGGGTTTACACATTAATAAGCTTTGACTGAGGACGTACCTTCCAAATCCAGAATATATAGATAAACGATCTTTTGATGGATCTTATGAAGAAGGGATTAGAATAAAAAAGAACGAATTTGTTTTCCAAGGTGAGTTTTTCTGGGTTTAGGATCCTTCAAAAGGAAATGAAAATCATGGAGTTAAAACGCGGCAAACGGTTATTTCGGCTGTAAAAATGGATCTTTGTCTCCCAAAATAGTTACTTTTTTATTTGTAAAAACGTTACTGGTATTTTTCCTATAACTTTTATATTATTATTCTAATTACATTTTCAATTATAAAGTTACGACTGACATACTAACTGATTACATTAGTCTAATCAAAATGGAATATTAGATTTTTTGTTGTCTTTGTGTGCGTCTTTTTGGTAGCTTTTACTATTTGCCTGATTCTCTAATGATGGTGAAAGGGTTTTACTTTATGAACTTGATGTCCTGATGGGCTTGAAACATCAACCACAGAAGTTACAGTAGACTTCTTGTCCACGGAACACGTAAGACGACGATCTCAATACTAGTACTAAACTAGCTAAAGGTCAACTGAGAAAGCAAAAAAGTCACAAGCTGTGTTTTTAATCATTCTGCTTCATCAAAATTTTCAATCTCCAAACACCCGAGGCAATGTAACCGTACGAAGTTACAAACTTTTTTTCCAAACCAAATCAAGAACTTATACTAAATGTGCAACGAAAGCACAAAGAATTCGGTTTTTAGTAAATCATAAATGACCAGCAACATAACACAACATACTCTGTTTCCTTGTTTATCTCTACATGTGGTTAATGTAATAATACCCATAATCTAAGTATGGTGACGACACACTTCCATATGCTTTTCCAAAACTTTTGCACAACAGATTGATCTCTTCTGCTGTTCTCGTATAATCTTCTAATCGATTCCATGACATTCTGCAAAGATGCAACATATTCATGTAAGTAATCCTAAAAAAGCAACAGAAGTAAGCTTGCAATGGGGTTTAAGGTTTTCTTCTAATCATTGGCTACAATTACTTCGTTCTCTACTTCTTGCAAACAAAACCAAAAGCGCATGCACAATGTTTTGGATCCTAAAACTAGAGAAGAAAACAGCAGAAGTAAGCTTGCAATGGGGTTTAAGGTTCTCTTCTAATCATTGGCTAAATTTACTTCATTCTCTACTTCTTGAAAACAAAACCAAAAGCACACGCACAATGTTTTGGATCCTAAAACTAGAGGAGACAACAGTATATCACTTTACGACCAAATTTTGGTAAGACTCTGAAACTGCTAACATCCAACAACTCTATTCATTTTATACAACCTAATTGCAAAGAGTGTAGCCTCTCTAAAACAGTTTCGATCCTCATCACATCCAAAGCAACAAATATTCCAGAAAAAGGAAGCAAATTTCTTAAACCTTTTGACATTCAGATTTCATAAACTTCCAGACAGATATTTCGTATTTATAAAGCTCAAGAAAGTAAATAACTTCATCTTCTTCAAGCTCAAGCATGAAAACAGATGACAATCAAATCCACCTTTCCACCATCCAATAAAAGATTCAAACTTTATCACACAATTTCAGAAACCCAATTTCGTCTAAGAAGAAAGTAACTGAATCTGAAATCAGATTATGAGACTTTACCTCACGCGACGGCGACAGCTTGAAGACTTTTAGGTTCGTTATTCTTCTTCGTATCGTTTTGAAAGTCCTCCATATTGTAGATGACGGTGATATATAGAGAGCAACTTGGGCAATTCGCGATCTCCTCGCCGAGACGTAGATCTTCCTTCGTGATCTGGAACAGATCGCCACAAGGGCAAGGATACGTGTACGCTTGAATCTCTTCGTTCCACTCCATATCCTCTATCTCCACATCGTCGTACGACATCGTTAAACTCTCTGTCGGAAGTTCGAAAAAACCTTCTTTTTTATTTATTTTTGGTTTCTTCTCCGGCAGAAACTAGGGCACACCGTATTTGAGCTCCGCCGCTGCGTTAAATAACTTAAATGTATCTGTTGTGAAGTTGAAGACCGAGAGTTATATATTTTTATTGTACTTTTATTTAGTCCATGAATTTTTTGTACTATTAGAAACAAACCCCCACACTTATTAAAATTACATTTCCATCCCTGACTCCATCTCTATAATATTATATAAGAAATTTAGTTTTAGATGTGTGGAACTCACTTTAACTAACTAGAAATCTTTTTCCTCCGCGCGTGTTTGTATTTTTGATATTTTTATTTTTTTTACTTTCTTTTCATTTTTTTTTTTATTATCAGTAATTTTAAATCATAATTAATTGCAAGATTTCATTCATTTGATGATTACTTATTTTTATAATTTTTAATCTTTATATATTTTCAGTCATTACTCTTGATCATTAGTTTTTTATCCGTCAAATCTTCAGTTGTTATAGTTGAGATTCTGTTTCCCATCTCATTTTATTGTATCGAATATGTAAAGTTGTTGAATCTTTGGTTTTTATCATTTTTTGGATAATACCTCTAAAACTCTAATCATGCGATAATTTTGCATTTACATTCTACAATTGAAATAAAATCTTCCTTTATTCATCACCAAATAATCTAATTTTGAACTCATCAATGTGAATGTTAGTAGGGAGTTGTAAATCTTTTAATTTTTTATGGTAGTTAGCTGGTTTATTTGTATTTTTTTTTAAATATTGTTCGATGTTGTAACTCTTGTGGTAACTTAAGGAGGCACTTGGTACTTTTTTTTTCTTGATTCTATATCGATGCATCACAGATTGGACATTGTATCATTTCATTTTTTTTTAAAATTACTTGTTGATGCTTCAAGTGAATCTTCTTTGCAGATGTCTATATTTTTTTGAATATAATAAGTTTTATTAATCATTTATTAATAACTCTGAAAAATGTGTATCTCAAATGTTAAAGTAAGTATTATTTATAGAGGTAGACACATATCGAATAACCGTCAAATCCGTTATTTTTACTTTTTAGATCCCTATAATTTGTTTTGGTTAAATGGTTTCTTATGTCTTTTTGTTTTTTTTTTTGTTTTTTAAATAGTTTTTAGGTGTTTTTATTTATGTTTTTTAGGTAGGCATTTTTTTTTTATGATAATCTTTTTTGTTTAAATTTTATAAAATATCTATTAGATGTAATTTATCCTTATCATCGATTTTTTTTTTTATATATATATTTAGCTTGAATTTGTCTTTTTGTCATTTTAAATATAATATTGTTTCTTCTCATTGTGTTTGTGGATAATACTTTTCATCTACTGATTTTGTAAGTTTAATTTTTATTATAATTCTGATAGTTTTTTTTCTTAAGCATATTATTTGAATCCGCGGATACGCGCGGGATAATTCGTATTTGTTTTATTTTCTTATGTTTTTATTATTTATTTTCTTTTATTATTTTCCCCTCTTAATCAATTATCTGTTTTTAATCATAATTAATCGTTTTATTATGTATAATGTTTTACTTTATCTGTTTTTTTTTGCTCATCATCAATTTTTTGTGTGGTCATTTTACATTTATAATTTAATTTATTTTTCCTATTTTTTGTAAATTTATTTGAAGATAGTTATATGTTTTCGTCGTAACCTATTTGTGTGGATATTTAAATATTTATATTGAAATTAAGGCTGTCTTTTTTTCTCTCGAAATCTTTCTATTTATATCTTTTTGCCTTTTTTCTACAAACTCAATACCATTATCTATTTGTATTGTATTCTTTGAAGATATTACTTGTTTTTTTGTATGATTTACCATTAAAATATTTTAAAATATCAAATGCTGATTATGTGTTATTGGGCTGGTTTTTTTTTTTATATTATAACTCATCTACATTAAAAATAAAATGGCTAACACATCTACAATTTTCAATCTATAAATATATTATCTAAAATAATTATATATCAGAAAAATCAAATTTGAAAAGTTAAGCAAATTTGTATACGCGCGGGGTAATTTGTATTTATTTATTTTTTCATGTGTTTTTATCATTTGTTTTGTTATTGTTCTTTTTCTCTTTTAATTAATTATCTGTTTTTAATTATATTTAATCGTATTATTATGTATAATGTCTTACTTCATTTATTCATAACTCAATCATCTATTTATTTTTTATAATGTTACATTTATATTTTTATTTTTTTCCTATTTTTGTAAATTTATTTGAATGTATTCTTTATATTTTTTTAATAGTTTTCTTCTCCTTGTGGATAGTGTAACCACTTGCATGAGGTGAGTAGAAAATGGCCTAAAATTAATCTATTATTACTATGTCTAGTGACAAACAAATGATTTAGTGGGTATGAGAGTAAGATAAATAATTTTGTGGAGAAGAAAAATTGTTTGTGGACAAGATTTATACAATTATTGGGCTTTTATAAAGATTTTCTTTAGATAAATATTTAGACAAAGATTAAATACTCGTAGGTAAAAGGACAGGTGTCAACAAAGGAAAGCTGACGTGGCACTCTATATGGAGAGAAAACTATCCTTTTATAAAGTAGATTTTCACTAAGATCAATTACAAAAAAATACCATAAATGAATTAATTATTATCTTTTTTAATAAATGTTTTTCAAATCCAATAAAAAATATCTTTAAATTAGAAATAATAAGAAAAATTTTATATATAAAAAATTTGATTTCAATTATAAAATTCCCTCTTTGCTATTTTTTTTTTAAATCATATAAAAATGAAAATGAAATATCCTTAAAATATAAAAATATAACGTAATTTGATAATGTAATATCATCTTTCTTCTAAAAAATATATCTCTACTAGTTTAATATTAAATAAACAATTCAATTAATACAAGATAAAAAACTAAAATTTTGGGTATCACTTTATCGGATCCAAACATGACCAAACTAATGAAATCAAACTTCTCAATTTTCATTTATTATTATGTTTTAAAACTATAACTAATCGATAAACTTACAAAAGATTATTGGTTCAATTTGCTTATACAACTCTGAACCGATCAAACTTCAGTTGTTTTTTTTTAATTTTAGTTAAAAAAAACAAAAAATAAAATTATACCTAATTTTATGAAAATATATATACAAACCTAGGACAAAAAAATGAACTAGATATAATTAAAAAAAATTAATCTGATTTTAGTTTAATCAGAACCCAAAATA
Organism: Iljinskaea planisiliqua; assembly: GCA_900108845.1. Taxonomy (NCBI): domain Eukaryota; kingdom Viridiplantae; phylum Streptophyta; class Magnoliopsida; order Brassicales; family Brassicaceae; genus Iljinskaea; species Iljinskaea planisiliqua. The sequence goes on along the minus strand of FNXX01000010.1, from coordinate 7,071,277 downwards.
ATTATAATTCAGTTTACAGAATACCCAAAATATGAATAATTAAACCAATCATAATGTTTATATTAATAATTATTTATATAATCTTCTATTTACTTTTCATATATATAAATTATAAAACGACTTAAAACTTATAAACATAACCTCTGAAAATCGACTTTTATTGGTTAAAGAGTCTAAATATAGCGGTTATGTTCATCTTCCAACTACTAGATTATGTGTCATAGCCTCTGAATATATCTTATGCAAAGCTAAAAACCAAGTTGTGGTGGTGCCACACCATATCAGATCCAACATCAACTGTATCTCAACTATTGCAGTGTGATCAAAGATTAATTTTTGATTATATATCTCTGTCCATCATACGATGGAATATAATATCGTGGACTGAATATGACCATCGTATGATGAAGAAAAAAAGTGAACAAAAACAAATTGTAGAATATGTGGTATGGAAAATATACATTATATAGTGGACACATAATCATGGATAATGTTTGATGGACAAAAACACATATGATCAATAATTGATTTTTAACGCAGACACTAATCTTCAACTTGATATAAAATTATGATTTACACAAAACTCAATATTCAATTTTAGACAAATTATATAGTTTTTTGTTCACCAAAAAATAGAATAGAACAAGATATTGTGGATATATTCTGATGGACAAGATATGGTAGACAATTTGTTATCATTATCCACAACAGACTGTTCACAATAGATTCTCCACGTACAAGTAAAATATAGCAAAGTGAATCAAAAACAAAGAAAAAAAAATTATAATTTATAATAAAAAATTATAATTTATAATAAAAATAAATATAATTTATAATAAAAATAAATATAATTTATTTTGTTTAGATAGTTAAAAATGAGTAAACAAAAGAGATGAGATGATACTAATAATAAAAAATTAGGGTATGTTGTTATGTTAGAGATAAAATAGGTTTTAATTTTAGCTAAAATGCCTTAGTATTTGAAAGTGTCTTATTATGTAATATATATTATGTAATTTATATATGGAAGAGTGTGTTTGTATGTAAATTTATCTATTTGATATATCGAATGATTTTGGTCAATTAGTTGTACAACAAAGATTAAGGAAGGTGATATGCAAAAAACTACTCTTCGGCTTCAGGAAATTTCTTTTGCAACTGGATTGAGACATTGGCCTTATTGTCATTTCTTAAGATTGGAATGAGCACGACGTTTTTAGTGATAGTCGTTCCTCTTATAATTTTTGGTTGTGCGATGAAGTTACTTTGGTAGAATCTTAAGAAGAGATGCATTATCCCTTTGTAGGTGAGCCTGTTGATTCAATACCAAGAGAGAGATGTTTGTGGCTACATTTGGTATGTATTCTACTCTGTAGAAAAATAGTGTTGTGGAGTCTTTGATGTGGTTCTGTTTTATATTCATTTTGCACTACCTATGCCAAAAGAAAAAGAATGGAAATCTAGCTAGATATGTAAATTTGTTAAACATCTTCATCTCCTAGTTTGAGATCCCTCGCCTAGAATCATAATCATTCCCATATTATTTGCGGACAGATTGCAAGATGTGAGAGTTTAGATAGAAGAGAGATTATGATTGTTTACTTAAATACCGTTACTACAGAGAATGTTTTGAAACATGGAATTTGGCTAACCTGGCTCTGCCTGTTTGTTGTTCGGTTGAAAAATGTTGTGCGATTTCTTTCAGCAACACCAGTTGAGCTTTCTTTGTCTGCATCAATACTATGATTTATCTCAGTTACTCTCTGTCTGCCTCAACTACTGCTCCGAGTTCTTTCCGCTGGCCAGTTCCGCAATACTCGCAACATTATCATTGGTCCCTGCAAAGTCCACAACCTCGACTTCCCTAGCTACACTATCAACTGAGACATCTCCAAATGAGCGGGAGGCAGAGTCTGAAGAGCTTGAGGAAGAAGTAAGGCAACTCTGAAGCTCGGAGATGGCATGCACAAGTGAACTTTCTGAGCTCTTAAATTCCATCTCCCAGTTAGCCAACTTTTTCTTCTTTTTCTCTAGTTTTGTAGCCTCATTTTTCTTGAAAAGCGCTATTAGCTCAAGGTTACCCTTGAACAAGTTATAGAAAGACTCCAACCCCTTAGTTGAAGTCACTTTTTGATCAATGATTGTGCCTTTCTCCATACGGCCACAAAACTTAGGTGTCACAACCTTAAATTCTTTATTATACACCTCTTTAACCTAAACTGCACAAGCATCTTTCCCTTCAGACAGCTGAACCTTCAAAGATTTCAGCTGAGCCATCAGCAATTCCAACTCGTCGGCGTGGCACACTTTGACATCATGAAGACACGCAATAAGTTTGACAGCACGATTTGCCTGTTCCCTGTGCTCTGCATTTGCTCTCGCCTTTTTTTTTTTTTTTTTTTTTTTTTTTTTTTTGAAATTATTGTCAATTCAAGATGTCACAAAAAGTTTTGAACTGTTTTTTGGTTGATGAACAAATTCAAAAATTTTGATCAAAAATATATAAATGAATAATTATTGGGAATTAAATTTATAGAGAGTTGATTAATTTTATAAATTGAGAGATTTGTTAAATTTATAAAGAATTGTAGAGAGTTTTGTATATTTAAAAAATTTATAAAAATATTATTATAATAAAAATTTAAAAAATATAAAAAATGTAAATAATATTCTCAAAGTTTTTTTAACAAAATAAACTGTTTAAAATCAAAATTTCAATTTCAAAACGTATCAAACTACTTCTGAATGAAACCAACGTGTAAGTTAACAACTAGGAAACAAAGGAATCACCAAGAAACGGATGATAACAGTTGAAAATTCGAAATAATCCAACTCGGATTACAATCATTCAAAGATAAAGGGTTTCACCAAACTAGTGCCAAGTGGGGTTCGACAAAAAATAATAATGGAATAAGATAAGAACATTAGGACTGGGCCAGATCATATCCAATTGCAACGAACCAGCTCAATCTTTATTCTAGGTTATCATCTTGAAACATAATACCAATCAATGACACGTCACGGATAAAATAAAAACATAAACCATGCAAAAGATGCGAATTGAACAGCAAAAATCCGACCTGCCGGAATCGAACCAGCGACCTAAAGATTTGCTGTCACAGACTACAGTCTTCCGCTCTACCAACTGAGCTAAGGTCGGTTGTCAATGTCTAATGACTAAAATTATATATATCATAATCTAGTTGAAACGTCTTTTTTGTTGGTTATTTATTTTATTTTTTTGGTTTTGTCGGTGAAAAACGTCTTTTATTGGTATAATTAGGACAATTCAAGAAGGCGCAAGATATTTTTGATGATTTGGCCGGCTATTAGATGAATACTTTGTACATATCTCACAAAGACAACTCTTCTTGACTTGTATTATTGGATGGTCCCCAAGTGTAAACAGTATTAATCCCACAGCACCAAGATGCCCACTTTTTCTCCTTTCTTTATCTAGAACACAATTATATGAAAATCCATCAAACTTACCATTGTTTTCTCAGTCAAAAATACCAAAAAGCTCCCTCTTTTGATTATCTATATAAAGCATATATGTGTGTCTCTCTCTCTTTCATAATTTCGTTTTAGGATCAACAAGAAGAAGAAAAAAGAAGAATGGCAAAAGCAATGGAGGTTTGGGTGGGGGAGATGAAAAAGATGGGTGAGAAGATAAACCCTAGAAACCCATTGATGCAAAGGAAGAAGAGTACATCCTCTGTTGTGTCTAAACAACAACAAGGAGAAGAAGAAAGAGGACTTAAGCAAAAGATAAGAGAGAAAGATGAAGCTGCAACCATGTCTGAGATCACTGTATGTCTTCTCATGGACCGTTTTGTTCCATGGTGATACTCCAATATACTATTTTGAAATCTCCCATTTGGTCATGCGTATATATATCTAGAATTACATGTATATCGTCTATGTCTATAGATGTTGTCATGTTCTTATATTTCCTTGTATATTTATGAGAGAAATAATTTGTTTTATTCAATCAAAGAGTGTCATTAATTATTAGTCCGGGAATCATATGAAGGTGGAACTTTCTATTGACTCTGTAATTATGAACAAAGAATGATGATGACACATAAAACACGACATAATTATTTGCCTACCGTCTTAGATTATTTCGTTGTAGAACACATTCCAAAATTTCAAATATTATCAATCAGATTCAAAAGCTATTTCTTTTTGTTACTGCCTTACTGGCTAGGAAAAAGCCCATAAGAATACTCAAACAAACTAGAAGTCTAAAGTGATAATTTGTCCAATTTATAACTTGGAAGAGACATCACCTCCCAGGCCCATCTGGATCAGGCCCATCACTTCAGCCAGCCCATCTCGACTTATTGCGAGATTTACATATAAATTATAGGTGTTTTCAGTAATAAATGGGTATAAAATACATTAATAGTTTCATATTCATCATTTTCTGTTTTAAATTTTCTTTCTAAAATATTGGTGAGGAAAATGTATGACTTTTTTTTTTCTCAAAATATTTATTTATCTAAATGTATAGATTAGTGTTCACATTAGTTTGTTTATCATCTAAAATCAGGACTTTTTTTAAAGGTGAAAGTGAAAGACATATCAAACAATTGATAGAAAACAAAAATCAAAAGCATTTGTAACCAACATCAATAAAACGGTGTTAAAAAGGAACGATTTTCATATGTGATTTGATTGGTGCTCAGTACAATAATTATGTTTAGAAAAAAAAAATGTCTCTGCCGACATCAAATAATAAATAAATAAATATAAAGAAATAAATTGATTTGATCCAGCTTGAAAGTCTACTACGCATATATCATATGAATTTGTAGCTCAACAATTATCATCACGATTTAATTTAGAGCACGTCGATCGTTTAAGTTTCTAATATACAAAATATATAAAATTAATATTTTAATATAATTTAATTAAAACAAATATTTTTTTAAGAAACTAAAATATTTAGATTCTGATACGTGAATAATTTTTGTAAGAATATTTAGTAGTTTCTCAATTTTTTGAAAAACTTTTGTGTATCTCTTTTCTATTTTCTATTTTTTATTTTTTTATTTTATTTTATGACTGAAATACTCAGAAGATATCTAATTATGAGCATGTTCTTAGAACTCGATTTATTATTATTATTTTTTAGACATCAAATTGTTATCTTATTTATAATTCATTATTTTTCTACTTTTGTTACGAGTTTTATGAAGCCAAACCATAATAAAAAGTTCAAAACCATACAACTACAACATATGATTTGTTTTGTCTCATTATTGACTACATTTTAAAGTGGTTGAAACATATAACTTTACAATTTAGTTGAATTAAAATACCTCAGACTTATATATAGACTGTATGTTTTAGATGTACAACATCCTAATTTTCTCCATCCTAATCTTATCTATTTTAAGATATTCCACCATAATAAATCTAAATTCCAGTTTAATATAATATTTAGGAAAATACAGCTGGCTCGGACCATCGTTGCTTACGTCCACCAATTAGACACTCGTAGAAAGTCCATCGTCACGTGTGAGGAGCCAGAAGTCGACGCGTGTCAACCGTCTACGTCTATAATCGGTTGAGTTAGTAAACTATACTATAAATGTACAAAATATCTATATGGTTTCGTTTATACAAAATTTTAAAAATTTCCTAAAAAGATCTCACGTGCCACGTGGCGAATAAATATCCATCGGTTCACTTCTATATGTTCCAAAATCAATCACAACATTCGTCACCATCTCTCTACTCTTTGAGTTTTCAACTTTTCTCTTTCTTCTCCCTCTGTGATCTCCGGCAAAGATCATGACTTTCATGGCGATGAGGAGGAGTGACCAAGGAACCCTTAAAAACATGCTCGGATCTGATTTCAACGAGCTCACTATAGCTGCTAAGAACCTCGCTAACCACACCTTCATGCTCACTGGTTTAGGCTTTGGTACATCTATCCTCGAATGGATTGCTTCAGTCGCCGCCATGTAAGCTCTCTCTCTTCCTCTCTTTCACTCTTTCACTCTTCTCTTACTTCGTTGTTTCTTTGTGTTGATCTTTATGATGTAATAAATGCAGATACTTGTTGGTCTTGGATCGAACTAACTGGAAGACAAACATGCTCACAGCACTTTTGATTCCTTACATCTTCTTCAGTCTTCCTTCTTTGATCTTCGGCATTTTCAGGTAAACTCAACAAAACAAATCGATTCATTTAAAGAAAGAGACTTTTCTCTAACCTTTGATGTTCTTAAACTCACAGAGGAGAGATTGGTAAATGGATTGCGATTGTAGCTGTTGTTGTACAACTCTTCTTCCCTAAACACTTCCGAGGTTTTTTTCTTCACACTCTCCATTAAAAAGGACAAGACTTTTGTTTCTTCTTCATTCACTGATTAGGCTTATCTCTGTTCTTGTTTCATTAGAATGGTTTGAATTACCGGCGTCTGCGATTATACTCATCGTGGTGGCTCCGAATCTAGTTGCGTACACGTTCAGAGACGGTTGGGTTGGTTTAGTTATATGCTTAGGCATTGGATGTTACTTGCTTCAAGAACACATTAGAGCTTCAGGTGGATTCAGAAACGCATTCACTAAAGCTAATGGCATCTCCAATACCCTCGGGATCATTGCTCTCGTCGTCTTCCCTATTTGGGGTCTTATCTTCTAAGCAATCACTCCACAACTCTCTCTCAGTTTCACTTTCCCATTTGTTTCTTTAATGTAAGAGTGATTTGTATGATTCTGTCTTTGATAACTATTCAAGAATGTGGTTTTAGTTTTTACCCTCTTGACCTATTCACTAGTCAAGACTTTCAGAAATAAGGAATGGTCATGAGGTGTTTGTTACTCTGGATTGAATTAAGATTTGTCATTCTGAGATTTCTTTGCAAAATACATTGAAAGTCTCATACTCTTAAGTCTTAACTTTCTTCTTCCTCTCTTAGCTTAAGTGATTCAGCCATTTCTATAGCTAACAATGCACATGTTTCTTCATCACCTGATCTTCCATACCCTTCGATAAAGGCTTTATACGTGTCTTGACTCGGCTTAAACCCTCTCCCCACCATCTCAGCCTGAATGTTCAACGCTCTCTCCATCTTCCCTTCTTCACACAACCTCTTTATCAACAACTCATAACACTTCCGACTAGGATTAAACTCGGATTCTCTCACAATCTCCGCAGCTTCAACAACTCTCTCTTTGTTACCATCACATAGTCCTTCCACTAACGCTTCAATGGTTAAACCCTCCGCTTCAAAACTCTTCATTTTCATCTCCCTAAACACAACCATAGCCGAAACAACATCCTTCACTTTGCAATACCCGTTAACGAGATGATCATAGGTTAGAGAAGTACACTCTATTCCCTTCGATCCCATCTCCTCGAAAAGCTTCTTCGCTTTAGTGACCTCTAAGTTAACACAAAGACCACCAATCATAGTGTTATAAGCCACAACGTCATGATCCACTCCTTTTAACTTCATCTCTTCCCATATCTTCTCAGCTTCAATCATCATACCTCTCGCACAATACGTCTCCATCAAAACACTATAGCTATAAGCATTCGCAAAGCATCCTACTTCTTCCTCCATTTCTCTCCAAATCTTCTCTACCATCTCTGTTTCACCTTCTCTGTAAAAACTCACCATCATCAAATTGAAAATGTTCACATTTGGCTTAATCTTCTTAGCTTCCTCGAATTCAACATCATCTAAACCGAAAACTTCTTTATATAGCTTATATCCATTTGAAGCATCTCTACGCCTTGAGACCTCTGAGATCAAAGCATTACAAGTACTAATCTGTAAATTGATTCCTTTAGACCTCAGTTTCCTCATTACCATCACAGCTCCATCGATCTCTTTCGAGTCAAGACACGATTTTATCAGCAGATCGAACACGAACGGTGCAGACCCACATCGGTTGTAACTCTTAGCCAACGAACGGAACACTTTAAAGACACGATCTTTGCCGTCGTCGTCGGCGAGACGGAGAGCGAGACGGATGACGTCACGAGCGTGGCTTTTGAGACGAGATCGAGAGAGGATGTGGATTAGAGTCGAGCAGGACTCGATGTCGTGAGGGCAGAGAGAGTTGCGGCGAGTGAAGAGGAAGAAGCGGAGAGAGAGATGAGGGTTGTTGCGGAGGCGGAGAGTGATTTCGGAGAACTGGGAAGGAGTGAAGCCGGAAGCGTTGAGTGATCGGAGAGTGGACCATCGGGATTTGGAGCGGTGGTGAGTTAGGATTGAGACGGCGTCGGAGATGAGAGGATCTGATGGAGTAGGGTTTGAGGGATCGGACGGTGGAGAAGGGACGGTGGTGAAGAGTGAGATTGAATGGGTCCAGTCGGGTTTGGGTATCCGGGTCGGATGGAGGATCCGTTTTAGTGTTGTGCTTGACATTTTTAAGGTTAGATAGAGAGATCAGTTTGAGTTCTGTTCCAACTTTCAAAGAGACATAACTTTGTCCTCTTGGTCTCAGGGCCTGCTCAAAAGTAGTTTGGTTCGGTTTCGTTTTTTTTTTTTTTCTTCTAATTTTCTAATTTTAGAAATTATTTATTTAGAATCAAATTATAATTGGTTTGGTTTAGTTTTTTATTCTAGGAAAAATAAATCTCATTTGAAGTTAAATTTTATTTTCTTTCGGTTTTTGACAGAAAAATTATATTAAAAAATACTTTACTGATTTTAATTAAAATAAATAAATTTCAATATATTATATATATGTTTAATAATATAAATAAATTTTGGTTAATTCGATTCATTTTTATACAACTCGGTTTGATTTTACATAGTTTGGTTTGTGATCAGTTAATTTGATTTATAAATATTTATTATATTCAAACTATTTTATAATTTAATTTGATTTAGATTCAAAATTTTTGGCTCAATTCAAAACAATTTCTCAGTTTTATTTTAATAGTAAGTCATATAAAATCTTTTTTGTCCAAAAAAGAGAAAAAGAAATCAAATAAGTTTTAAAATCAAAACTAAAATTCAGGTTATAATTGGGTTTGGTTCATATTTTCAGATTCTAAAAATAAATTCCATTTAAGATCTACACTAAGTTTTTATCATATTTTTCAATTTTTAATTTTATAAATGAGCATTTTTGCTTTAGTGTTATCGCCGGGCCTGATCACGTGATAACCTATCAGTCGTCAGCTCCGTGAACATCATTTGTTAGAAAGGAACGATAATGACAAAAATGTGGGTTAAGAACTTAAGATATCCTAAATGGGATGGGATCAAAGCCAATATCAACTATAAGTACACTGTACATCATGCATATGCTTTCAAAATGACATGAGTTTGATTTGGAATGTACTTATATATCTATAACTAGAAGTACATCATGCATATGCTTTCAAATGCTCTCAAAAGGACATGAGTTTGACATAGTGTTATGTATTTCACGTAGCTAAACCCAACATATCTATTAAGGACATGGAGTTTTAACATAATTTTAGCAAGTTAGAGTAGTTCTCATCATGTTACTATATATCCCGAAAGAATGTTTTTCTACGTTTCAAAAGAATTAAATGAAGGTTCCAAACAGAAATTTGGGAAAATTCAAGATTTGTTTTGCAATAATCTCACCAATTATGGGCAAAAAGTTTTATACCTTCATATTCTACATTCTTATTCTCTTCTTATGGACTTTCTTACATTTGCAGCAACTTAAAGATTCCACTTGATAACTCTCCTCTCTTTTTTGATGCTCCAAGTCAGATTAAAGCTTCTCCAAAACCCCCTCTATAAATTATGTTTCCTTCCAAACTCATCTCGAAAAACCATTTCTAAACAAAAAAAAAACATAACAAATTATAAATAAAAAAAAAATGAAATACGCAGAGATATCTCATTTTAGCCATCCTCAGCACAACCTCAAATTCGACTACACCGAGAAGCCCTTCAAGTGTGATGGATGCAACGAAGTAGGCATCGGCTCTCGCTATCGCTGCTCAAATGATCAGAAAGGTTGCGATTTCGATCTCCATGCGCACTGTGCGTTACCTTCAGCCTCCATAACACATCCGTTCTACAAAAAATGTACGTTTCAGTTCTTGGCGTTGCCTCCAGGGAACGAGAGACGGTACTGCAACGCATGCCAAAAGGACGTGTCTGGATTCGTGTACCATTGCAAGGCATGTGGGTTTGATCTTCACCCTTGTTGTGCTATGCTCCCTAAGGTTTTGGACGATGGAGAGACCAAACTCTTTCTTTACCGCAAAGTTAGTTCATCTTGTCATCGATGTGGAAGAAAAGGTCGTAGCTGGAGTTACAGGTTTATCTCTTCTTGATTCTATTCTTTTTCTTTTATTATTATAATATCAGTTGGTGAAATATTAGACCATGTTTAACCGTTTAAAATCTCATCCAAGGTTCTTAGCGAAATAATAATAGTATTTTAATATGATTTAATTATATAGTTAAATTTTAATTGAAAATAAAAAATAGAACCAATGAAAAATAAACAAGTGTTCAAAGGAGTTCTTAAAATTTTGAGAATGGTTTCTTAAAGTTCTTATTTAAGAACCTTTTCTTAACTTCTTTCATACTTTTTGATTATTTTTCTGATACTCTTCTAAGAAACACCTTTAATCATACTCTTAGGATTTAATACAAAACCGAATTACATATGCTAACAGAAAAAGACCATGCTTAAGTGTTTGTTGGTGTTTTTAGTCAACATTAGCATATATTCTAAATCAACATCTCTAAAGAATATTTTTAATAAAGCAACTCGAGTTAAAAATTTGGATTACGTTGATATTTAGATTCTTGAACATGAACTTGGTCTTTATACCGAATAAATGTTTAGAGCAAAAGAAAAATTAAAGCAATGGCATTCAAACAAGAATTAAAAGCAATGTCGTTTAAAGTTAATTTAAACACAATACTTTCTCTCCTTTTCTTAAAGAAATGAACTTGTGTGGTAATTGGTAATACAAGTTACATAACGTGCACTCTAAGTTACAACTTATTATTTGTCACAAATTATAGTATTGCTACATAGTATTGACTTGAGAGTTGATAATACAGGTCGTCTTGCAAAAAGTACAATCTCCACGTAGCGTGCGTGAGGGACATGTTGGTGGAGAATTGGCGAGAGTTGTACAAAGGACAAAATGGTAAAAGCATAGAATGTAAGAGCTTGGCTTTGAAGAACACGCTTGAGCATCACCACCGTAGTAGCAGCAAAGGCAAAGTCCAGAAATGTTGTGAGATCGCCGGAATGGCCGTGCAGTTCGTTATCTCCGCCGTGCTTGGTGATCCCACGGCCCTTATCGCCGGAGTTGTAGGTTCCCTCATCTCCCGGGGATGATTCACCTATCAAGGGTTGTATGATCTCGGTCTTTCTACTTTGTGTGTTTAATCATCGTGTTTTAAACTCTTAACTAGGAGATCATCAGATCAGTGTCAAATATATTAGAGTTTGAAATCCGATAAGTCTCGTGTTCATAAGAAAAAAATCTAATATGATATCAAGAAACAAGAAAAGAAAATTGAATAGATTAGAGAGTTTAGTAACATTCAACAAAATTGTTGCTAAACAACTATCAACCGAAGCAGTCGATTATGGAACTCAAACGCATACACGCGTTCTCACAATCACATTCTCGATCTATCAAAACAGAACAAGAACAGAGGAACGAGAACAACGTTTCACTATCACTAAAAGAATACTATAAAATGATTCAAGAGTCTGAATTTGAAACACCAAATTATATATTAGAACAAAAACTAAATCGCCGATTAAAACCACACTGAAATATACTTCTCGCTTCTTTGATAATCGTATGTGCATTGCATTATCAGGATTCAGAATATCAAATTTAATGTGATTGTAAATGAGATTTGGATCATTGAAAAATAAAATAAAATAAATTGAATTATTATTGACAAGACTTTAGAGTCAAAGTGGTAAGTGGTAACAAAAAAAAAAAAAAAACCAAAACACTAAAGAGTAGAGACTCTCAAGTAGTCAATGGCTGGAGGCACCATTGTGATTTGTGACCGCCATTGCTTCTTGTTCAGGAGCATCCACCACGGAGACCGAGAACAAGGTAAACTGTTGACTCTTTCTGAATGTTATAATCCGCTAAAGTCCGACCATCTTCGAGCTGCCTCGAGTTGTTTACCATCAAATATGAGTCTCTGTTGGTCTGGTGCGATACCTTCCTTGTCATGGGCCTTTGCTTTTACATTTTCGATTTTGTCTGAGCTCTTAACTTCCAAAGTTATGGTTTTTATGGTAAGGTTCTTGACAAACATCTGCATCCCACCACGAAGACGCAAGACAAAGTGAAGTGTTGATTCCTTTTGGATGTTATAATCCGCAAGGGTGTGGCCATCCTTGAGCTGTTCACCAGCAAATATGAGTCTTTGTTGGTCTGGTGCGATCCATTCCGTGTCTAAAATCTTTGTTTTTACATTGTCAACAGTGTCTAAGCTCTCAAGGCGTCAAGCGCAGTAAGTGTTATCACAAATATTTGCATTCCACCGCATAAACAAAGGACAAGGTCCACACATCTGTGGTTTAGTGGTAGAGGAAGCTTGGATGAAGAGTGCAACTCCCAAACCCGAGTTTGATCCTCCTTGAAAGCAAAAATGCATTGGAAACAAAAATACATTTGTATGAAAAGTCTATTAGTTGGGCCTAAGCCCAATTGATTTACCTGGTAGGCAGTAATGCAGGCGGCCTAACTATCTCTGAGATTAGTAGGAAGGCACTCAAAACTTGGGATAGGCAGTGTGGTGGCACAATTTGGATATCATGGATCTCATGGTACGTCTATGGTGTGGTGTCCGTTGAACCACGGGTGAAGTCCACACTGATAGCACCTCAGTGTGTTTCTACCGAGACGGACCGGATCAACCGATAGGGTATATAAAAAAAAAAAAAAAAACAAAGGACAAGGTGAAGGGTTGACTCCTTCTGGATGTTGTAATCCGCAAGAGTGCGACCATCCTCGAACTGTTAACCGGAAAAGATAAGCTTATGCTGGTTCTTCTTTATTTTGGATCTTGGCCTTGACGTTCTTAAATTTATCTGAGCTTTCTACTTTGGTATGAAGACTTCCATACTAGCTCTCAACATGAGAACCAAGAGTTGACTCGTTTTGGATATTGTAATCAGCGGCCACCCTTGAGCTGTTTTCCGACAAAGATAAGCCTCTGCTGGTCCGTAGGAATTCCTTTCCAATCTTGTATCTTGGCTTTGAGGTTGTCAATGGTGTCTGAGCTTTTGACCTCAAGGGTTATCGTCTTGCCTGTAAGAGTCTTACCAAAGATTTGTATCACCATCTGGACACAAATAAAGTATACTTCTTGTTAGCACACACAAGTCACGTAGAAAATCGCACAAATCTTAACGAATTTCTTCTACCAAGAAAGTCCCCAATTTAAGATCTGAAAACAAAGAACTATCAATAGATGATTCAGAAGATCGAAGAAACAAAATCCCTTTTGAGAAGCTTTGTAGAGTTGAAAGTGTTTGCGTTTGTAAGAGAAGAAGATATGGTCATTCAAACTTTTTGTTTATTCTGGTTGTCCTATCAAATCAAACTAACAATTCGATCAGATCGCGTTCGAGCCAAAATTCAAACAAATGTATATAAGTTCTGTTGCAACAAAACAAACATGAGTTATATATATACATCAGTGAAACCCTTCAAAGTTCTCATGTGATTTGTTTTCTGCTCTCAAAACGTTAGGACAGACAGCTTCCTGTCCTCATAGACAATAATAAGAGGATTATTTTTGCTATTTTTTTTTCTAAAGATTGAAACATAAAACATTTATTTGACAATATATAGTGTCAGAGCGAGGTAAAAAAATGAATATTTTTTTGAGAGAATTTGCTGAAAATAAGATTTGGAAACTAAATTAGTTTTTGAGTAGTGAGAAAAAATTGTTTTACTAAATGGTATAAAGGTACCGGATAAAGTGAGGCGTCAATGGGTGTGAGAGTGAGGTTGCCGGACAAGGGCAACTACGAGTCGAGAAGAACCGTAAGTGGAGTTAATGAGAAATGAGTTATTTGATTGTTCTGATTGAATAATAATTACATGTTTTGATGGGTTGAAGATAAAAAGCATTTAATGAATGTATGGAAAAGAGAAAATAAATAGATATTTGTGAACGTAGAGGTTTGTAAGTGGATTATGTAATTTAAAAACATAAATTGACATTATTTCTCACGTCGTTCATATATATTCAGCTTACGTACATATATTTTTAAATAACGCGATACGAAATGATCGATGTTGCATGCAATTAGATGTTTAATGCATGTATTATTGCATGTGGTATATTACATGTATATGTAGATTGCGCATTTAAACATTTACGTTGATATATTTATTACGTGTAATTAAATGTTTAACGCATATATTGCCGTCTAGATGTGGTGTGCTATGTGTAGATGTGCATTGCAACATAAAACATTTACATTGATATATTTATATTTGCACATTATCACATATGAAACTTAGAATGGTTTTAAGCTGCCTAACAAGAACTATCCTCTAATAATCAGGTTTACCCGAAATCTAACATAGGAGCATGCATTGTCTACTTCCAGAAGAATGTGGCTGTAAAGTTCAAGATCAAATTGTTTGTAGCAATGTTCTCCAAGATCACATTAGTTATTGCCGTCTATTCAAATTACTTGCAGCAATGTTCTCCAACATCAATGTGGTCTCAAACACACACAGAAGTAACCTAGTGATATCCATTTTCTGAAAATAAAAAGACATGTCACATCATCATTAACGTCCAAATATTATCCAACATAAAATATATAGATATCTACTTTGGGATATAAATGAGTATTTCTAATATGTATGTCTCCTTGATTTCATTTATGCACGACTAATATACAAGTCGCTTGTGTATTATCAGATCAACTCGGATTATAATACATGTTTATACATATAATTTTTTATCGTTCTACTAGCATAGATTACAATGAAAGCATCTATTTGTACAAATGGATATGTTGTTATGTATATATTAATTACACGCTAAATAGACTTAATTTGTTAAATGTGTAAGAAAACAATACGTAACATGAAAATTAAATAAGTAGTACTGCGAAACAGTATGAGCGTAAAGAAATAAACATGCAAACTCTTTATTCCCGATCGACTGGATTCGTTATTAATCAGATACATATATCATATGTCTTAACTCTTAACTTAAAATAATAAAAACAAACTCAATTTATTGTTTTTTGATACGTCGAGTTCTCTTGCCAGAGTCTTGTATCGCTTGACTTTGAAGGAAGAGTTTAGTATATTCTTCTGCCGTCCCAGTCTCATCCGCCAGCACTTTCCCACACCAATCGCAAGCCCTACGAGTTATCTCGACAATATACACAAAATTACAAATTTGATAAATATAAAATTAAAAGTATAGAAAAACTGAGAAAATTGATTAATTACTTGACGGAACCGGCTTTCCCTTCACGGCGGGTGGGAGTGTTAACGCCACAGTGACCGCACCACATCCTTTCTTCACCATTCGTTACGTTTGACATTGTGGTATCTCACAAAACAAAAGTCAAAACAGTAATTGAGATACAAATTAAGACGGTAAAGTATGATTTATATTGATTGATATGTACTCATAAACAGAAAGCCTTACCTGATTCCTTAGGTTTTGGAAAGTTGTTTGAAAAGGAAACAATCAGAATAAGGAAAATTATCTTTTAAAAAATGAAAATAAAATAAAAAAGATAGCTTTATGGTAAATTGATTTAGCCGCTTGATTTTGTTATTGTTCTTTCTTGTTTATTAAGTGGATTTAGAATTTGAGAGGTTCTATGTTTTTGATCTTTTTTGGAGAGGAAGAATCTATTTATTTATTCAACAAGACACAGTCTTCTTATTTATTTATTTTTTTCTTTTTTTCTGAGAATAATCTTTAAAGACTTATAACCTTTATTAAAATTTCCTAGATACAGTAGATGATTGGTTGGACTTTAGCTGTAAATTATTTGATGTAGAATTTGGTCTGTAGATATATTTGTTGTAGTTGTATCTGATATAGCTTTAAAAAATAAATGAGAAAGAAAAAAAAAGGAAAGTATTATGCATAAGAGAGAAATGAGAGAAGATTTTTGTGTGTATTATTCCAAGTACAATGAGTCTACTTATGCCTAGAGAATATCTAGGATAGATACAAATATACTCAGAATATACTTAGGAATATTTTATGGATAAACCTACAACAGAAAGAAATTTCTACAACCTTATTTTTTTCCTTAGTAAATAACGTTCCTACAGCCATTTTTATTTTAATTTTTGCTGTAACTTTACAATCAATTAGATTTTGTCCCGTCCTAAAGACGGGATTTATTCTTATATATTTAATAATCTTTTAATAATATATATTTGTAAATTTAGAAGATCAAAATTAAATTATTAATTTATTATAATATATTAATATTAATTGATAATTTTGTTAATTAATATCAATTACAATTTTTTTAAAAAAATGCATAATCAAAAATGTCATGAAAAATAATTTTTTTATAGACGTGTTTAAATGTATTAATTGTAGTTACTATTTTTTGTTAAAGTTTCTAGATTTATTATATATCTTAAGATTTGAAATCAAGAAAATATTTTTATTGAAAGATTTTGATCGTATATATAGTTAGTATTTAGATTCCGAAAATTATATTTAAGAATATATTTTTGGTTTTTGAAATTATGTATCTTTATTGATAGATTTTTTTTTTTAATATTACTTGTATTTTTCAATATCTTGCATATTTGTTTACATTTGCAAATGACAATTTTACCATTAATGAGATTTTTAAAAAATCAAATAAGATGAATGGCAAAAATCGTAATATAATACAATACAAAATATTTTTTCTATAATGTTTTCTGCTTTAATAGTATAGATATACAACACGATTGATAATTTTATTGATTTTAGATAAAATTTAAGACTGTAAATAACTTATACAGCTCAACCAATCACTCCCACATATAAATTATAACAATTGTTATGCAAGCGCTATCCTGAAACAGCTAATTGAGTTTATGTAAATGTTTTTGTGTTTTCTTGTCTTGGCTTAAAATTTTACAACTCAATCATGTAAAAGAAGACTTATGACACACACGAAGTAGTCCAGTGAGAAGAGAGATTCGACATCTGTTGGTTGTTGTTACTGCTTAGTTAGTTTCATACTAAACTGCCCCGAGCTCGGCCGAAATAGGCCGACTTGACCTTCGATTTTGATGTTTCATTAATATTCAGGGCTGGCTCGAGTTTGATGGATAACTGGTGAATCTTGAACCGAGCTATCCATATCCTACTCTAAACATATAATCTCCTAATGAGTTGATGAGTTGTTGAGCTTGAACCAATGTGGGCTGTAATCTGATTTGACCCTGTTCTGTGAGTTCTTTTAAGAGACTGCCACAGGTTTTGCTTGAGCTTTCAGATTTTTTTCTCGAAAACAATGTCGTTGTTACGTAGCTTGGGATTTCTGAATAGAGATCCAAATTTAGATTGCAAAGAGGTAATCTTTCTGGCCATGTGTATGTAAGTGAAATAGCTACTTTGTTGAGGATCAGGAAGACGTCTACCATCAAAGATTCGTCTTTTTGAACTCTATTAAATTAATAAGACCCCATCGATAATAAAACAATTTTTGGGAATCGTTGGATACTTGACTTTAGCTGCTTTGTATGTAATGTATGACTCGTAATCGATATAACATAATTATATGATTTGTTTAAAGTTCTTATTCTTCTGCTTAATTGACTGGTCGGTGTTTCTTGCAAAATATAAACAGACATACGTGGAGATCACGTCATATGTGTATCTCAACTACATCAATTCATGAAAGGATACAATTATTCCAGTGAAAAGAACAAATATATTGACCTTCTTCCTTGGTAAATCTAGGGTTCTATCAACTCATGAATCTTCCAGCCAAAATTAAATTAAAGTTTGACTTGCAATTTCTAATGTTTTTATTCCATCGTTTCTCTCAGGGATATGTTTGAGGCATTACATGTTGTTCTTCAGAGACAAAGACAGTACATAGGAACCAAAGGTAAAGTTATGTTCTGGTTTTGTTATACAAAGCAGATGGGAACAAAATAAGAATTTGTCACCAACATTGGTTCACCACAACAACTTTCTCACCTTCTGGATGAAAGCATCAACATTGTAGAACCAAGCTCTGCTCCAAGGAGAATCAAAAGACAGAGATGCAAATATTCTCTTATGTATTATCATATCAAACTCGGGTTATAATACATGTTTATATATATAATTTTTTATTGTTCTATTAGCATATATTACCATGAAAACATTTTATAAGATTTATCTGTACAAAAGAATATGTTGTTATGTAAATATTAATTACACGCTAGATAGACTTAATTTGTTAGACGTGTAAGAAATCATGTAGCATGAAAAATAGATATACTTATAGTTTATTAATTAAGTTGTTACACGTGTAAGAAACACGTAGTATGAAAATTAAATAAGTAGTTATGCGAAGCAATATGAGCGTAAAGAAATATACATGCAAATATACTCCTAGTTCACTAATTATTTGTTAAACGTGTAAGAAAACACGTAGCACGAAAATACGTATAATAATCGACTTCATACCACGGATGTTCCGACTGAATTGAGGGAGTAAGTCGGCGAGTCAGCCCACCTAGGAAATCATCTTCGTTGTTACTACCAACGTCTTCCGTGTCAGTGGAGTCTCTGGGAGAGGTGAAGTTAGAGGAGAAAGCTAGAGAGTCGAACTCGTCTTCCGATTGAGTTGAGAAAGCGAGTCAGCGAATCAGGCCACCGAGGAAATTTTCTTCGTCGATCGCTGTCGTTGTCTTCCGTGTTGGTGGAATCATCGAAGAGGTGAAGTTAATGGAGAAAAGTGAAGAGTAAGTAGAAAATGGAAAGAGAAAGAAAAATAGAAAATAGTGTGATTATATTAAGTGAAGAGTCGAAATTAAACGGAGCGCGTAAAGAAAAAATATGACCTAATAAAAATTAATTATTTACATTACATACACTTCAAAACTAATATATTGATTTGATAATTTGGATCCATATACTTATTATATATCCAATTGTTTTTATTTTTTTTTCCGCAAACTCTTTATTCCCGATCGACTGGATTCATTATTAATCAGATACATATATCATATGTCTTAACTCTTAACTTAAAATAATAAAAACAAACTCAATTTATTGTTTTTTGATACGTCGAGTTCTCTTGCGAGAAACAGAAACGGAGTTTTGTAACTCTTGACGTTGAAGGAAGAGTTGAGTATATTCTTCGGCTGTCCCAGTCTCATCCGCCAGCACTTTCCCACACCAATCGCAAGCCCTACGAGTTATCTCGACAATATACACAAAATTACGAATTTGATAAATATAAAATTAAAAGTATAGAAAAACTGAGAAAATTGATTAATTACTTGATGGAACCGGCTTTCCCTTCACGGCGGGTGGGAGTGTTAACACCACAGTGACCGCACCACATCCTTTCTTCACCATTCGTTACGGTTGACATTGTGGTATCTCACAAAACAGTAATATTGAGATACAAATTAAGACGGTAAAGTATGATTTATATTGATTCATATGTGCTTATATACAGAAAGACCTACCTGATTCCTTTTAGGTTTTGGAAAGTTGTTTGAGAAGGAAACAATCCCAATAAGGAAAATTATCATTTTTCTTTTATCAAAAGAAGAAGGAAATTTATCTTTTTTCTTTTTATCAAAAGAAGAAGGAAATTTATCTTTTTTCTTTTTATCAAAAGAAGAAGGAAATTTATCTTTTTTCTTTTTATCAAAAGAAGAAGGAAATTTATCTTTTTTTTTTTATCAAAAGAAGAAGAAAATTTATCTTTTTTTTTTATCAAAAAAAGAAGAAGGAAATTTATCTTTTAAAAAATGAAAAAGGAAAAAAGAAAGCTTTATGGTAAACTAGATTAGGATCCAAGTGATCGCGTGATATGCGTATGAAAATGAAAAATTTGAAATTTAAAATTGATATCCCGTATAACATAATCTATATATATATATAT
Organism: Iljinskaea planisiliqua; assembly: GCA_900108845.1. Classification (NCBI taxonomy): domain Eukaryota; kingdom Viridiplantae; phylum Streptophyta; class Magnoliopsida; order Brassicales; family Brassicaceae; genus Iljinskaea; species Iljinskaea planisiliqua. The sequence goes on along the minus strand of FNXX01000010.1, from coordinate 7,051,201 downwards.
ATATATATATATACTTTAGATTAAAGTTTGCATTAAATTATCTAAAATTATGTTTTATAACTCGCACTTGAAAAACTCCAAAAACCTAAAAAAACGATTCTTCTAGATAAACAAAAAGATTATAAAAACATTTTAAATATTATATTACTTAAAATAAATATTTTAATGAATTAAATAAAAAAAATCAAACTTGTAAACTTTAACTGAAAACAGAGTTTTGTATTAAAATATAAATTTCCTCACATATAAGCACACACAATAACACTAGAATAAAGCAATTATGATATATATATTTTTTTTTTCTTTTATCTTATAATACTTTAAATAGACCTAATATTTTTCTTTTCTTTTATTTAAATAGAAAAAATTACTTGTGCTAAAATCTAATCTACCGACTTAACAGTTAACTCATATTACAATGATGTTAATTAGCAATTTTGAAAACACCATGTTTTAGATCGTAAAATATTAGGAAAACTTAGTTATTACTTTAATTTGCACCTTTCTTATTTAAGAAAAAACTATTTTTTTTTTTAAAAAAATTTCATTTTAAGAAAAATCTGATCGACTAATTTAATACATGCCACGATCATATTAATGAACAAATTTGAAAAACCAAACTCTATATAATAAAAAGAAATCTTTAGTGCGTGTAATATATTTCTTCTTGGTTATATTATAGTACTTGGTGAAAAATAATGAAAAAGTTTGATTTTTTATATAGATGTAAATATTTGTAATCCTTTTTGGTTTACGAATTAGAAAGAGTAATAATAATTTTTAAGATTAATATTTCTTTATAATACATTTTAATAATTTTATTTCTTTTTTAATTAGAATAAATCTTTTTTCTTGTCAACAATAATCTACTTATTAAAAAGTAATATATATATATATATATTTTTTTTTTGAGGATTATTTATTGTTTAGGATTAATCTTTCCTTTTCAATATGAAAATAATAGATTCTTTCCTTTTTAATTATACAATAACTTTTTAAATATACTTTTTTTAATTTTCTTATATGTTATATTGTTTGACACATGTCAAAATCTTAAACGATTTAATTGCCACATGTCATGATCATGTTAATTAATAACTTTAAAAACCAAGTTTTATATAATGAGATAAGTTATTTATTAATTTGAAATAATGTACACATATTAATAATTTCTATTTCATATAAATTATTTGTTCCCGAA